>VXBH01009358.1:1627622-1644892 GCA_013400035.1 Rynchops niger | reverse complement strand
CCCCCCCCCCCCCCCCAATAAATGTTCTATGCTTGCAAATGTTAATCCTACAACTAAATACGATTTACGGCACACCATCAGATACAAATCTTTGCAGATAATTTTATCATCTGCAAGAGGTGAGCCGATCAAATAGAAAGAAATATGCTCTTCGGGAAAAAAAACCCCACACGCTGCAGGAGACACAGGCAAGAGATGCTGCTAGAAAACCTGAGCTCATTATAGCTGGAAATAGCCTACATTAAATTCAATCTTGTAACAAATGCCTTTTTATTTTCCATGCCGAACTTGAAGTGACAACTACAGAGCAAATCTATCACAAATTTCCATTGCATAGCAAACTTCATTCAAAAAGGTATGAAAAAAGCAAAGGCATTAAGACTAATTATGAGTTTTGCAGGGTTAGAGTTCCTCCTGCATTTGGATCTCCTCAGCAGTTAGATTCCTCCCCCTGCTTCTCTGTAGAATGCTGGAGGGATTCCAAAACTCTTCCAGTAGCTGGAATTCAGCTGAAAACGTCATTTTACGTGACAGCGGAATGGCAGGAATGCAGACGACAAGCTGCTCGGTAGAATTTGATGGGACAACTGTGTTCACTTGTGGATCAAATTCAGCCACAGTGCAAGAAACTATAACTCCCTTTGGATTCCGTAATACCTGTGCCAATTCGTATCAGGGCTTGAATCTGTCCTCAGCCTTTAAGGCGGCTCTTTATGATTCTATAAAAGCCAAGGACTGTTTGTGTTCTGGAGAGCTGAGAGATTGAGGTCCCGGCTTTACAGCGATAATACACAGTACATTAACCACCCGCGTCCTGGGGGCAGCATCGTTTGCTTGTTTTCTCCCCTTCTCCAAACCGGAGTCAAAAGGATCAGGATCTCAACAACATCCCTGACCGGTGGATAAACACGCTTCCTTTGCAACTGTTTCTCAGCCGTTTTATGGAATCTCTCGCTTGTTTTCACGTAAAAGTCAGGTTGGCGTTATGTCTGAAATGATATTAATAAGGGTCACTGTGCCATTGTGTGAGGAGGGAAGATGAATACCCCTTGTCAGTGTAAAAAAGAAAATAGAATAGGCATACCAGGCAACCCATGGGATTAAGGAATTCATTTGTAGAAAATATTTCTAGGATAAAGAAGCCCAACAGTGGATTTGCACCTCCCTGTCCTCAGGCCAGACTTTTGTATTCCTCTTTCTCTCCCTCTTTCGGGTCCTAAATCCCATCAAGGGTGTTTATGAAAAGAAAATAAACAAATCATGTCAAATGACTGTCAGAAGCATTAACACTGAGGTACCTTCATGTAAAGGCTGAACGAAAAAAAAAAAAAAAAAAAAAATCAGCCAATCCCACCCCCCCCAATTCAGTTCCTGCGATGCCAGTAGAATTGAGGTAACAACCATACGAACAACTCAAAAAAGAACCTCCCTGATCAACGTGAAAGCCTCCAGAGGTCTGCCCCCCCAAAATGGAGTGTCCTTTCCTTGCCTGAAACTACTCTTATACATAACGTTGCATTTTCAGAAAGACGCGAGGGATCTGCTTTCATTTACAGCGAAATGACCGTACATGAAACCCAACCCCACCAAAGCTTTGTCAGGACGCGGCCTTGACTGTAGGAACTACGGCCAACGTGGGCAATTGTACCAACACTCAGTTCAATGCAAGTAAAAAGGATGGAAAATACTGATGGCAAAGTGATACTATCATATTTTTTTTCATTTAGAGATAGATAAAACATATTCAAGAATATCTAAGTTATTGAAAATTAATCTTGTAAGTATTTTTGCTTCAGGTTCTGAAGTAACTTCTATTTTGTTTCATTATTGGCATGGAACTAGTATCTGAGATACTGAGAGATGTGACCTTGGACAAGTCACTTTATGAGCTGGAAAATGAGAAGATTAAGTCCTGCCCCTGCTTCCCCTTGGAGACCAGAGCTCTTTGAGGCAAAGACTGTTTGTGCAGGGACTAAAACAATTCAACTCCAACCTAGGCTGCGACCCTTCAGCTGCCATGGGGCTCCGAAAGATGGAAAGCAGATGACTGGAGCTACAAAAATCCAAAGAGATCATCAAATACCTCAGGAATTAAATACACACTCTAGGACTTATTTTTTCATCTCCATCTCCAGGCTTTTTCCATGGAAGAGACCTTATACACCGGTTGGCGTGTGGGAGTTGTGCTGAGAATTTGCCTGCCAGCAAATCAAAGGTAGAACCAAGAACAGAACTGGGATCCTCTACCATGGTGTCCTTCGCTGCCTCCTCCGTGCCACTCCGCTGCCACTAACCACAGCCATTTGTGCTACAAAACTCTGTAAATTTAGTCTTGGAAGAGGTTCAATTGTAAATGAAGATAAAGACTGCTCACATGGAAACAAAACAGATACAAAACAAAGCTCTTTCTTTCACATAATCTGTCATAACATCTGATTCAGTTCTTGGCTTCGTGTGCTCACTCCCGGTGATGCTCCACATCAGCACAGTCCGGTGCAGCTCGTGGAGCTCAGGGGTGGGACACAGAATGCCAAGACGTTTAACAGGAGATGATGGATGCGTCTGTTTGCAGCATCTTCTGTATAATTTCTATTTTAATTTCTAAAAACTGCCTACTACTTACTTGAAGGATTAAAACCTTTTGCAGTAAGAAAAAAGTAAAACAACAGGAGGATTATAGAATCACGGAATGGTTTGGGAGGGACCTGGAAGCCTACCCAGTGCCACCCCCTGCCCTGGGCAGGGACACCTCCCACCAGCCCAGGTTGCTCCAAGCCCCGTCCAACCTGGCCTTGAACCCCTCCAGGGATGGGGCAGCCACAGCTTCTCGGGGCAACCTGGGCCAGGGGCTCACCCCCCTCACAGCCAACAATTTCTTCCCCACATCTCATCCCAAATCTCCCTCTTTCAGTGTAAAACCCTTCCCCCTCGTCCCAGGGCTCCCCTCCCTGCTCCAGAGTCCCTCCCCAGCTTTCCTGGAGCCCCTTGAGGGACTGGAAGGGGCTCCAAGGTCTCCCCGGAGCCTTCTCTTCTCCAGGCTGACCCCCCCCAGCTCTCTCAGCCTGTCCTCCCAGCAGAGGGGCTCCAGCCCTCCCGGCATCTCCGGGGCCTCCTCCGGCCCCGCACCAACAGCTCCGTGTCCTTCTGCTGTTAGGGGCCCAGCACTCCGAAGTCGCTGATGTACACATGATGGACATTTTGGTTTTAGCCCATGTACAGCACCAAGTAGGACAGTCTTCTGCTCTAATGCCTTACAATAAGAGAGGATCCTGCTTTTCCAGTGTCGCAGATAGTTGATTAATGTCAATGAATGAATCCGTGCTCTGAAGAAAGCAATGACTCTGTTATGCAATGAGCTTATTGTCTTACAAGCACTGTAAGGGTTCACATGGGTTTTGGGCTAATGAGTTGGATTAGTTAGCTAGCATTGGCTTCTAAAGTCCGCACCTCCGTAGAACTTCACTCTAAACGTAATAAACATTGCATCTTAGCAGGCACACACTTCAAACAAAGGTTCCATTACAAGCAAAATTTACATAAATCCCCAGCTACAGGAGGAAGATAAAAGATTTAGCGGTGGGAATTTAAGAATGCAAATCTTCCCTTTCGCAGACGAATTGACACTGGAGAGGTTACCAGCTCACCAGCCTTCGCTGCCGAATAACAACTACCTTCAAAATAAGTTGGACTAACTTGAGTTTACCTGAAATTCTGACCTGCATGAAAAAGATATTTCTCAACATTCCCTGCCGACTTTTCCTTTGACGTTCAGCAATAATGTTCAGTTAAACCCTCAGTCATTCTAACATGCAAATATACACATCCACATTCCAATTCAGGGGGGTTGACTTCTTAGGTTTTTTTTACGCTGCACTGAATTTTATCAGCAGAAATATTGGGAGGTAAATTAGCTAATTTATTCTACACGTTTCTGACGATGATCACCCAAGAAAGTTCTACTGAAATAATTAAATTATAAGAATTCAGGTCGGACTTCTGCTTCTCATGTGTGCAGCCATTAAAACCTAGTTTTTTACCAAAATATCAATAAAAATCCTTATTCTGGAACTTGAAAAGTGTATCAATGGAGGTGAAACCTTACCACATAGCCACTGAACCTAGTGAGGTTTAAGGAATATCGGATTGGAGCCTAAATGAATATCAAGTGACTATTTCTAAAATACTTTTCTCTCTCTACCGTCTCTCACAGTACGTTAAACACCCTCATACAGTCTTCATTGCTTGCACCGCCTCCTAACAGGGAGCTTCAGACAACCTGAAATTCAGGCCCGATACGCACTCTAAAGTATGACACCATCAAGTAATGCCAGGAGAGTTTACCAAAATAGCCAGTTCTTACATATTCCTGCTGAAGTATTTTCCCCTGTGCTGTGAGAGCACACAGCAACAGACTTATTGCAGTCAAGACTAGCTGAGGATCAGGCAGAGATCAACTCTCACGCGGGATCGCTTGCAGTTCAGCAAGATCTGATCACTACCAGGCCCGGGTTGAAATAACTTCCTGGTAAGCTGTTAAATCAACTTTTGGAAACACAGGTTTTCAGAACAGATCTATTTCATGTTGGAAATATTGTGAGTTTTTTCTTTATGCTCCATTTTGAAGAAAGATCTCCCACTATTCGTTATCCTGCAGAGAAGGAAATTCTGTCTTGAGAAACATGAAAGGCCGTGGACGTCTAAGGGACTCTCGGTACCAGAATTATCAGCGAGAGGACAGAAATGTAACGTAAGGAAGGACTGACAGTCCCAGCACAGTTCCTGGGGCGAAGTCCGTGGTGGGATGGAGCGCGCTTCGTATTTTTCCTTGAAAGGAGAACAGTGTAAGGGCAAGAACTGTCACAGAATCCTCAGACAAGTAACTGCTTTGGCAAGAACCTAAAACCTGGAGCCCAGAGACAGAAGTGATGTAGACAGAAGTGATGTACTTTCTGAGAACCAGGCTGTTTCAGCGCTCTCAGGTTGGGTACCGTGGCCTTTCACTGTTTAGACATTGCAATTTACATGTCTTCAACTCTGTTGTTTCTGTTTTCAAAGAGGAGGAACACACTGTTTTTAACAACTCAAGACATGCTCCATTCATCCCAATGGAAAATGCGATGGGGCAACCACTGCTGGCTTGCATTAGATGCATTTTCCTTCTACAAAGCCAAACCAAAGAACGAATATTCTCGGGCAGTTGAACATCATCTGGTTTCACATTTGCTGGTAACTCTATAATCCAGGTAAACTCATTTATGTGTAAATACTCGCCTACTTAATGATTACATGATTAAATTACACGCAACTTTAGAAGTTGTCCATATGTAGTGGAAACTCAAAATTACGAAATATGGAAGCTGTGTTTTCTCATTAGTGCTAATATTTAGTCTCAGAACACCATGACTTCATTGCTGAATTAGCATCATGGCTGTTGATAAATCAAATTCAGGGTTCATTTCAAACCCTATCATAATTTAGAGTAAAAATAAGCAAGATATACTATCATAGCGCTACGATTAGCGAAGCACAGAGCTTCACCTCAGAGATAGATTGATTAGGCACGTTAAGCAGATATAGCTGGTATAAACAATTTCAGTGGATTTCACGCTGCTGAAAAAAATCACAGTTAACGACCCTGGGACATCCCTTTGGAGTCAGCTCAGAAAAACACTCCCACTCAGGAAACTGCACAATCACACGCTTCCTATCAAACCCGTTAAAGGGGACAAACGCAGACACCGAAGTCAGTTCCGAAATATGAATGGGTACATGTCCTCTTCTGTTTCCAGTTGGAACAAACACAAAAGTGCCTGGCTGGTTTTTAAAAATAAGCCTTTTCTTCTGAAATTCATGTTTCCTAAGGTAATTCTCATATTGACAAAAACCCAAAATCTCATTTATTAAAAACTTCAGAGCTCAGAAGTCTGAGCGCTCGCTTATGAGGCAGAATGAGGTTTTTATGAGCACTGTTTTTACTGAGGTTGTCTGTGTGACATCCGAGCACTTCAGAAAAAACTGTCAACTTGATTTTTACGTGAAGGTTTTCAAAACCTTTAATTAGCCCAGGTTTTCTAAGAGGTACAGCTCCCACTGGGAACTTTGCCTGAGGTTGGCATGCCTACATTCGGCATGAAGCGTTGAGCAAGAGCCTTTGGGTAGCTTGAGTTGTAGGTGCAATCCCCACAACCAATTTCCTGCAATTTCATGTTCAACTTTCTTCCTGCTCCAGGCAGAACCCACTTCTTTGCCTCCTCTATCTAACCACATCAGATTAATGCTCTCTGCAGCTCGCCCTGGGAGAGGAGAGGGAGAAGGAGGAAGCCTCGCTCGGGAGCTCAAGGTCCCACGCGACGTGGCACTGAGCCCGCTGCCCCGAAATCATTAGCATCGCCACAAGAACCAACCCTGTATCTCCCAGTTTTCCCTAAGAAATCGAGGACATACTGCTAAACATCCACAGAGGGGATGCTCCCCCATCCCATGGCAATGGGTAATATTGTCAGCTCCTAATCTCTTACATGCTTATACACACACACTTGCAGGTATGTTCTTAACTCAGGCCTGTACCAAGAGAGCTTTTCTTCTAAATAAAGCACAATATCTCCTTTGATTCACTTCTCTGCAGTCTTTTTTACTTGTCTCATGCTTACAGTCCACCACAACAGTCCTACAAACCGGTCTTATGAGCATCCTACATCCATTTGGACCTGGATCCCCTCGGTCCAGCTGGAATTCTGTCCTGCCAGCCACCGAACTCCAGCTGCTGAATGCGCTCCGAGCTACGCCAACAGGGCGTTTCACAGACCGCAGGTTCCTTGTCAGAACAGGCAGAGCGCGGCCAGGACAAAGACTGCTCTGCCAACCAGGTCCGAGGATTAAATCAAGGTCTTTAGAACCAAGCCCAAAAATCTTTTGAAGGCTGTAGAGGTTGGGCACAGGATGGTTTCTTCAACATGTGGAACGGAAGCCTTTTCTTTGTCAAAAATTAACCTGGAGATAAAAGGTTGTGGTTGGGAGGCCTCAGATCAGGTCCTAGTAAAAAAAAGTTGGCATCAGTGGAACTTTGGAGCCTAAATATTACAAACGACTGACAGGTGGGTCATTAACCCTACTCAATTCTTGTATTTCTGGGTAGGGAAAATGGGATCCCAAAACTGACACAGGCTGTGAGAAGACAGGTCTTAGTATGAAAAAGAGAGAAACAAGAGAGAGGAGACACAGGGCAGAAGACAGTGCTGCCATCGGCTACTTCCGCATGTCCTATTAAAGGTCTGTTTATGGTTCATAAAAACTTAACTGATAAGTAATAACTAGAGGAATTAAACACCCTTGTATCAGATATGATTATAAACATATTAACCTAATCAATTATATGTCATGTTAATAAGCAACTTCTGGATATACGGGACTGGGCAATACTCTACAAAACTGACTGATTTTTGTATAAAACAAAGATAATTAAAACATATCTATTATTTTCTTAACTTACATTAAAATATTCACCAACTTTTTAAACCACCTAGAAGCTATACAGGGTATACCATAAAGACAGAATTTTAGGATTTATCGAGTCATCCTTGCAGAGCGTATTTCATGTTTTAAACCCCTACATAACATGACCTTGTCAGTTCTACTGACACTGTGAACTGGATTTTAAGCTTTCCTTCCCTTCCCTACAGATAACTTCCTAATCCCTCTATCCAATCGCACAAAGGCCTTTCCCTTTAAAACCGAACCTCTCGATGGACTCTCTAACTAAGTGTGCTTTTCTAGAGATCAGGAGAAAAATCATGCACACCCCACTGCTCCCTCTATGGGCCGATTTGATCTTTCAATCAGTAAATGAAAAGGTTTCCCTAAAGGAAACTCCCAGAAAGAAGAAAGTCTTCTAAGCCCTGTTATTGTTCCTTGGGCAAAATATTTCTTTTAAATCGCTTTATCCGTTTGGTTTGGTTTTTTTTTTTTACAGAGTAGCTGGCTCCTGACAAAAAGGCCCGCCCATGAAAACTTAAAGTGAGATTCACAGTAAACTTCGATTTTCCGCTGTCGTTGGCCAATAACATAAACTATCTAGATATTCTAATTGGAAAGCCATTAATATTGCTTTCAGTGCTATTAGGATAATTTCCTATAGAATTCAATAGGAATGGAAGCCTGGTGGTTCAAAAAGGCTTTTAGGGACAGAAGATTAGATTTTCAAAAGTGCTGCAGTACGGTGTAGAAGTGACCTACCTAGATGCAAAAGAACCCCTTTGGGTACCGCTACATATCTCTGGGTGCCTAAATACACATACTTTCAAACACGTAGTCTCTTTTAAGGCACCTCAGCTTTCATTTAGACACTTTAAAAAGCCATTTTTTCCACCAGGAATTTCTGCCCCCTATGCACTGCATTAAGAGCTGCAAGGCGTAGATCGTTTGTACATAACCTATGAGGACAAGTCAAAGGTCCATCTAGCCACGGCTCCAAGGGATCAAGAAGAAAGAGCAGAGCACAGGTCAACAATCCGCTAATAACTTCCACAGAGCATTTTCCGGACCTCCATCACTCCCCGCTTCAGCTCGCTTTTCTAAATTGCTGGCATTTCAGGCCAGAAATGCTCTGGACCTGGACCTTCCAAGGTATTTCAGAGCCTGAAGCACCCTCACAGGCCCTGAGTCCGGTGCAGCATTTGGGAAACCGAGCACATTGCGTCTGTCGAAAGAGAATTATGACAATAAGGGAAAAGGTAGAGTTGTTTTTCCATGCAGTGATCGTAAAGATGGCCACCTGCTCCATCCATTACTCACAATAAATAAGTACAGTATTTAAAATGAACATCTGATAATGCTGCTGCCACAGTGACAAATGAAGGCACTGGAGAATGAGTGAAATAAGTCTTTGTCTCATATTAAAATACTGCCTTTTCATTAGATCTGCCTAGGATTTATAGTGTGCAAAAGAGCTATCCAGAAACTGATGGCTTCTTTAAAGATTTTTAAATACTATTTAAAGTTGCACATGGATTCTGTACATCAAGAGACCCAAAACGTACTTTCTAGAGCTGGAGAAACGTGACTTAAATTGCACAATATTTTGTCCTGAAGACATGAGTAGGTATAAACAAGGCAACACGATGGCTTATGATTAAAACTCGCACCAGCACTAGAAGAAAGGGATGGTGGGTGCCTTATCAGATTGAGAAAATAAATGGAAATTTTTCCTTCTATGTTATCTAGTTATCCTAGACGCAAAAGGTTTTGGCTGGAGTCAGATGAGAGCCTCAACCCATTTTTGATTAAAAAAAAAAACAAACATATGCTTAGAGCCACATTTATAATTGGCACTCACTCCATTTAAAATGGAAATATTAAATATACACATAATATCCAGCCCCTGCATCCCCAACAAGCTATAACATGGGAGTCCTCCTCCTCCGTCATCATTGAAATTCAACGCTCTACATTATGGCGTTGACCTAAGACAGTAGATCATTTTGGGTTTTTTTCAGTCACCTCAAGACAATTTGAAGGGCTCCTTTACAGAAAATGGGTGCCAAAGAAAAGAATAACTGGTAGAAAAAAATAAATATAAAGATGCTCAAGCTACTGTTGTTCCACCTGACGTGGGGATCAGATGGTCTACATCAGGCTATCAACATCCAGAGCTGTTGGCCAGGAATGCCTTAAACTAAAAGAAGAGAAGGAAGCAAAGCATCCCGACCGTAAACCAAGCACAAAGCACAGGTCCAAGGAATTATTCATGTCTCCTGAGAAAACAGTGAGATAAATTCACTCTGGCGGGAGAGAAGAAAGAAACCGCTGGCACTCCAGACCTTCTTGGACACGGGAGGGAGCTCCTATTATACTCGATGTCTCAGCAGGATTCTATTCATGAGAAATTACAAGATTTTAATTGCCTCCACTGTCTCCTAGCAGAGAAATCAGTGTGTATGGTGGCACAAACGTACTGGCAAGAACATTAATCCAGTAGCAGAAGGGACGGCTTCTCCTCCTGATCTGCGTGTGTCACTTCCATTAGCGCTGATGGGAGCAGCGTGCCCACACCCAGAGGAAACTGCAGCCCCCTAGTTTCCAAAAGGTACCGATACATGACTCATATCGGGGCGAGGATTTATATAATCACCATCTTCGCTGAAAGGTTACGGAACAGCCTCTGCATCCTGCCGCACCAGAAGTAAAGGCAGAGTAAGGCAGAGCTGGAGGGAAATGGTTATTTTAGGTTGAGAGAAAATAATTCAGGGATGAGGATGAAGAATCGGCAGGCGGTTGCCTAGTTGCGGGTGACACGCCACAAAGGACCTGGTGGCAGGGCTCCTTGAAGGTGGTGGCTTTAGGTCAACAGAGAGGGTGGAGCGTGCCCTGACCCTGGAGACAGCCCGGCTCAGAAGGGATGGGGAATAAAGTCTCATCCCAGCTCCTCTGCCAAACCCGCCAAACACACAAACCGCGATGGGAGAGCACGTTCAGCTCCTTAACTAGGGTGCTAAAGGGGTGATGCTGCTCAGCCCTTCAGCTCCAGGGAAAAAAAAAAAAACCCCAAAAAAAAAAAATCTCCCTGAACCTCAGAGGCCACCATTCTACCAAGCTATAAATATATTACTGCTATGGAGTCCACCCTCCACCTACCTCTGTCAAAACAAGATGCTACAGAGTAATACCAGGACTTCAATTAAAGCTCTTAAAAAGCTTGGATATGAACTGGATGCCTAAAGCCTCCCTCTGCTGTGACAGGGCAAGCGTATTCTGGCATTGCTCATCTCGGAGCCGGGGACGTGCAGGGGAGGGATGCAGCAGCAGCGCTCCTGCTTTGCTCAACAGCCTCCTGAAATGGCAAACAGGAGGAGCAGCAGCGGCAGGGCAGGGGCTCGCACAGTACACAGTATTAGAAAATCAATAACAAACGCGGGTTCATGCTTCAGTCATGTTCTATAGAATCTTTGTATATCAGAGATCAAGCAAGCGGAAAATTAATGCAAGACTGTCCAGCATTGCAGGCAAGGACATTTCACAGTGATAGCATTATTTTTTTTAATACTCTACAGAAAACAAATGAGTTTTTCATTCCTCTGGGCAAGTTGTATAATATGCAGGGAAATCATCAGTAAAGACATACTCAGAATCCCTGAGAAAACTGGAAGAAAGATGGGTTAGAAAATACTCTTGGCTTAGCAATGTTTGCTGCTACAAAACCAAGCGGATCAATTCAATTACTCCATGAAAGCAAAAACAAGGGGAATAATTATTGAGCAACAGTAGTTTAGTGACACTTTTAAAGCAGAGAGGAACGTCTGGATGACATTCAAAGCAAAAAAAAAAAACCAACTCAACAAACAAACAATCCAAACAAACTGCATATTAAATCCTGAAAACAGCCAGTGGAAAACAGAAGAGGAGAGTGCAGCAACTACACAGAAAAAAAAAACCACTGAAATGCCAGAAATGAAGGTTCAGTGGTCAACCCGCTGAGAACTGGCAGGGAAACTACATGGTCAAGATGGTTAAAAAGCAGAGGGAAGGACAGATGCTCCAAGCTGCCTTTTCTCTGCAGAGATGGAAAGCAGCAAGTCGCCTTCATTTAGTCCCATGTCTAAGTACCGGCCGAGAGCCGCTGCGGAGAGAGGGGCAGGACGGAGCGCCTTCGGGACGGCTCCGTGTCACGATCACCGCTCTCCCCTCTCCAACGGCTGGCAAGAGCCAAAGCTGCAGATACCGGCCAACAGATTGTGATGTGTAAAATCTGACGGGAAACCTGAGCTCTGAAAAAATAGTTTATACAAAAAAAAGTGTTCAGACACATTCAGACAAACAGAAACCAAGCGCCTCGCCTACTGAGGTGAGCACTATAGAATCCAGCCAGGAGAGGGCTGTAGAGTCCATGGACTTCGGTGCCTGCTGGCGAGTTGCACTGTACAGGCTCTGGCGTTTCAGGAAAGCCAAACAAAGCGGGCTCCTACCTCTTCTGACGCAATGAACATTAATAAGCAAAAAAATCGTTGTTGCCCACTCGGCCCGTTTTAAGCTCAAGCACAGCAGTAGTGATGGAGTGTAAAAAGGAAAGATCCAGGTTCAAAGAATCCTGATGGAAAATAAAATCTGCCCCGTGAGCTAGATTTTGAAAACCAAAGGAGCTGCTGTTGGAAATACCTGTGGCTCACGTCAAGAGACAGCATGCTTGAACAATCTCTCAACCGGCCAAGCATGAACCAAACGGTTTCCAGCTAGTCTCATGTTTTTTAAACTTGTTCTGTTTGGGAAAAGTAACGCCGGTGTGTTGGAAGGGATCAGCGAAAGGTAAGTAATACAGCTTTTTCAGAGTGTAGTATTACTTTGATGCATTACTGGCATGGAGGAACATGGGGCTGTAACCGTTACCAACCTCCGGCACGGGATCTTTCCCTTTGACGGGTCTCTACCAGTTGCAGCCACCTAAAATAAATACCCAACGTCTAGTTCATCTGTGAGATCCGTGCAATATCATTACCTGATCCCCCCCTAATGACACAAGGGTGAAACAGATTGAGCGAAGAACTATAAAGAGATAAATAAGCCTCTCATCATCCAAAATCTGTTGTTTATTTGCGGTGCCTGGAGGCCTCGACCAAAACTGAAATTGCACGGTGGTAACCAATGCTCGTGCGTTTAGTGAGAATCCTTGCCCTGCAGAGCTTGTACTCCAGACAGGCATGACAGATGAAGGGTGGGAGAAAGGAAAATAGCAAACAAGAAAAAAGATCTCTAAACTGATGCACAGATTGAGGGACAGATTTTTCCACGAGCTAAATACATGAATACAGATCTTTTATCCCTAAATGACTTCCCTCATCGTGTGGCCACCGTGCCCGTGTATATATTTGTAAGCGATACAGCCCAGCATGAGCAAATCTGCAGAGCACAAGAGTTGCTGTTGAGTACACAGTGTCCACAACATACACATTGCAGAGGACTGACATCAAACCAGCTCCAGTCTGGACCCATAAACGCTCAGAGCGGATCCAGTTTAGCTTCATCCCCCGAAAGATTCAGTCTCTGTTCTCTACGACTGCTCTGGGACGTTAACTGAAGCACAGTGAGGGAGAACAATCAAAAGACCCATGTCAAAAGCACAACCCTAATCAGAACTAAACCACCAACATCTGGGGGCTGGGGAAGCGATTCAGCTCTCTGGTGTCCCAAGACAGCGCAACAGAACTCAAACCTCCCCGTTTAAAGGTGGTTTTGGCTTCGACACTGTAGTTTAGGGTGATGCGACCAACCTCCATGGAAGGACTTCACCTACTGCTAACTTTTAAGAGCCCTCTTTACTTTCGCGCCGTTAATCCAAGATCAACAAAGCCTTCACAGAACTCAGCACTTGCAAAGATGGATGCTTCAGCAGGTCACGCTGGGCTTAGTTCCAGAGGCAGCACCCAGCGATCGCAGCGCACCCCAGAACTCCAGGAGAACAGCTCTTCGCAGAACCCTTCTGAATCGGAGCTGCAGCCCAAAAAACTGGGCAGGTGCTGGAGATAATCTGCAAAGCAGAGTCTTGCAGGCATCTCTCGTGGCTGCCATCGTCCCAAGGGTCATTCAGAGCCCTCTGCTCCTTTCTTCCCTCCAAACTGAAAAGGGAACAAAGGGGACATTGTGACTCCAGGCCACAGTCCGGGCACTTCTCTGGTGAAGAGACAGAAAGAGGAAGGCTGGGAGAAAAAATGATCCCACAGTAATTGCAGCAGGAAACAGATAAAAGATTGTGGAAGAGACATTGGATTGCTATTGCACCAAGGTTCCCCTCTCAAGAGCACAGAGCACGCTCTTGAGAACACGCTCTACACCGAGGGTTTTCACCGCCAGCGGTGAGCAGCGTGAAAGCCTCCAATAAGCAGAAGGGGTCAGATCAGACGTGTGCCGCCCACGGGGTCTCTGGAAAGCAAAGCAAATAAAAATCTCTCCGAGAATGTTTCCATTCTCACCAGGGGGACCGGAGAGGCTTCCTGAAACACAGAGCACACTGCTTACAGATACACTCTTTGTCTTCCCTCTGCCTCGAAACAAGGATGGAGCAAATGAGGGATAGCAATAGGTTTATGAAGATGAATGCGGAACACAAGAAAGGCAATTTATCTCAATGATCTGAGCCCTGTAAAAAAAGAGCAGTAAGCACTGGCCATTTCTCCCTACCCTTTAACAATATACATAATAGTGTTTTTCAGACACTAACAGAATGGGTTCATGAGATTACTGGGTATTTCAGGAGCCAAATGATCAACCATCCTCGTCACACTGGTAGAATGGTTTACGTTTGGCAATCAGAAATAATTCAGACTTGCACAATATGCGATCTAGTCCATATGTGTCTTCCACAAAGTGAAACATGGATAATAATACTCATAAGCCACAATTCGCAGCAAGACCCATCACTGTTCACCCATCAGGGCTTTGCAAAATTTTATACAGAGTGTGTTTTCAGCCTGCCACTGAAACCCATGATTTCGTAAGTCAAATCATGGTAGTAACAAGAACAAACATCAGTTGTTTGCCCTTGTGCTGCACCTTTCATCCGAGGGCTCTGCAATCATTATTCAGATAAGTCTTGCGTTGCTGCTTTGCGATGAGCGGTATCATTACCCTCGCTTAATAGATAAATAAACAGAGGTCAAAGAACTCCCCCAAGGCAATCCAGAGAGTTAAATACCTACACCAAAGGGTTTAACAAAGACTGATATAACTATTCCTAGCAAGCAGACAAGGAAACAGAGACAAGAGGAGCTGAAGCTGTTAGCCCAACATCAGATAACTGGCTCTGGATCTTCTGTCTCCAAGATAACCCCACCTGAGACTTGTCTCCCAATTTAACAACTACTATCAGATACATCTAGAAGCAACCATAATAATTACTGCTCCTTAATGCCCTCCTGTGGCTTCCTGATTGTTATATTCTTCCAACAAAGCAAGTGATGGTTTCCTACATCAATTAAATATTAAGATGGAGTTTCTGGTCACAGTTTCTCACCGTTTTCTGGCACTGTTTGCCCAGTGCCTCCCTTCTGCCCCGAAGGGCAGGCTCCTGACGTCTGCCTGGTACGACCCATCCACCCCCGGCAGCTCCGGCTGGTCTCTCGGCTGCCTGTGCCGGTTCCCAGGACCCGGCAGCAGGAGAACCCGCCTTGCTACTCATCGAGCACATCTGATAGAGATGTTACCATGTTCCTGAATAATTTTTTCATATCCTTAATATTTGCGTATTTCCTTAAGCCATCAATTTTCCACTGGACTTTTTGTCTAGATCCGTGGCTCTATTGTGCGATATGGCCGAAATACAGTCAACCATAAGGACCAGATGCACAAAAGACGTGGGGTAGAGGGGCACACTAAAAGCGGCTTTAGAAATCTCAGAATCTTAAAACCTGGCCCCAGTGTTGCAAATCAAGGGGCATTAAATCAATCAGAGACAGTCTTCCGATTCAGGAAAGTGAAACTATTATATTGTTTCTGCAGCCCAACAGATAGCCTTTTTATTTCCTCTCCATCAAATTCAAGTGGTTTTATCTTTTATCAAATCAACAGGACTTCCCTACAAGGCGCTTAAGTGTTCTGGTGGTCGCTCCTTCCCTGCGGCCCCACGCAGTGCCCAGCAGAGCGGGGCTGGGGGCACGGTGAGGCTTGCAGCATCCGCTATAATCCCAAAATAAACACAACGCTTAACAGAAGGGACACAAACAACCGGGTCCTTGGGACAAATTGAGTACTCTGGGTGGCACCTCTGTTTAAATAATAAATACAGCCTTTTTCTTCGGCCTGTTTGCTCTCCCACTCATATAAACAAAACCAGGGGATGGTCAGTTAAGTATTAGTATTAGTTCCCCAATAATTATGCTGCTCCACTCCCTATTCTTTCCCCTGGAATAAAGTACCTGGACTTGCATCAAAACACAAAGCAAAGACCAACACAAACAGCAATTACAACCAGCTATTCACCGCCTCGACACAATACTCGCTGCTCCGAGGAAGAGCCCCAGAGCCCTCGGCTCCTCGTTATAAACAAGCTACCAAGGTATGACGAGGGACGGGGAACGATAGTAGTGCCATGTACTGGTTGCCAGCCGGACAATGGTTGACATGGTTACCCTTTTCCTTTTTGTGCTACAGGTATGTAGCAAGTTCAGCTTCAAAACCTGACTACAATACAGCACAATGCAACGCAGTCGCTTCCCATTACCGTGGAAGAAAAGAATGTGCCATTGACAGACTCCGGTGCCCTTTTACAGCAGAACAGCTCTGACATCAAAGCTCGCAGCACTCCTCTGCAATAGTCATTCACGGTGTCTTTGTGGTCAGGAACTAAAACATTTTTATGAAGTTCTAAGGGAAAAAAAATTATCTCCTGAAAATGAGTCTCTTGTAGTAAGTGCTGCAAATAATGAACAGCTGCGCTGTTTCCTTTGGAAGGTGAAACAAAGGAAATGCAGCCTTAATGTGCATTTAAAGCGGGAACGGGTCAGTCTCCAAGATGTTTATTGGGCGTAATGGAAACATTCGGCTGTCAAAGGGAACATTAAAAAAAAATTGACTGAGTTAGGCAGGATGCATTATTTAAACACATATTTATGTATCAGAAAGAAAACAGCTGCGGATTAGAGGGGAGTGTGATCAACCATGGCTCAGTTGTAGCCTTGGCCATATGGTTTCTGTCTGACAAACCAGGGGACTATCTTAAATATTATTCTTTTTTCCCCCCTTTGCAAGTGGGGCCTAGGTATCACAATACAAAAGAAAAATCATAAAGTACATCTCCCCTCACAGAACGTCCCTTCACTGAGGGCTCTGCTGCCACTCTTGACGTAAAGGACAGTTCTCTCAGCATTCCCGCTGCGGGGTGAATTTGTGCACTAATGCTGCGATGACAGCCCTTGCGCTCAGACCCTGCTGAAAGACCCATATTCAGGCCCTTCAATCCTTCCATGTTCTTTAAGAACTTATTTTCTTCATCCTTTTCCTTCAACATCAAGCTAACGGATACTTCATTCCAAAACCCTTGGTTTCCAGGTGGTTCTACAGAATTCTGCAATAGCACACTCCACCTGTACATCATATGTATATATATACATATTATTATTATTATATGTATCTATATTAACATTCCAACTTCTTTTTTTTTTCCTACATGCGTCACGCAAGATAGCCTGGAAAAAAAAAAAAGTACCCAAATTGTACTGCAGCCCAAGCCAACTTTTAAAAACAGAATGAAATATTAATAATTAATGTTCCCTTTGTGATATACACTATTG
>VXBH01009358.1:1522372-1627286 GCA_013400035.1 Rynchops niger | reverse complement strand
CAAAACATTTGCCTGGTCTTCCAAGCAGTCTCAGACTCTTACTAAACACTACACAAACCTTCTCAGATATATGAGCGTAGCAGGGAGAAATCGCAGGAAGACAAATATATGGCAAAGCACGTTTGGCTCTTTTTTGGCTGTACACCAAGGGAGGGAAGGGACAGGTAACAACACTAACCACCGCTTACTCACGGATATCCATGGAATTGCCTAGCCTGTTGGCGTTGTGGCTGCGTAGGTAGGAAACACAGCTTAGATCAAGCTCCGAAAAGATGCCAGATCTGGTGCCCAGCCCAGAAGCTGCCACGTTGGAGCTCTGATCCCAGCTTGACACCTCGAGGAGCTCGGGTAATCGGGTAATACCAAACAATTCATTCTGGTCCTCTTGAAGACTAATAGGACCTTTGCAATGGATGTGCCTGGCAGCAGGACGCCCTCTCAGGCAAGAAAGAAGAACCAATTACTTTTTCCTTTCCTTTTTATGGAAACCAGGCCTTTCAAGCAGTGAAAAACGCAATTATCAAGCCGCAGTATCTTTTCTGTTCTGACAAGTTGTACTTTACCCACGCCAGGTGTGAGGCAAGGTCCTCGGTCTGCAACGCCGCAACCTTCGTGCTTTCCTGAACGGGAATATTCATTTGATAAACAACCTTAACGATGGGACAACAACAGAAAGTCCTCTTCCTCCCACCCGTGCACACGCTCCCAGAAGCGAGTATTAATTGTAAATACATTTTGTATAAAACACAACAGCCACAAGACTCATGCAGGGAAAATCCTGTCCCACTGTGAAAACAAAGCACTGCAAATCTCTCTTGTCCCTGACTCTCCCTTTGTGTCCGTGTTTACCCAAGCCCGAGCACGCAGATATGCTCATGTAATTAGTACAGTTATGGAATCATTATTCTGTTGTCTAGCAAACTAACTCCGTTGCTATTTTAGCCTGCGCTGGATTATTTTGACTAAATAAGTCACCTGCATCTAAGTATGTAGAATCCATAGTAATATTACGACTCCGTTTCCTTAAACCCTATAGAAAACACACTTCTGTCCCCAAAGAGGTGACACGCTAAAAAGGTACGGTAAGATTGTGATTTTGAGAGGCCAATGAACCGAGACTCTATGACAGTAAGGCCCTTCTTTTAGAGAACTGTAACCAGTTGAAATTTGTTTTCAGACATTTCTGCTCCACTTGTTTTATATTTTACAGGACTTGTTTTATATTTTACAGATCAATTAAAATAATTGATCTGGATAAAATTATGTTACCCTTTCCTACACTGCGAGAAACAGCGTGTAATCCTTCCTTGGCTACTGTCGCAATAGCGATTTATAACACTAAGGACTTCATCCCATCTCTCTTCCGAGGTGCGGGATGTCACTCATTTACCATCCCCTTCTCCATCAGCCTTTCCATGCCTCTGATCTTCCTATTGCTTTTCTCTCTCTGTTTCCTAGTTCTGCTAAATCTGCTCTGAGGTGCGGTGCCCAGAACGTCAGGGAACACTCTCATGCCATGGCTGGGACGGAATAGGGATGTTTTCTGGTTTGTTCTCAACTTCTCCAGATATTTGCCCCTCCAATCCCCCCTCAGCTGTCTTCAGGGAACTACGTGCACTGATTCCAACATCTCCTTGAGTGGCAACTCTGACTTCAGGGCAGTTTTTAAGAGCCCTATTTAAAAAAAAAAAAAAAAAAACAAAAAATTAAAAGCTTATATTTGCTACTTTAATTATTCAGTGACTGATAGAAGCAATAGGCACAACAGAGTCGTTAGCTTAGCAATTTCATATTACAACAGTCCGTAGAAGTCTGGGGTGACCACCATCGCAGTCCCAGTAATTTGTTGCCATTCACGGTATTGATTTGTTCTAAAATCTCTGCCACTGATTCCCCAGCCCCCGGTGCAGAACAACTCTGGTTTGATCAATGCGAAGTTTTGCCGTTGCTGCAGAGAGCTGAGGATTCTGGCTCGCCGTTTCCATCCAGCGTCATTACTGATTTCCAGCTTGGACTGGATACAGCAATTCGTTTCGACATATTTCATCCCACTTGGAGTTAGGTAATCTGTTTATCTTTAAATCACGGGAAGCAGCACCACTAAAGTAAATTGAGATATCACTTCTTGACACGCACATGGACCTATTTCCACACGTAAAATTAAGCGTGTGTTTACTAATTAACACAAAACAAGCTTTGACAGTACAGTCTTTTGCACTGAAAAACATAATCCAATCCACATAAGAGCAGCAACTTCTTGGCATAGTGTAACGAAGGGCATTTGTCTCCTGAACAGGGGAAACAAGGGAAACAAGGGCTTTTTGCACTCTGGGTTGCATTAACAGGAATCCTCTTCACTCATTGTCACCACAAAGCGATGGCTACTGGTAACGCCACTTCTCAGAGCTACTGAAAGAAGGTGAGAGAAGTCCCTGTCCTTCAAAAAACTCAGCGTCATTTAATCTCAAACTAGTTATTTGTTCCCTTTAAGGAAAATCCATTAAATTTGTCCCTAAAAGTAGTACTGGCTTCACATTTTTTTAGGTGAAGGTGAATGTCTTTTTATTTCCCGTGTCCCACTTCCCTATTTTCCAACCATACAGAAGGCTTCGAAAGCTTTCCCCTATTTTGAAATTATTATCTTTTTCCCCCTTTTAATTTAGCAGCCTCGGATAAAGCAGTAATAACCTTCGGGAAGTTTTCTTCTTTGTTGATTTATCTGTTGGTTGGTTTGTTTGTTTTAAAACTGCCTTATCCCTATATAACTGAGCTTTGTATCGCAGAACTTTCCAGATACGTTGGATTCAATGAGATCAGAGAGAGCAAAAATATCTGAACGCATTTGCAGGTTTGGGTCCCTTGTATAAAATCCCACCATTTCCAACTTTTCCAAACTTATTGTTTCAGGGGGAAAACACTTGAAAAGTGCTTTACAGACTTTGCTGCTGATAGATAACACCGTGAAACGCACCGTCTGGAAACAACACTGGGGTTTCCTACTATCTCAGGCTGTTTCCCAAGGTTGGTTGTTTTGAATTTTGCTGAACTTTTTAATCATAAAACATGGAGAACCAAGATATTTAGCTGTCTAAAGATGGAAACGGATTCATCCGGTAATCTTCAGAACTGTTTTCAGAGACAAAAAAGCTTGAAAATCAAGGAAGTTGGGTCCTAGCTTTCCGAAACACTTCTGTAAACCCCAGAAATCACTTTTCTAAGATCTTTAGGCTACCTGAAAGCCTTTGGAAGTCTGGGTCCAACGTTACGTATGCTTAAAGAGGGAAGGCAGTTCAGATCAATGTTTTAAAACTTATTTAAAGTACTTAAAACTTAGTAGAAATGAGGTTCTGCCCTGCTGTTCTTCCACTCTGGAGCACAGAGCCCACTGCAGAAGGAGAAGCTGGACCCCTTCTAGATTAGCAAGAGGCCTCCAGCGCTTCTGAGAAAACCAAATGAGAGATTAAACTTCACGGGGGGCAGGTTTCTTCCCGAGAGGGGCCACACTGGCAGCCACCCAGCGACAATGCCCTCAGAGCAGGGCTCGCTTTTGTAGACTCAAAGATCGCAACCGCGCGCCAAACCCCGCTCAAACACCAGCACAAAATTAACCGCAACTCTTCTACGCTTCCCCAGCGGTGTTTGCTTAACAGGAATTTCTTTGAACAGGAAGCATCTTTAATGATTCCATCAAATCCGCGTTAACAGCTTGGGGATGTATAGCCATTTAATCGAGCAGCAGAAACGCCTGTTTTAGAGCTTCGTCACAAACACGTCTGGTTTTTTTAATTCTCAGCGAGGTTGTTCAGTTTAGCTGGGATCTCATCATAACTCATCAGTACTTAATTGCATCAGAAGCAGCAACAACAGCCTTAAATCCTTTACCTGCACTGAACCTACGAAATTAGAAACAAATAACCGAGCCTGTTTCCATATAAATACATAAAATGTATGCATACCGCTCTCTACACACCCAAGTAGAAGTAAGGATGTGGGGCTTACACTCCTTTTAGTGTAGTTGAGAGGGTTCTGTCGATGCCAGTAGATTTACTCCTGATTTATACCGGTATAACTAACAAAAGGATCATGACGCATATTTTGATGGTGTGGGGAAAACTGCAAAGAGCATTACCATTTCCATTACAAAAATCTGGTGTCTCTAAAAATCCAGTATTGACGGTTAAAAAATGGTGTAAGCAGTAAAAATAGAGGTCCGGCACGTTCCCCACGGCTCCACAATCTCTTTTTGCTACCTACAACCAGCCTCATGGCATTTCTTTGTTCTTTGCCATGGTAACGTGGTATCGGTTTCGCAGAGCTGATTTTTAACGTTGTTTATTAAATGCAAAAACCTGTTGAAAGGTTGATCATCCTGAAAAACAGTACTTTATGTCAGAATGCTATACACATTTCCTTATAAATTGTGTGTTAAAATAGGAGGCTGTTTAAGTAATAAAAGGATTGGTGTGTACTAGCACTATTATCACCATACCCAAGTATTTGTAAACAGGATCACGCAATTGTATACAGAATTTGCAATTTTGTACCTTAAACTATTTTTAAGTGTGCTGTGCATCACCGAATCTAACAGCAAACCGATGTTTAAGGAGGGGTTGGAGCACAGTTGCACGTAACTCTGCCATTATCTTCAAAAGCAAGTTTGACCCTACTGAGTTTTGTTCATTTCCACCAACTGTTTGCCTCCTACAAAAATCTGCTTCCCGTTAATTTGTGTTCTTTTGATGTTATCAAATCACATACCAAACCCAAAATACCCAGCTGCCTTTAGTCATCTTTAACCTATATGTCCCCATGGCCTTCTTGTATCCCCTTCCCATGGTCTGTATCCCCAGATGAGCCCCACACCCGTCTTTTGGAATGCCTCGAATCCAGAACTTGGGAGAAAGGTTTCTACTTTTGTCTAAATTCCTTCCAATCCTCAGCCAGGGCTTCATCCAAACTCAAGAACAAAACAAAACGAGCCATGTAACTCCAGTCCCAGTCCCCTAAAACAAACCTGGGAAGAGCTTTTAGGTTGGAGACACTGATGTAGACAGGCAGAATTCAATGCAAGTGGAACAGAATTAATTTGAAGGCCTTCCAAAATTTTATATTCATGGATACTGCACTTTTCAATATGCCACATCCAGCAATAGCCCCAGCAGAGCA
The DNA here is from genome assembly GCA_013400035.1 of Rynchops niger. Lineage (NCBI taxonomy): Eukaryota > Metazoa > Chordata > Aves > Charadriiformes > Laridae > Rynchops > Rynchops niger. The sequence goes on along the minus strand of VXBH01009358.1, from coordinate 1,622,120 downwards.
GAGGGAAAAGCAAACCTGTTCCTGACAGCGACGGGAAGCTCACTCTGAGAAACCCTCTTCTTGCTGACACCACCAGAAGAGCCGTCTGCAGTAAGGATGAAGGCATCTCCCAAGAATTCATCTCAACTCACTGAAACCAAGACACCGCAACTCCCCTGGCACTGTATTTTCTTATCTTTTTGTCGCTGAGATTTCTGCTGTCTCTCCGACATGGCTCACAGCCGCAACGACGCCTGGAGGAGACTCTTCGCTTTCCAGCGAAGCCATGAGGAGGGGGGAAGGAATTTCAGAGGTTGCACCTACCAGTTACTCACTCTGACAGAGATTTAACCAGAGTGCCAGGCAACGAAGCCTTTCTCCACAAACCCACCCAACTTTGGCTGGAAAATACACCATGTAAATGAGTGAGGCAAAGGCTGCTAATTAGGCGCCGTCAAAGTTTTACTGTACATTTCCAAGTAATTTCTCCTTTTCTGTAGCAAAAACCTGGAAAGTAAACCTTTCCTTATATCTATCTCTAGTTAATTTTAATATGTAGATGTTTATATATACGTTTTTTTCAGGAAATAAAAACAAACTAGTCCCCCATTACAACCCATGGAAAAGCTCCCGACCATTAGTAACCTTACCCGTAGCTCCTTACCATCAGTAACTCCCAGTCTCTCCAAAGCAGATACGACCAGTACAGAAAACCTTGCAGTAAAATTACATTGGGAATTGCCGAATGACTTTCTGAGAACTCCCGTTCAGTTACAGTCAGCACGCTGAAAGTTCTCAGGAAGTGGCTTGAAAATTCAAAGGCATTTTGAGTTGGAATTTGTGCTCAAACCCATTAAAGTGATCACAATTCCTGCCTAACTCTGGAACTGCCTGAGACTCGACGCCTGCTCTGGGAGCAGCACGATGAGCCGTCCTAAGTATCAGGCACAAAAGGGATTACTACAACTGCCTCACAGATGTCAGGACCACATCACAGAACCCGGAATCAAAGATAAGAAACCATGACGTTCTCCTATCAATGAGGAATTTTCTCCAGGGTATATTAACACGGACGATAAGCTCCTGTCTCCAGTTGAGGACGGTCTCTTCTGTAGGGTTTCCTACACGGAGGTGCTCAACACCCTCTCCTACACGAAGTCTCTCGCTGGGATTAGCTGATTTGCGATCGTACTCTCAAAAAGAGAGTGAAGACCTTCCTTTGTACCCCACTAAGAATATTCCGCAGTGCATAAACAGCCAGATAAAGACGCAAACCGTTATCTTCAACTGTTCTGCATCTTTGATTTCTTTCAGTAGTTGAGTCAAAGTGCTACATCCCTACTACGGAGCCATCAGACTTTTGATGCCTGTTTAACAGCTGCCGGATCAGTGATATTACAAAGGCAACACATGTAAAAAATGCTGCTCCGCTCCAGACCAACTCCTGCGGAAAGTGTTTCCACATTCAGGTTTACGCCAATAGGAGCAAATAATGCACTTACAGAGACGTGTACGCGAGGAACAAAACCCAAGTACAATTAAAGAAACCAGCGTGAGACCTTAACTTATGGAAAGCATCGCTAAGTGAAACAGCAGCAGCCGAAGAGAAACACAGGGTAGAGTACAGCGAGAAGTATCGGACAATCTGTTAGCGAGCTAATTTCATTCTGTTCCCAGGAAGGCAAAATGCTACCGAGCGCACAAGCCTCCTGCCCTGCGCGGGTGCCTCCCGGGAGATATAAATCCATTCCACTCCCAGGCGCTGTAGGAGCTAATGAAGTCAAACGGAGACCATCGGGACAAGTTTTCTCTTGCCGTTGCAGGCTGCTGCCACTCTGCTACACCAGCGCAGCGCAATGGGCTCCGCGGTCTTCTCCTGGTAATGCCGCAGCACGGGGAGGCAATAGGACTTTTCCCAGCGGATTTCAGCTCCATCTGTGCCAGTCCATCACTGCTTGCGACTGCGGCATCTAACTACATGGCACTTGAAAGAACAAACACACAGCTCTTCTATTATCAAGTGAACCCTCTTACGTTCATCTGCTCCCTGGTTTTTATCTCCCAGGGCTGTCACAAACTTGGGAAAAAAACCCCCAGACAATTAAAAACCAGTAAAGACATAAAGACCAACATTCTCTATAGGAACTGCTGACTGTGAGTGCCCAACTGGAGACATTTAAAAAAGGGGTTTAATTTTTAGAAAATTGATATTCATTTCTCTCAGCCAGCCACGCTTCTGTTGTACAGCTGCTAACTGGAGACCCCAATTCTCTGATCACTGCCAAAAATTTAACCCATGAACTTTTTACTGGTAAGAAGCACCGCCTCGCCGGTGACTTAGGGAGTTCCTCAGCAGTCCTGCACAGTTTGTGAAAGAAAATAATTTCTAGAATTAAAACAACCTAGACAGTTTAAAAAGGAACACTGATCTGAGAGTTTCTTATTTAAAATACACCCTTTTCGAATATGGAATTCCTTAAATAATAAGAAGTACATTTTAAGGTTTCTATTTGAAACCCCCTGCTTTCCTGCTCTGAAGAAATAGCTTCTAATGGCACCCATAGCTAGAAATCAGGACTGGGACTCAAGAGACCTGCCTTGTGTCTCAACCCTGCTGGGTATCTTTGGAGGGGTAAGTTCTCTCATCGCTTCTTCAGTTCTGAAATTTTCAAAACAGCCGTTTTTTTATGAGTGCTGAAAAGAGCTAGATACTGTGATCATTCTTAGTCAATCTGAAAAAAAGTGTCATCAAATATCCTCATTGATTATCTCTGTGNCTGCTGACTGCAGGGGGTGGGACTAGGTGGCCTTTGGAGGTCCCTTCCAACCCAACACATTCTACAAATCTATGGTATCAGGCACAGCCCAGCGTCAAAGCAGCGACCCTGGACTACACGAGAGGAACCCACGTGTGAGCGCATGGGGAGGCGGCAGCAGCGCTGGCCCGCACCGCGGAACCCGGGGGATCGGCTTCTCGCATTGTGCTCACACACGCGACACACAACGTAACTCAGCAGGAGTAACCTGGCTCCCTTTCATTCCCTTTATATCATAGACTGCGACAACGACACTTAATAAGTTTTATACTAATATGTGATTTTTCAAATGAATAACAGGTACTGCTGGGCTCAAAGACAATGAAATAATGAACTGGGCCCTCACAAATGCATCACATTGTCCTGGGAAAACTACCATTTCTACTCCTAATTATTTTCATTCCTCTCACTTCTGGTCCTATCAGTTGGATAGGGATGGCGAGAGGAGAGTGGGACAGCTTTGGGGTCTATCCACGCCATCATTCCCGGTTTCTTCTGCAGCCACTGAATTGAGAAACCGTATTGACCTGCAAAAACGAGGTCGGCATCATATTCCCGTGAGTCTGGCAGGTAAAGCCCAGGCACCAATTACTGCAAAACCTGGCACCATTGGGTCACTAGACAGACGCCGTTATGCCAACAGGAGTGTTGGCAGTACACTAGACATTTATACGCGTTTCTAGAACACACGTTTCTGTTTCCAGAAGCGCACCAGCAATTTAAAGGAAGCGAGACCTTAGTTTTCAGTGCCCGTCTGAGTGATGGTAACTCTAGGAATACGGCGGTCACTGGCATCACACTCTAGCTAACTGTGAGGGCAAATAACTGATAAATGCTTGTAAAGCTTAAGGAAGACGTGTAATATAAGGGTGCAGTGGTTCCTATCAACCACAACAACTCCTCTGCTCACCCAGAGTCCCCGCTAGCGGCAATGGCTTCCAGGAGACTGATACTCATGCTACGGGCATATCCTCCCATACAACAATGGCTTTTCAATGAACAATCTACCAACAACAACCACTTTGAGTATAATTAAGTAATTAATTATATTTTCTAATCTATTAAGCCTTGATTGCTTATCAAAGCATTCAGCTGGATCATTTTCCTCTTGTCATTTCCAATTAATTTTGCCTCTATTTTTTTTTAAGCAAAGGAATAAGTCTCTCAAACTTCACGGGGAATCAGGGCTTCAGTGGAGCAGAAAGAGTAGTTGCTATTTTTGTCAAACTGCAGCTTACCGACACATGAAGATGTATACACGATTCCACACAGGTAGAGTACCTGATTGCTAGAAAGCATGAAGTGCTTATCTTTTTCACTAATGAAAAAACTATAAAGCCAGTAACGCTTTTACGGCCCTAATAATCCCTGAAGCTATGCAGTTGCATTCACCACAGTGCAGGATTAAACACAGCAGCACGGGGTAATTAGCGCAATCAGGAATTAAACTCATCTGGCATCACATCTGCAAATCGATACAGGCTGATATGTAAAGTTCGGTGGTGCTAACTAAAAAAAAAAAAAAATATAAAAAAATACCGAGACATTCTCAGGTGGCGGAAACTTGCACAGCTCCATCGAAGTCCTTGGCACTACTCCGCTTCAGGAGAACTGGAAATCCCGTCCGCGTTTCACAGTCTTGACTGTTAAAAATGAGTATGTTGCATCCTTTCTTGCAAAAGTCTCTGCAAATCTAACGTGTCAGAGCACAGGAGATTTCCTCACTGGGCAAGGTGGTTAAAGGCAGACTGGAGCTGGGAGAACAGGACTGGAAAATTACCCAGCTGGGTACTGATACATCACATATAAAGTACAGTCAAATGGAATAAACCAGACAAAATTAACTGCATTCACTTCTGAGGATAATTATTTGCAAAGATGCTTCATAAAATAAAACGTAATCCAATTCTGCCTTTATGGAACATGATTATTTAGCCTTACTAGCTACAGGGAGTGGACCAGCAAAGCCAACAGTCACTGACGACACAAGCTGTATCCCCAAACAGCGCTTTTCAAGCTTTTTCAATTTGGCTGCCATCAACCCTGATGCACCACTGGGCAATACCTACAACATCTCAGCTCAGTTTGTAAGCTTTGCTACCCCTATGATGCCACAAATCATTTAGAAAGACGGTCTTGGTAGCCGCAAGTTGTCCATTCCGACTGACCATTCCTATTGTTTGGCTGATAGCCTTGGGCACCCCATGAAAAACGCCCCCTCCTTGCTATGCCAGTGCTCAGAAATGCTTGTACTGGGGCAGGGAGGAGGGGAACTGGGGCAGGATGGGACGACATGACAACGTATTTGGTAGAAATTGCACCTATATTAAAGAAGTTGTCTTCCTTTCTCTGTCCTTTTTCTTTATTTTTTCTCAAAAAACCCCAAGTGGACAAACAGCACTGAAAACTAGTCAAAATAGGGCACAATATCTATTTTCTCTACATCACAAACACGCTTAAAATGTCAAGATATCTGACTGCCATGTAATGCACCAACAGCTCTAGACAAAGCTCCCAATGATATCCATTTTCTGCTCTAAATAGCCCATTACTCTTCCTTAATTAAGCTATTTGTTTTTAAGTTTATGTATTAAATTATGATTCTCTTATATATTAATATATTATACACTATACTGTGTGATCTAAACGGCTTCAATTAAGACTTTAAGTTGTACGTTCCCCACGGGCTTCAAAGAGGGCCTGGAACGGACCAGACAGATGAAGCACACGGATAAACTAACTCCCGGCCACGGCTTCTCCAAGAGATAGGAGCACCTCCAAGAGACAGGAGACAGGGCCCGGTTTGCACGAGATTATTTTCTCGTTTCAAATCTGCGCCGAGTCTAACAGATGGAGTGGACACAGAGTGATGGAGCGGGANCCCCCAAACAGATTTCCTCAAATCTTGCACATGGGAACAACTTTTCCCCTTAAGTGACGGTTACATTCTGGCTATTACTGACACAGAGACTGCCCCCATGCCACTCTCATGCTAAAGAAATGGATCTAGAATAATTCTTCCAAATTGCTTCTTCCAGGATGAACAGTAGAAACTTAACAGTCACAACAGAAAAATTCCTTCAGAAAAATAATCAAACCTATGTCTGAGATCCAACTTGGTGGAGAAATTCATTTCTCTGTCAATACCAGAACAAACAGGGTTTCTCATCCTTCTCCTTGGGTATTGAAAGTCATTCATTTAGAAATAGATATATAGGTGTATTGCCATTTTCGACCGCTGGAACACTGCTCTGTAAGACAGTTAACTGCCTCTGGATAGTAAATAAATTTCCTGCCTTATTGAGTGAGGTGAATACAAAGAGACGAAGCGCTAACTCCTGCCCATAGCATGCCATCTCTATCTCACGTTGTCATGCCAGCAGAAATTATACCTAGCTCACATCAAGTAAATTCTGTCTCAGAAACATTCTTATTAAATACAGTGGGGAAGAGTCGTCTCTGTTACATCTGTGTGAATCTGCAAACTCTGTACATGCAGTCTGAGAGATCGATAGCTCTGTTCTAGAGAGGAGAATTTCATCCGATCCCTGAGTAGCTTTCAACAAGCACTTCAACGTCAGAGCGAGAGAATCCGTATGAGCAACTTGTGCTGCATCACTTGAACCCTCCCAGGTCACTCGACGCGAGAAAGCAGTTTTCAAAACGTGGTTTCAGAGAGCTATAATCCTAAGTGCATTAAATAAATCAGAATCGCTTTAATACCTGGTATGTCCCTCCACTAGTCCTTTCCATCCTCAACATCTCCAATCTGAATGTATTGTAGCTCCGCTTTGCTGCCAGGCACACACGAGATTTGCAGCTACCTCGGACTACACGTGTAAAGTAAACCCTGAAAATAGCGATAAGTGAAGAGATCGATTTTGGTAATTTGGTAACTGCAAAACAGAACAGCTCCGTATCCGAGTGCATCCAATCGTTGCCACCAACACTGGTCTTTTCTCCTCACCTCAGCCCATTTCCCGCACTGCTGTTCCAGCATTAGAAGGTGCAGCTGTAATTTTTCCTTTTAAAAAGAATTTATAGATAAGATCCACACCATTTTGAAGTGACCAGGACCTGCTCCTGGAAGAACAGTGACGGCCTTTAGCACTCGCTATTTGGATTTATGTCACGGAATGGCAGAGTTTTTCAATCACATCAGCTAAGAGCTGGAGATAAGATAGGGCCAGAAAGGGAATTACATGGGATATACCCTGCTATAATTTGGCTTTATGGCTGGGGAGAGAGAGGAAAAAAAATAAAATAAAATCAGAAGCAGCCACAGAAAGCCCTAGTGATTGTAAGATTTCATCTTTAAAACAACTTATTTACTGGGAGTCAAAATAGGGATGTTTCAAGAAGCAGCTCTGTGGCTTAAAAGGTTGAATCAGGTTGTCAGACCTGCCTTAAGCGCTCAAATTTCAGTTTAAATTTTGAGTGCCTAGGTGCATGAAAGCAGCTGAGATTTTTAGGGTTTGGGAGCTGAGAGGTTTTTTTTTCAGTTGGTTGTTTCTTACAAGAGAGGCTACTAACTGCCTACAGCACCTCTGAAAAGGGACCTTTGTAATCCTGAACACTCAGAAATTCTAAAGTAAGTTTTCCAACAGCTCAAGAGCTTTTTTTTTTTTCCCCACAAAAGCTCTGACTTTTCTAAAATAGGCAGGTAAGAATACTCCAGGGAAAAAATGTAGGACATTCAAACAACGGCCTGCATCACGCCTCAGGTTAACTCTTCTTCTTTTGGTGTTTCGACAGTACCTGGCACAGTGAGCCCTGATGCTAATTGGGGTCTGTAGGTCCAACGGTGAGGACTGAATGGTGACGAGCCCCATTCGGAACTGCAGCAAGCCAGGGGCGCTTTCCTCAGACCTGCTTTCTCCAAGTCCTGTCCTCTACCCATCAATGTGACAGTTGCCTCTGGCTGAATGACATTTTGGGTGTAGGAAGTGAAGAGCAAGTTATCCACAGCCATCCAAAACACTGAGTCATGGTAACAGCTACAAAAAAAAATAAAAAACCCAACAAAAAAACCAAAAAAACCCCAAAAGAACACAACTTCCACTACTAGAGGCTCTGGCTGCGTCAAGGGAAGGTTTTTCTCTCCCCTGGCCTTCCCCGACACCGTGCCAGGCGGTTTTCATAGAATCACGGAGTTTCCCAGGTTGGAAGGGACCTTTCAGATCACCTCGGTTTTGCAGCAGGGCAGCAGATTGTCCGACTGCAATCAGATGGAAACCTGTAGCAGCACCTGCTACAAGTTAATTAGTTCTTCCTGCCTCCAGAACAGCTGCTGATTTTGGTGTAGGTTTTGTCTTTATTACATTTCCGCCCCCACCTCCCCCGCCACCGTTTGTTCAATGGAGCAGGAGACGGAGGAGCCCCGAGGGTTTGGTGTTACAGAAAGGCCCGCCAAGGATCGCGAGGTCAGCTATTAAACCATATTCTCGACTATGGGAAACGTTCCCAAGCCAGGACTGTGTGCGAGCAGCGAACAATGAAAAGAGAAACCGTAAGCTCAGGCTGGTTACTATGGAGAAGACATAATCTGATTTAATATATACTGAGCGTGCCGGTAGTTCTCTGTTCTGTTTCATTTGGGCGTTTCTCCCCCTCTTCAGTTCCCACCCAACCTCACCTTCATAAACCTGTTTATCCAAAGACTGAAGTCCCTCAGCCGACCTGCGAAGCCTCCGCCAGGGAAAAGGCGTGAGCTCACAGGCGTCCTGTACGAACACCTTTTTCCTGGGAGCTATGCTGAGACCAACAAATTGGACCACTAAATGGGAACAAAGCATGCGTACAGAATCCAGTGACTCACACCGTCCATCCCCAGACCTACCAGATCCTTTCCGCACAGAAAAATGGGATCAAGTAGTGAACGGGAAGAATTGGCCCAGATTATTACCAGGCTCTGTCCGGGTGAGCTCTGAGGCAGTACAGCTCGCAGCTACAGCGAGTTGTATCCTCCTGTTAGGAAACACCAGTTGTCTCCTGTACCTGTAAGTCATCCACATTAGTTGACTGCGTTTGTACAGTGACCCACGTGACAGCGTCCCACGAAGCAGCTCAGCACAATCATAATTACAGCCGATCGAGAGCGAATTCCAAACCACTACACAGCCTCTAGAGCCCACTAAAATCCATCCCTTTCAAAAGGAAGTTCAAGCATCTTCAAAAGGAGCGCATGCTCAGAAAAGTAGCTGAATTAAAACAATCTGATGATTTTCGCTGTCTTGGCAATCTGATTATACACAGAGGCTAATACAGTTCTGTGTTGTCTCCAAGATGAGCTGAATGATGAAACTGGTAATGAGTACATGACCATCTACAATCAAAAAAGCCCCAAAACAAACCAGCTTTATAGAAATAGCAAACCAATCAGCAGATGGCAAACAGATGGATACAAGGCTCGGCGATGTGTACATACAAAACTTAATTGAAACTAAAATTATTATTCATTGCAATAAATTCAGCTTGGGTGGATGAAAGGCAACATCCTTAAGTAAGTAAGGGGAAAAACGGTTTTAAATAATTAAGGCTCTATTTATGAATGTCTCCTGAAGTATTCACGAGAATCTCTTCATAGGGATAATAAAGAATACATTGCTTCCACGTGACGAGCAAAGGTGTTCTCCGAGCTATAAACCCTATAGGTGAAAGGAGTGTCCTCCAGTTTTAAGAAGCTAGAGGACAGGTAAGAAATCCATCTCCTGGGTTGGGACAGCAAATCTGTATACCTTTGGGTAATTTGGGTTTGGGAATTTGGGAATTCCGTGCTGCGGCTCAGGCAAAGTGCTGTTCAACCATCAAGCACGAGAATCCAGATCTTCGACACCCCCAGTTCATTTGTCTTGTCAGGCTTTTTAAAATGGTCACATAATACATATTTCTAACTATCACGCTAATCGCTCTGCAAATGTTAATTAACAGTAAACAAAGAATACTTTCTCGCAGTTGTAACACAGTGCTGATTCAGTTAATTGTAGCATTGTTCTACGTTTTCTTTATCCAAGCCCTGACAAGCACAAAGAGCTCAAACTCGCTCCCAGGAACTCAACATCGCACCCTGTAACGCCACACAACCGGCCGCCTGCCATCAGGCTGAGCAAAACTTCCCCCAATTCTCTTTGATTCCACCGAAAGCTGCGGGATCCTGGCAACTCACAAAGCTTTCTTCGGTTCCGCGGGTCTCCCTTCCAGGATCCTGAACACCTGCAAACCCGCTGGGATTTCAGGGCAGCCTTCAGCTGCTTGGCCCCAAGGGACGGGCCGTCCTTGGGACAATCCCAGGGCAGCGGTCCAGCCGGAGCAGCCATTGGTGAAGCCTGGCAGTGAACATCACATGGAGCGTGGAAAAGCATTCAAAATCCTGTCACTCGTATATACCACAATCCAGCAACAAGACAGAAGGATTTATTGTACGCTTCCCTCCTTCTAGGCCAGCAGCATCAACAACCAGCGCGTTCTGCAGGGACAGAGAGAAACGAACCATTCTGTGAAGGACCTTGACACGGCCCCAGGGCAGTTCCTTACAGTCTGGCCACCGCATCGGACCAGGAGATGATGATGGGCTGCAACGGTAGGGCTTAATGCCACCACGGCACAAGAGACAGCAAAGCCCTACCCTGCCTGCAAGCTCTGCCACTCCTGTCCAAGGCGCTGCTTCTCCGCCGGCCTTTCGTTCACCTGCACAGCAAGGGCTGGGTTTGGTTCTGCTCTCCCTCAGTCTGGAAGCCGGTTTTATTTTTGCAGAGAAGGGGAGACTGCCCCTGCACAAAGCTCTCGTCTCCGACCGCAAACGCTTCAACTGTGCCTCTAGCAACCGAAGGCACGCAGTGACATTTTCTTTTCCAATTGAAACCGCAAGCAGAGGAGAGGGAGTGGGAACATTATTACCTGGGTTGGAATATGCCCATAAGCAGTTCCCTCCCTTCTCTTTAAAGGAAGGAAAGAATAAAACAGGTGCTCATTTCTGAGATGCATATAATGGAGCAGAGCTAAATTAGAAAGAATTTGTATACAATGTTCGTCTCCGGGATCTTTAGAAGTGTACAACAGGTCTCAAACTGCACACAGGCAGATATTTCCCCTGCTGCAGGTGGCTGCTGTTGTTGTTTAAACAGCGGAACTGCATTCCAGCCTGCTACCTAGACGCTGCCTAATTTTAATGAATTGATACCAAAAAATTCATTTGCCTGCAGGCTCAATTCAGCCCTCAGATAAATAAGCTTGAGTTCAGGGTGGGAAAAAAAAGCTGCTGTTGAGCGTAAGTCAAACCTGGAACTTACGGAGCTGCCGGCGGGAGATGCTCCAGGAGAGAGCAGGAACCCGTGGGCTGGAGACCCCGGGAGAGCCCCGGCCAGCCCGGCTCCCACACAGCCAGCACCCAGGCGGCCACGGCTGGAGCTCCGAGCTCATTCTGGCACCGCAGCCCCTGCCCAGGGGCTCAGAGGTTCCGCACACACCATCTGCCCTTCCCGAGGGATACGCCTCCTTGCGCGGCACCTGCTTCTGCTGGCAAACAGGGTCCAAGCTTATGGTGAGATAAGTCAAACCTTCTCTACGCTGGGGGACCCCAGAGAGCATGACTTGACGTGCGAGAAATTTTAGCTTTTCCATGGACCAGTGTCTTCTAGAAGTGAGCGGATTCATTTGCAGAAGCAAACAGAGATGAGGTTTATTTGTTCAACTCCAGCGTGCCCTCCGTGGGTTGCAGAGCAGAGACCGAACCCTTCCCCGTGTCGCTGTTGCCGAGCAAACCGGGCACAGCCACTCGGATCAGCATCCTGGTTTCTCTCTTCCTCTCCCTGTTCCTATAATTAAAAAAATGGACAACCTCCATGCAGGCTTTTGAGCGTGCCTGCCATCCACAAACCCAATTTCACACAATGACAGCCTAATTAATCTTCTTCTTTTGTTTCAATAGCATACGGTCTCCGCTCAACTGTGGAATATGGTGGAATCTTGCTGAGAACACATCTGTCAGGACTGCAGTGTGAATAAAGGAATACAGCAGGCTTTTGTGTGATTATATCTGTATTTATATAGCTACGTGCCTACCCAGTGCTCCATCCGCACGGAGGGTAGAACAATCTATATAGTAATGTCCTGAATTTTGAGAAACACCTGTGATCCCAGACACTTCGGCATCAAAATGCAGCAGGAAAGCTGTCTTTTTGCCCAGGGAGACATCATTACTCCCACACGCGGCACTCAGGTAAAGAAAGATTACGCGACTTGTCCAAGGTCACACCGAAAAACTGTGACAGAGCCGGGAACGAAGCCAACATCTCAGATCACAAACTTAACTCCTCAGACACCCTTTGCCCTTGGTTTCCAGGGTCTGCCTTCCCTCTTTCCTTCCAGGGTTGTAATTACAACGGCCACCGGCCCATCATTAGCAGTTTTACACAGCTATGAAATGGCAGCCCTTCTTCTGAGAGACACACGCTGAGACCAAAGCCGCAAACTGAGATACTTGGTCACAACAAAGTTCCACTCACCCGAACGAAACCAAACCCAATCTTTTTGTTCAATCTTTACTCATGTATTAAGAACTTCTTTGGCTTTTGGGTGCCCAGGTCCTGTGTTAGCTGTCCACCCTCTAACCAGAGATGGCACCTTGGGCCATCTGAGATGTGAAAAGGTTGACTAAAAACTGACTAAAACTATCTGAAATCGGTCATTCCTGTGAGCAACGACATCCCAACCTGTGACAAGCCTTGGTCTGCTCACAGTGCGGAGCACTTGGAGTTGATCATGTCTCATAATATTTATGTTCTTCATTCTTCAGTTTCTGATACCGTGAAATTATGAGATCACCACAGTTTTCACTGAAAAAACCCCAAACAAAATGTTTCAAGACCTTTCACCTAAAACATGACCATGAAGCAAACCCTCAAAAGCTCCAAAGAAATGAAGGACTCTAAAGAAATCAGTGTGTCGTGGTCTTTTGATTGGGGTTGGAGGCTGGGGTTGGAATGTCCAGGGTTGTCAGCACTGCGCTTAAATTACTTCACCGCAAAATAATGAAAGGTCACAGGATTTCAATCAAGATACTCGCCCAGAATAAATCTCGTCTCTCCATGGAAGCCCTTGGCGCTGTATAAACTTATACCTGCTGAAGTTGGGCTCAATTTATAGTTTCAATATCAATCAATAAAACGTGGAGTCTCGGTTTTAAATAGGAGAGCTAAATTTGTCTCTACTTCAAGGGAATGCAGCTACGTTACCTTCAGTGTAGTTTCTTGCCTTTACACCAACAGAGAACCTGATCTGCCTCTGGGAATTCTCTAAAGGCAGCAGCTCTCCTTTGCACTGCAGTATTTTTTCCACATTGGCTGCCTAAATTTCTCATAATTGCTAAAGAAATTATTTGGCTAATGAGCAGCGATACCAACCGTTTTCATGGGGAGCTACAGTGATAATTAGGAAGACAAAAAAGGGGGAGGGGAGGAGGAAGAACCTTCAGGTTCTTTAGGATAATTATAATTTGTGTCAAAGACGACAAATATTTCAATTTCGGGCAACATGTACCTTCAGAATGAATGTGGGCTGTTTTAGTCACAACATGTCATGGGAAGTAGTCTGATCCGGTATTTGCAGTCATACAATTAAACCTGGCATGTAATAATTAGGAAGGCAGGTGTACTCGATACATACTACAACATTTCTTACTAGCTGTTGTCTTACATTAGCCCATCCTCGGTTAAGTGATCACGGAGACAGAACATAACTGCTTACAAATAACCCAAGGATACAAAATAGAGGTTGGAGAAAAATTATTTATGGTGGGTACGATGAAGAGCAACGTAAAGTGACTGAAAGGAACTGGAAGTGAGTAAGTGGGGAAAATCTCCCTGCCAAAGACTACGGGACCCTAACACACGCTCCCAGTGGAGGAGAGGCGGATAACTGACCCCGTGGGACAACGTCACGGGACTTATGGAGTAGCTTTCTGAAATGTAATAGGGAATCATCCTACCCAAGGTATTTTTCAAGTGTAAGGCACTCTTAGGCACCCTGAAAATGGAGAATGACCTCCAGAAAAGCTATTACAATACATGGGTATCATGTTCTAGCTCATATACAGCATATTCTAGTACATTTCCAAAAAGTCATCGTGTCTTACAAGTTATTGTTACGGAAAGCAAAGTTGAGTTTTTCCTAAATCTTTCTGACTCTGAATAGAAAATCCTGAACATGAGGATCACACCTACCCCTGGTGAAGCCTCTTGAAATTCTGATACTTGATAACCCTCAGAAAAACATCAGTCAAAGAACAGTTATTACTGACAGTAATAAACATTTCAGGGTGGGAGAAAATTCATTCCTCTGTTAAACAAGTTCCCCTACGAGCGAAAGCTGGTGCTAATGAGAACTGCAGTTCACATGTCAGCACCCAGTGAAACAATGAGGACTTTTGTCCTACTTCATAAATACCAATATTGATAAAGTAGTAGAACCTAAAATACCATTAGACATTTTTATGGTTCCTAAGAACTTCCTGAGTTATATCAAGTGGGCTAAGGAGTTAAAAAGGAGTAAAAACTCCCAAGCTTCAAGCCAACAATGAAGTGCTTAGAGTCAGGAAGAAAACGTCACCTCCAGAGCAGGTCACTATATAATTGTCTACAACAGGATTTTTTTTTATCATCGTATTCGGAAGTATCTGAGACTAACGAACTACGTACACAATTCAACTAATTCTAAATGGTTACTTTTATGCCTCCCACTAAAAGAGAAGATTTTTCAAAGCTACCCGGGGCATTCAGATGCTAAATTCTCATAAAAATTAATGGCAACCGAGCCTCCTAATTCCCTAAGCACCTTTGAAAATCTCAGGCCAAATATATACAAGTTCTCTTCATGGTGACGGTTCCTAATGCACTTTACAAGCATTACCGGTTCTATACAGAATACATTTCACGGAGATGTAGCTACCTCTGTGATGAAACGTGGCATAGGAACACCACATAAAAGCTTAAAGTCTGGAAGTGAAGAATACCCAGGGGTAACTGGGTGAAACTTAATGGTCTGTGATATACAGGAGTTCAGAGTAGGTGATCTAATGGTCCCTTCTGGTCTTGGATGCTATGAAATTGAAGCGACAACACAGCCAAGCTAAAGTTCAGGAAGACCTGGGAAGGTGAGGTACGTGCGTGAAGGAGACCGACTGCTCCAATGTCAACCTTGTGCAGAAATGCGCCTGCTGCACAGGGGAGTGCTGCTGCCGCAAAGGAGGGTGCTACGGCCTTCCCCTCCTCTTCGTAAATCCGACCTGGCACCAAGCTGGAATTGCCAGAGCATCAGAATTAACTATATGGGTTCACAAAGGCGTTTGAGTGATGTACAAAGGCTCCAGAGCGGTCAGGATCTCAGCTTTTACACTTGGTCTAATGTAACCCTCGACTGGGAGATTGACTGGCAACACCACGGGGCAGGCCCTAGGCATAAACGTTTATATAGCCTGCACTACACCAGTGGCCACCTGCAACTCTCAGCTGCTCTCCTAATTCAAAGGCTCTTTTGGCATAAAGATCTCACGAGACCCCCCTGCAGTGCTGCCTCCAGCTCTGGGGCACCGACAGCAGAAGGACACGGAGGTGTTGGAGCGGGGCCGGAGGAGGCCCCGGAGCTGCTGGGAGGGCTGGAGCCCTCTGCTGGGAGGACAGGCTGAGAGAGCTGGGGGGGTTCAGCCTGGAGAAGAGAAGGCTCCGCGGAGACCTTCCAGCCCCTTCCAGTCCCTCGAGGGGCTCCAGGAAAGCTGGGGAGGGACTCTGGAGCAGGGAGGGGAGCCCTGGGACGAGGGGGAATGGGTTTAAACCAAAAGAGAGGAGATTTCAATGAGATGTGAGGAAGAAATTGTTGGCTGTGAGGGGGGTGAGCCCCTGGCCCAGGTTGCCCAGAGAAGCTGTGGCTGCCCCATCCCTGGAGGGGTTCAAGGCCAGGTTGGACGGGGCTTGGAGCAACCTGGGCTGGTGGGAGGTGTCCCTGCCCAGGGCAGGGGGTTGGAACGAGATGATCCTTAAGGTCCCTTCCAACCCAAACCATTCTGTGATTCTATGATTGAACATCACACACAAAACACGTGTTTCAAGGTAGTAAACTATGTTAGCTCTGAACAGCAAAAAAATACCTGCTCTCTTTCCACCTGTGTCATTTCTCCACCATTTTCATGCAAATAGCTCGATGCATCTCATGAACAGTATCGCTTTTTTTTTTCTGCTGATATTGATACTGACACTAAGGCAAATAAAACACCACACGGGAAAGTCTGAGTATGTGCAATTATGGATGAATATACTGTTTGGAGCATACTTAAAAGGATTATCATTTCACAACACCAAAAATTCTAATAATTATATCCACAATTTTTTGCACTTACTGATTTTCAGAGTATTATGGGTCCTCTTTGGAAAAGCGAAATTGGTGCTTGCGGCCTTGACAGCAAAGGACAAATGCCTTGACAGGACATAATGCTTTTCTCAGAATAATTAAATCAAAGTATGGTGTAAATCCCAAGGGTCCCTCTCCATTGGTAGTATTTCTATCAAGAATCTTCAAAACCTTAAGTCCAATATTTAAAATTTATGCGTTCCACCTGAGGTTTCAAGGTGAGAGGCAGCTGTAGCAATGCTTTGGTGCTTCTGTCTCACCTTCTCTTTTAGTCCAATAAAGAAAAATAGTACAAGAAAACTCTCACCTGCGTGCCATGGTATACATAAACATCTATCTGAACAAACACAGGTAAAAGGGTTACGAATAAAAAAAAAAATAAGAAAATCAATCCTCATAAGCCCGACGGGTAAACATAAAGCCATAGAACATAATTGTTTATACTGCAACCTAAGTGTTATATAAATAGGAGCCCCAGGCAAGGTCAGGAACATGTATTAGGAGACATCAGAAACAGACAGGTAGAACAGAACTCTCATTATCTTCGCTTAAAAATAGGCACCTGATGCACAAAAAGGTTCAGCAAATTGCCCCAAATTATCCCGGTTTCTGTCAGAGAACTGGCAAATACTGTAACTAAACACTCTCCATTCAGACTCAAATCAGATGTAATTGAGACAGAGACACAAGAAAAGAGACAAACTTATTTATCCTGCCAGCTACATCGGAAAGTTAGGAAAGGGCGTTCCTATCTGCAGTGAAAAGAAAGACAAAAGGGTATTTTCATGGAGAATCTTATAAGTTTCCTTCAGCCATTCTGATAGCCACCATACAAATCATTAATTGATAATTACGAATCTGTGGAGTTTCTGGAGTTTCTGGTTTAGTTCAAAGTAATAATATCCATCCCAAAAATACCAATCTTTTGAACAACCTAAGCTCAAACGCTAAGTTTTGGTTTGAAATCAAGCATCTGCACACTTTGCTGCATTCTGAACCTCCTTGGGTTCAGCTGTTAATAGCACTGAGAAGAGATCTTGTATCAGGAGCTTTGGGATAAAAGTGGGATCTAAGAAACACGAAGGATTGTTTTCCTGTTCCCAGCCATTGCTAACAAAGGCATTACTCTATTAACCTCTCCCACTTGGATTTCCCTTAATCTGTACATGCAATTCAAAGCCCTTTAAAACGTTTCCTCCGTCCCTCCTGTGGTTTTAAAAGCTCAAGTTGTGCTATGATCTTTGCTTAAGAGAAGTTACTGAAGCGATGGATTCTAAATGTTATAATCCAAATGGTCATGGCTGGATGAAAATCGAGTTTATTCAGTAATGCTACCACCCTGGCATGCCATCGCATTCATTTATGAAACCGTTGCTGCCCGATGGGTTGAATAATGAAACTGCAGTAACATCAGCTTTCAAGATGAAAAACACCGGGGCACAAATTTTCCTAGTTTTAATAAAATATCAGTAACACCACTTAGGAGAAAACCGGCTCCTTTAAGGCTGTCCAGATCGACACACTGACTTGATTTTCACCTTCAAAGATCAACTCTGGTAGCGTACCAAGACATTAATTGCTTTTAGACCATGCCCATGCTGGGATTTTGTCTCCCAACTGATGTCCAGCTCCCAAAACAAAGCCCTAAGGCCAGCTGCTCAGCTGGCACGGATGCGCTACTGCCACGTCCAGCGAGGAACCAGCTCACACCATCAGAGCCTTCAGCCCCAGCTGCAGGCCAGGGAAACAGGGATTTGCAGCACAGGTGACACTTCTCTGGGGTACAAATCCTTCATATTTGTCTGTGTGCGCAAGCACGGTCTGTAAACTGAAGAGTCCATTCCATTGGCATGATGGAACAGTCCAAAGAGACTCGGAGAACTTCACTCCTCGGGGCGAGGTGGCCGCCTCATTGCAGTAAGCTTTTACTAGTAAACCAGGGCGTCAAAAAACAAAAAAAGCAAGGCCTAAGTTAAAACAGTGGTCTATTATATCAGTTGGCAGTTGGTCAGTATACGAAAGGAAAAGATTTAATTAGAAAGGCAAGATCTTCTTATTGCTCCCTGCAGCTACCTAAAAGGAGGGTGTAGCTGGGGTGTGTGTGTGTGTGTGTGTCCCTGGAGGGAATTAAAAGCCGGGCAGACGTGGTGCTGAGGGACGTGGGTTAGTGGGGGTTTGGGCGGTGTTAGGTTGATGGTTGGACTTGATGATCTGAAAAGGTCCCTTCCAACCAAAATGGTTCTATGATTTCATGATTCTGATTTAAACTACACTGACATGCGACATGAGCTCTCTGCCATTCTCCAACTACCCAGGGACTGCCACTGAGCTCCGACTGCTATTTTAAACCTCACAGAAATCAACGGAGAAAATGCATGAGCAGAGATAAGCCAAATATCACAGGAGGGAAAAAAATTTGTACCCTTCTCTGCAAAAGCTTCTCTGCCAGCTTTGCTGGGGCTCTGTCCTTTCAGCCTTGTCAGTGCCGAAGAACCTGGCGGGTGAGCTCTGGGAGTGCATCCCACTCCTCGGCGCGCCATCCGGAGCACGCCAGCCACGGCAGTCGGAACCTTGGCCAAAACACCCAGGGAAAGATCATACGGTAGCAATTCGAGTAAATTAAATCCTAGCGCGCTCACTGCTAAGAAATGCCGAACAAGCTGAACGAAATGAATGAGGTATCATATTTGTAACTACTTAGCAGACACGCTAAGACAATTACAGTGATGAAAGCTACACAGGCAGTGCGGTACAGCAGACTTATTTTACAGGAGTCCATAAATAAGTAATTTGACTTGGTAAAGCACTCTGGGATGGCTTGGGGTTTGGAAAGTGATATTGGAAAAAGAATCTACGTGTACACGTGCAGCTTGTTATACTGCAGCACAAGCAATTTCATACCTTCCTCAATGTATTTACATTGCAATGCAGTAAGAAGTAGGCTGTAAGTGAATGGCTGATGCCCCCTATCACTTATTTTTTGCATAGGGAATACTGTTATTGTCTAAGCAAAAAGATCTGCCTTCAGATATTCTCAGAACCGTAAGCTCAGTTCTGAAACCATTTGAAAAGGTTGCATGGAGCGACCTGCTAGACAACGTAATATATAAAATTTAGGAAGTCAAATCTGAAGTGAACTTCCAAAAGTCTTTCCATAGGGGATGCTGAACAAGGAAGATGAGAGGATGAACTGACGTGTAACGGAACAGACCATCAGGTGCAGGTGATGTTAAAAGTACCTGCTTAACAGACCACAAAAATACTTTAAAATACTCATCACTTGTCAACAGGATGTATCTGTAAAAGAAGTCTAAACATCACTAGAAGGTGTTTACCAAAAACTTTTAAGGGCCATTTAGGTTTTGAGAGTGTGTTAGGAAAGGATCTCTCCTGTGAATTGACTAAACAGCTGTGTGTATAGATAAAACATTAATACAGAAACAGCACTGCTTTGATTGTTGACCTATCGAACACACTATCTACCTCGAACAAATGACTTGTAATTTATTGAAAACATCTAACGATCACCAACTCATCTTTCACTACCTATTAATAGATGACCTCTTAAGAGGGTCCAAAAACCTAGAGAAGAAATACCTTGAGGACTGTGATACAGTCTCACAGTTCTGTTATTATTCTGTTCACTTTTCTCTCCTCACATCCAAAATATTTTAAAAAGTACAGGCTCGATCCAGAGCTCACTGAGGAAATCAAGGGGGCATTTTTTTATTCTCTTTGGTACCAAGAGGGTTGAAGGAAAGGTTGATAGAGACCATTATCATGCTCAGAGATGAAAAAGATATTATACTCCTCAGATCTCTTTTATTCAGGGACAGAGATAGCCCTGTGATAGGGAACTTATGTGTTCAATTGCTGCTGCACTTGAGCAAAGTCCAAAGGCCAATATAGGAAGGAGGAAACGTCTCGAGCGAGGTTGTCCCCTTGTGACCTCATCAAGAGGGGCATAACAACACCATTTAGAGGGGTTTGACTGCACACAACAGAAAAGAGGAACTCTATTTCTAGCAGACCTAGAATAGCAGATTTTAAGGACGACGTAGTTATTTCCTACCCCCTAACAGCACCTCAATGCTCGATCTCCGCAGGAGCCTGCATAACATCATCATTTTATTTCCCCGCGTCTAAATTTTCTCTCTTTTAGCTATGTGTTGCCCTGTTCTCACTGTTGTATCACCCCAGGGAGAGGAGACTGCAGGCAGAAATAGAGGAAAAAGAGGTCCTATCTGCCCCCTCTGCCACGCAGACGATACCCGTGCCCTTCCATCCCCTGGGACGCCCAAACACAACTCACCCCATCAACAAGATCAGCTCTGACGGCCAAACCATTCACTGCCTCTCAGCAGGGCTGAGTTAACGCTTTAACCTCCCCTCGCCGTGCCGCACCGCAGCCCCTCCTGCTCCGGTGAAGCGCAAGATGAGGAGTACCCTTCCACTCCTCCGCACCCCCCGAATGTCCTGCGACAGAGTCCTCAAATAGCCTGATGATGTCCCATTAATGTTAGGGTACGACGACCATTTTCCCCAAGACTCCGGTCCTCATCTTTACTTTTTATAATCAGGATTTCATTTCTAGCTTTAGCCTTTCTAATTAATTTGCTATACATCATTAATTTTCGCTGTAAACTTTTTCAACACCTCCCTTCCCAAGATATTTTAAAGTCCAGCAATTAACTTCTCTCATCTCCGTTATCATACTGCCATCTCTGCTATGCACTTGCAGTTTTGTTATTTAGCTTTTTTTTTTTTAAATCACATTTGTTAGTTACTGACAGCCAGTGTCACTGCATGAATGATAGTCTCTCATTAATTAATATTTTTTACATTATGATAAAAAGTGTATGAGCATCTAGAGGGAAAACTGGAGCGCAAAGACTAAAAATACAGCTTTGACTGTCTAACTGTCAATGCACGGCATAACGATATATTGCTCTTGGTAGACAGCTAATTGAAAATGTGAGTTTAGGGTGAAATAAATTATCAGCTGCTCTGCATTTCCACGGAAATCAAACCCAAGCTGACCTGCGCCATGCACGCAGAGCGCCTCAAGTTCATGGGCTGCTCACCTCACTGCAGGAGGAATGGGAGAGAAGGAGTCTTTGGGGAGGAGGCTGGGGAAGGAGGAAGCTGAGAAAACCACCGGTTGCTCAGAAAACAGCTCAGAGCAGCCGTACCATCAACAAACTGAAACACGTTTTGAAAAAGAAAACTTCAGGGCTGCTAAAAAACTCCTTCAGGGAATTGTCTGGTTCCTGGGCTCAGCCTTGGTATATTCAGACTAACAGAATGCCGTGCCCCGTAGGTGGGGCTGAACGAGAAGACTGAGTGGTACCTCTGGCCTCGGCACCTCTGACCCTACCATACTGAGACAGAGCCCTTTTTCCTTATCATTCACCATCTTTACCGCTCACTTCAGTTTCATTTCAAAGCAATCAACTGTCCTTTGAAGAAAAAGTGAGCATGGAAAAGTCACCCGAATTATTACCAGGCACCATACTGTATATCAGAGCCTTCAGTAACGCTAAGATACTGGTATATTAAGTGGTGCACATGAATCCATGGACACAGAGACACAGCGAGCCCGTGGCTTGAGAGACGCAGCGATGCCCCGTTCCACACGAGGACAGTGATCAGGAGGAGCTCACGTTCCCGGTAGTGGCAGTCACCGAAGTATCTCTGAGCATACTTTCTACTTGCTGCCTCCAGCCAGGATGTGCTGCTCTGTTTTTAAAAAAAAACTCAATGTACTCACAATAATGAGACTTTCTTAAGCAGCTGCAGTACAAACGCTGTATCTGCATTACACAAATTCATGGTGTTAGTGCTTCATGCCCAGATCAAACGTACCTAAACCTGCACTGACCGAAGAGATGCTCACAGTTCCTTTGGAGGAACCATCGGGTCAGACAGTAATCCAGAGATTAATGGTCCCTTCATGTTCCTTTTTGGTACCACAGCCTAGGTCTCTACAAGCATGACCATACATACGGCAGCTAGAAAACAAGTCCAAAGTTATGTTCGAGAAAAATGAATTAACAAAAGCTACATTAAGATAAAACTGAAATGCCGCATTCAGCCATAGTTTACAAGGACATAAAATGATAAATTAACCAAGTTTGAAACGGAAATTGCACATGGTAATTACATGATTTATATTACATAAATAATGAATTAATATTAATTAATTCCAGAGATCTGGACTCTATTCTCAGTTAAGACAGCACAGTTCCTATGTAAAAAAGAGCTTCATCATTTCATCTTAGTCTGTTAAGAGAAAACAACTTTCTTTTACTACTTTGGTTATCATGAACATTCAGACTGCAAACTCTTAAGGACAAAGAAATTTTTCTTGATTTTTTAAAATTTAAAATATTTAGAGCGCACCTTGAGACAATCTCAGCAGAATAGATACTACAATTATCAAAACCTGGGAGGCTTTGAAAATAGCACTACTCATTTTTTCCACAGAAAAACAAAGGCATTCAAGAGGGGAGCAATCCACACCAGAACACAAGTCCAGTGCTTCCCACTGGATCTTATTAGCTCCTTAATTGGCGGTATCTTCCTGTGGATCCCTGTTAACGGGTTGCCAATTTGATTGTTAGGATAGATGTGCAAGCAAATCGCCATGGATGTGACAGAACCCATCTCTGCCATTAAACCAAGACCCTTACACTGTGTNCCCCTCGGCCTATGGCTCCATGCCCTTGCAAACAGCCCCTCCCCGGCTTTCTTGTAGGCCCCTCTCAGGGACTGGAAGGTCTCCCCGGAGCCTTCTCTTCTCCAGGCTGAACCCCCCCAGCTCTCTCAGCCTGTCCTCCCAGCAGAGGGGCTCCAGCCCTCCCAGCATCTCCTTGGCCTCCTCTGGCCCCGCTCCAACAGCTCCGTGTCCTTCTTGTGCTGAGGGCTCCAGAGCTGGACACGGTACTCCAGGTGGGGTCTCACCAGAGCAGAGCAGAAGGGGAGATTTCATGGGGATCCCGAGGAGAGCGCAGCACTTGGAATGCTGTGCACCTGCCCAACCAGCCAGGCACAGCAAAAACGCTACGGACATCACTTTACTGTCCGCAGAAGAAGAAACGCCTTAGCTCCTCTTCAAGGACATCGTGCTCCGAACACTACAGTTGTTGGCCCTGCAAGGTCCAGGCTGAGAGGCAGAGCATCCCACCATAAGGAAAGAGAGAAAGACGTGGCATTTTCCAAATTACCGCATTCTCTTTACTAGAAAATTAAATCCAGCCTAATATATTTGTATTAGCGGGCAGCACTTGCTTAGTGCGCAGGTAAAATTCATTGGGAAAGTATTGCACCACCATATCACACTTAGTTTCAGCTGACTGGGTATAAACCTGTATGAGAAAGGTAATGCCAGGGAGAAAAATAAGAGAGAAGAGAAAAGGACAAGAGCAAAACCCTGTATATCAAATGCATGGTGCGACTGGGACCAGGTGACAGTGATTTATAATGCAGTATTAAAGTGTCAGAGTGGAACTGTCACTCTCAGTGTTTTGTGAGCTAAACCATGTGAGCTGCAGACAGAGCCCCGGCTACAGAACAGCCTGTTGAAGAAATGTAATGGGATCTGACATGTTTTGTTCCTCTCTGAATTAGCACAATTCAGAAATGAAGTTTTCCATGACACTGCTGCCGTAATTTGGAAGCAAATTTTATCAGAAGGGTGTATAGGACAGTTGGGTTTCAAGTTTTATACCAGAAGTCAGTACGGAGGGAAGGATGTGGATGAGGTCCATGCAAGACCTTCAACGTTTGCAGTTCTAGCAGAAAAACCCCACAGATGGACAGCCCAATTTGCTTTCATATTCACTAAAGCAATACCAAAATTACAGAGATTCCTATAATGTTCTTTTCAGAGAAAGCCCTAATCCTGCCACCTACTTAACTCTGGCCTGGTGAAAGGGCATTGAGAAGGCTCTGCTGAAATACCAGGACAGAGACAATGGAAAAGGCTTAGCACCTTGCACTTCAATTGCTCCTCTCAAAAACAATGTATAAGAACTATGCTTTTAGAGCCACTCCTTAGGAGGAATGGTGGAAAACATCAACGAGTCATAGAACAGTATAGGTTGGAAGGGACCTTAAAGACCATCTGGTTCCACTGCCTGCCCTGGGCAGGGACACCTCCCACCAGCCCAGGTGGCTCCAAGCCCCATCCAACCTGGCCTTGAACCCCTCCAGGGATGGGGCAGCCACAGCTTCTCTGGGCAACCTGGGCCAGGGGCTCACCCCCCTCACAGCCAACAATTTCTTCCCCACATCTCATCCCAATCTCCCCTCTTTCAGTGTAAAACCCTTCCCCCTCGTCCCATGGCTCCCCTCCCTGCTCCAGAGTCCCTCCCCAGCTTTCCTGGAGCCCCTTGAGGGACTGGAAGGGGCTGGAAGGTCTCCCTGGAGCCTTCTCTTCTCCAGGCTGAACCCCCCCAGCTCTCTCAGCCTGTCCTCATAGCTGGAACCAGGGCCGGAGAGGCCGAGCAATCACCCTGCTGCTCACCCATGAAATTGTTTATTGCTGCCTTGCAGGCAGCCAAAGCTCCCCTTGACATTACTTTTTGTATGCAAAGCATTGATTACCTCAAGAGAAAGTTAAGGGCCAACGGTTTCCACAACTCCTAATGAATTTTGGTCCGTAACTTCAGTCACAAAGTTATGTTAGAAAATAACAATCAGGATTTGGGTTATTTTAATTTCTTAAGAGACATGAATATAAGCCCATTTCCTACAAATAACTATTTCAAATTTACGATTGATATCGGTTTTCAAAATGAACACACAAATCATTTACCTGAGATTAAGCATCCTCAACAGCACATTTCTCATCAGCTCTGGGAAGTTCAGACTCCAATCCCCAGTTCTTGGGGAGTTCACACGCAGAGTTTATAAACCACAGCACGGCACACAATCTCCATATTCAAAGTCTAATGCCCACTTTTTCTGATGATTAGAGTATTTTAGTAAAGACTACAAAAGAATATCTGTGTACGCTATGGCCCTCAAATTTGTGGAACTTTAATCTAGGAAGACTAGGTCTATTCCACTTCAGATGGTTAACAAAACAAATGAAAAAACCTTAAATGCAATTTTTGCAGTTGAGAATCCTTCAAAACCCAAAGTAACCACTGTGAAGTTAATTTTCTCATTAAAACGCTATCATTTCAAATGCCTTTTTTCCCTTTTGTAGGATTTACAGCGATATAGCTATGTGCTTATATATATCCAAGGGATTGCTTTATAGATTACAAAAAAATCCTGTAACTCGTGGGAGATTTATTTCGCTAAGGAAGAATGTAAATTTGGCAGAGAAATGCAGAATCAGGATGATGTTGATAGCTGTCTGAAAAAATTATTGGTGGAAACTTAATTTTACCACTGGAAGCAGATACTAGCAATGAGATGAATAACTAGAGAAACAATTTTCCATTAAAAACAGCTCCATGGGGTGGTTCTCAACCAGCTGAAAGATATCTACATATAACGCACGCATACATTCATAAATCAAGTCCGTTCAGGCAAATAACAAGTACGAAATTAAACCCAAACCCACATTACATACACATCAGCACGTACTGATAAATATACACCGGCTCCGTAAATATTTTGCTTCTTCTAAGAACTTTTGAGAAAAATATTTTCTGGTTGCATCAAAATATACATCTATTCTAATTTAAGGAAGGAATGTTATTTTCTAAGAAATACTTAACTTCGTATAGGGCTATTTGTCCTTAAAAATCAAAAATAGGTAACTTCTCAGACGTTCTAATATGCCCACCCATGTAAGACTGTTGCTGTTGGGTTGTTTTAACTCCAATTCATGCAGTCACAAATGTAGCCTTGCTAACGCCTTACTGCTTTAATTAAATAAAATGCCAGGCAAAGTATGTGTAACAAGTAACGGCATAAGCAGGAACCTTCCAAAACTGAAACCCAGTGCATCTACAGAGGAGGTTACAACGTTGAGCTAGAAGAAATCACAGCTAAGGCAGAATTCCTTTCACCAAAGAAAGTTTTATGGGCAGTCACGCACCTTACAGCGTTCCTCCGAGATTCACCTCATTGACCTCACCATATTCTTTATGCCAGGTGACTAAATGACATCTGAGACTAACTCCAAAGAGAGCAAAGAATCTGTATTTTCTGAGTTCTTTATTAACGCTTTGACAATTAAAGCTTCCTCCTTCTTACGGAAAGCAGCTAATGTTAAACTGCTCCTCGACTTAACCCCCTCTAACCAGAACCTTTTTTGCTGCCCTGACCCTAACGCTCCTCTGGGAGAGGGAAGAAGCAGTAAGATGACTGTATTTCACGTTATGATGTTATTTAACAGGTATTTTTCATGTCAAGGTCCTATGATTTTCTGAGTAAAGTGACAAAATCTAGTTGTTTTTTTTTTCTCCGTTGCTTGCAAGTTTGAATGCCTTCATCTGATAGAAAAGAGAAGAAAGCAAAGAAAGTAAATCCATCATTGAGAAGGATTGCATGAAGTAAGATATAATACATATGCCATATATGATTTAGAGGATTCTGGCATAAGAATTAAATAGTAAGGCTCTGCATGCAGATTCATCGATAACGCAGTAATTTATGTGACAACATTTAAGAAAAAAAAAATTATGAAGGAGGAATACACAAAAATAAATTTCCTTCAACACAGCCTAAATTTAATAAAGCAATCTAGCAACTGCCAGCGAATACCAAAACTCCAGAGTGATTAAATAAGTAGAAGCATAAATTATGCACCACGGTTAATCAACGTGCACACAATTTGGAAGAGCTCTTCTGCACGGAACGCGAGGTTCGAAAAGGAAAGGGCCCGTCGCATCGCGAAGCCTCCGCAGCACCGACACCGCGGCATCCCACGTGCACGCAGTGACTGTCTGCGCACCGGCGGTTCCTTGGGTCAGTATTTCCATCTTACATTACGGGAGCATTTCTGCCTTTGCAACACTGTCCACTCCTGGGGACGGCCTTTCGCAGTCCCGCTGCGTGCAGCGGGCTTTCTCCCGTGCGTTTATTTTAACCTACAAAAAGGATTTTCTTCCCCCCAGCCCCTTCTCATTTCGAAGGATTAAGGCTAATCTGAACAGCGCCCCAGTGGAAATCTAGGATTTATTTTTCCATACTCGCTTCTTCCACTTAAAAGCGCTAGCTTGAATTCGCGACACACTCATCGCTGAGTTGCGCATCACCGACTAGCTCTACTAATAGCCTGCCCAACTTCTAACGTTAACGTAAGTTTCTTCACGTACGTACACGCGCACATTTTTTTCTTTGCCGTTTTAAAGGCATAAATTTACGCTGGCAATTTCAAAGTGCATTTAAATGGCGTTAAAATGGCATTTCAATGCGACAAGCGGCTCAGTTGTTCCTTCACCCACCTAGGGTGCAGGAGACCAAGGTTGGCTTCGGTCTCGGTCCAAAATTTTGATTTCCACAGCTCACACAGGCCCTTATGTTCGCAGGTATTTTCCTTGTGAAAGTGTCGAGACGTACGTAACTAAAATTCTTCAAACATCTGAGCCTGGAACTTTCTTTCCCTCTGTACCTTACTTTCATCGTCTTTAAAATTCATGTTAGTGAGTCCTAAATTCATCAAGATAATGAAGGATGCGCACGCTAGAAATCATGAGGTGTTGGGATCATTTTAATCTAGCTGAGACCGACAAGTGTCAGGCTCCTTTGAAAAATCACAGGTTTAAAAATAAAGTCTGTATTATTAACAATTCTGGGTGTGAAGGAATCAGAGCGTTATAAACAAAGACCTTATTTTCTATTAATTGATCCTGCTGCTGCAATTAATATGAAAAGGATTCAAACACCTTTTATACAAAAAGTAGTATAAATTTTTAAGTTCTTAATTCATGGACTTCCTTTTTTCTTTTTTTAATTCAGTCCCAAATATCTCCTCACCAGAACAGGAATTCAGCCTTTCGATCCACCACAGCTCCGGGGCTCCATCCGAGAGCTGCAGAGCCGGGTTCTTCTTAAATAAAGAGGACCGCTCCACAAGACAGACTTTCTTCTTTGCTATTCAGATGATGCCAAGACTTTCCAATTGAACAGACAAAAAAAAAAATTCTTTCCGTATTTCAATGGGATCAGAAAATGGATTTTCTTTAGTGGCTAGTTAAATGTAATATATTTATGTCATGAAAGGGCTCACGGAGGTTTCACTGTACAAAGGGTCCAGTCAGAAGGAGGTCGGGGAAGCAATACAGCCCAACTGGGAGCTAAACACATACACGGGTCGGAAAGGAACAGAGGCAACTACAACGCACCTCGGGATGCGGGTAGAGCAAGAGCTTGAAAGTACTTAGCACTTGGAGACAGATACCAAAACTCCATGAGAAAAAAAAATAACCACTTAAAATACACACACTTTCCAGCCTGGGAAACACATCTTAGCTAGCTCACCTTAAGTCTTTTGACCAACCCAGAGGTTCCCCTGGAGCCCAGTGAAATATCCTAAGGCTTTTGATACCGCACGTCTTTATTCGAAGCAACAGGTCACCAAGGCTTAAAGCTCAACACAAACCCCTCCTTCGTGAACCACAACTAGTGGTGGTGGCCATACAGACACCCGTTAGTTGCACCTTCAACAACCACCAGCAGATTCTTCTCACCTTCCCTTTGTTTAGGTCCAAATATATTTTGCCAAACTCAACACTTCCCATTCGGTAACCTATGCCACCAATTTCCTTCCGTTTCACTTATTCCTGAAGGTGAAAAGGTAAAGCCATGGTTTTTCTTCCCTTAGTTTCACATAATTTATCAACGCCGAGTAACTACAGTTAGTGCTACGGGACATCTCACTTAGAATTAAGAGTCCGGCAATATCCATCACTTTCACAAAGTTTAATCTAAAGACAATGTGGGGGAAAAAAAAACCCAAAACCTGAACATAATCTCTGTTTCTCTGAAGGGGAAGGGGGGATTTGGATACCCAACAATGCTAGAGAACTATTTAATGAGGTTTTTACCCTCTCTTCAGTTTGCCAAAGTTACAAAAAAGCCAAGACTTCCCTAATTCGAAGGTGACATTGGAGACATCACTTCGCAGTTATCCATAGATTTTGCTTTTAGAAGTTAATTGAATTCACTCTGACAGCAAGTGGACTGGAATGATACCCGTGCAGTCTTCTATCAAGTTGCAGGAACACCAGAATAGCACCCGAGATGCATTTTTTTGTTCATTTTCCTTATTTATCAGGCACAAATTTCTCTACACAGTGACCCTACGTGAAATGTTATGGCTCAAGGTGCCTGAAGGCAATGCAGGCTACGCGGCTGCCTTGGCTCCCTAAAAACCGTTCTCTCATTTATTATTTCGCCCGTACTAAGCCCAGTGCTCTAAAAAGTAAGTCAATCGTCTAAAAATATTCTTTAACTTCCGCTGCATGAGGAAAGCACTTAGACCTATGTTGACCTTGGGGCAGGTTCATGGAAGTCAACCGGCCTGAAATAACCCAAGTAGTTTGGTGCACAATGAAATTTCTACACATTTATTTTGCAGAATTTATTATAACATGTGAGGTATCTAAGTAGATACCTCAGACGTTATAATATAGATAATGTGCAAATTATATACAGATAAAGCAAATAATCTAGAAAATGTGGATGAAACTTAGCCTAAGTCTTCTATGCTAAAACTTTCCGTTCAATCCATATAAATGGTTCAGTTCAACCCCTTTTCTCTTTAAAGAGAGAAAGGAAGCCGTATTTTCCACAACTTTACTACAGGCTTCATTCTGGTGATCTCATTTCTCCTCTCCCAATAGGAGAGAAATACCAGGGTTTGAAACCAGGACTCCTCTGGACTGCTACAAGTGGGGCAATAAAAGCCATACTAAAAAGGTGTGAAAGACAAACTTGCTTTATCTCTGCTATACCAGAAATCATCTCACCTTTCTCTAGTTTTGGAAAAAAGTCCCCTGCAGACCTGGCCGAGTCCCTAGTTTATGAATTTCCATCTTCCTCTTGTGATTTATTAATTATGAAACGTGCACAAACAAACAAAACCCCGTTTACACACAGGAGGGCTTTTTAAACAGTCGCACATTACCCTGAAACACAATCAGACACACACTGGAATTTATCTCTGTGACCTTGAGCGATAATTAATCAGATCTGCTGCGAATCACGACTGATTTATTTCAGGTGACCTTCCAAGACTGCGCTGCCTCCGAAGTTTTACAGGGAAGTGATTAATGACAAGTCCAAAGCTTCAGAGATCTGACGCGCGCCTTATGGTTGTGACTGACCCACTGCCGCTGTCCCAGCTCCTCCCAGGAGGGGACAGACAGCTGATTCGTGTCCTCTCTTGGAGCCCCCACCTCTGGAGGTGTTTAAAAGATGTGCAGACCATGAGGGACACGGTTTAGTGGTGACTTGGCCGTGCTGGGTTAATGGTTGCACTCGGTGATCTTAAAGGTCTTTTCCAACCAAAGCAATTCTATGACTGGAGAAGAGAAGGCTCCGGGGAGACCTTATAGTGGCCTTCCAGCCCCTAAAGGGGGCCTACAGGAAGGATGGGGAGGGACTCTGGAGCAGGGAGGGGAGCCATGGGACGAGGGGGAAGGGTTTTACACTGAGAGAGGGGAGATGGAGATGAGATATTAGGAAGAAATTGTTGGCTGTGAGGGGGGTGAGCCCCTGGCCCAGGTTGCCCAGAGAAGCTGTGGCTGCCCCATCCCTGGAGGGGTTCAAGGCCAGGTTGGACGGGGCTTGGAGCAGCCTGGGCTGGTGGGAGGTGTCCCTGCCCAGGGCAGGGGGTTAGAACAAGATGATCTTTAAGGGCCCTTCCAACCTGAACCATTGTATGATTCTATGATCTAGCTGAAGTGGGCACATGCCAGTAAGACATCCTTGCAGCACAGAAGGCCAGCAGCATTCAGTAGAGCATCTTCCCTCTAGTCGGCACCAGTGAGACCATGTGGACCTGTATGAAACAGTCCTGTGCCCAGCTTTGGGCTCCCCGGGACAAGTTAGACACGAACACACTGGAGTGCAGCATGCAGTCACAGAGATGATTAAGGGACTGAAGAACCTGCTGTACGAGAGGCTGACCAGCCTGGGGAAGAGATCCTATCAGTAAGTATGCTTAGCTGACATGGGTGGTGGAGAAGGAGCGGGTAAAGACAAAGTCTGGGGCCAGACACTCTGGTATGTAGTGAAATGACAATGGGCATAAACTGAAATACAGACAATTTCACTTGAACATGAGAAAGAGCGTTTTTACGGGGAGCGTGCTCAAGCACCTGGGCAAGCTGCACAAAGAGGCTTCAGAGTCTCTATCCTTGGAGATATTCAAAACCCAACCCCAGGTGACCCTGCCCTGAGCTGCAGAGGTGCAGCAGATGATCTCCAGAGGTCCCTCCCAGCCTCAGCGACTCTGCGATTCTGCAAGGTACTTTAAAGCTAAGCACACTGGATGAAGAAGTTCCCAAAAGACAGAAGAGGCTGGTACTGCCCCTGCACATCCCCCTTACTGCACGTCAAAGGGAATGAAACGTGTCTCTTGGGGCAGGGTTTTAATGAAGATTATATTGGGTTTGCCCCCTTTTCTGCAATAAACATCGTTCTGTGCAAAATGGCCACGACAGAGCATACACTGGGGCATAAACTGAGCTATCATTTACTGCTGACAGACATTTCTTACTTTAAGGCCTCCATCTCTTTTCTGTGCTTGAACTTCGGAAGAGCGGAAGCCTCTCCTTTGCCTGTACCCTCCATGACTCAAATTCAGACCCACGTGATAATCATAGCTGTATTTTCTTCTATCACTCTTGCTCAGCATCACAGAAAGATGTATCTAACTCTTGCCGGCAGTTCCTATACACTTCGCAAAGCAATCTCCCTAATCACGATCCAAAGCAAAATCCAATTACAGGCCCACTCTTCTGTCCATTAGATTACTATTAGCAGAGATAAAAGCTATTGCTTGTAGCGCTGCCCTCCCTCTCTGTTCCCCTAAAACCTCCCACTCAGACAGCTCTAGAAATAATAGCAGCAGACGCTGCGATGGAAGGATCCGTCAGGAAGAATATCTGCCTTTCCAGTTAGCAGAAATGAAGGGACCAGCTGCTTCAGTGACCGATGCTGGACGGGAATCCTGCTCATTACAGCCCAGATTTGAGAGAACTCTACACCTCCAGGGCCAGTCAGCTTTTCAAAACCCCTCTCAACTCCACAGCTCTCACAAAAGCCTTCTGGGGTTTGTTGGTTGTCACAGAGTGCTTTTGATTAAAAAAAACCCCAAACCCTGCCCACAGCCACAGCTGTTGGAAACTCTGGCCAAGTAGATACGGGGACACTCTTCTTTTTCTGCATCTTGCTGACCTTCGCTACTGGGAGAAGCGGCCGCAATGGATTCACTGTGCAAAGACCAAGGGGACCATCTCAAGAGCTGTGAAGGAGCACAGGTCTACACCAAGTCGCCAGCACGAGTGTTGGAAAGGGGAGGCAAGGTGACAGAGAGAAAGCAGACACACACACACGGGACAAACGTGCATGACCCAGCCCCTGGCAAGCAAAGGAGCACATCTCCAGGTGCGCACAGTCACGGCTTGTGTCTCCTCTCTTTGTGATAACCAGGAGGTAACGTTCCAAAACACAGGAGCAGCCAGAAGCTTGCTGAAGCAGCGTAGACAAGGGGACAGGGCGTCTCATTAAAATGACAAACCTGGCTTTGCTACTTATTTCTCATGGGATCTATCACCGCACCGGGGCGTACCGTTCCCCTCTTTATCTAACCCGGCTGCTCAGAGCAGGGACCGCATTCTCCTGAAGCACCCGTACATTGCTAAGCAAAACCGGGCCCTAAACTCAGGACACCTCAGCATTCCTCTAATATAAATAATAATATGCTTAATTATATATGCTGATAGAGTGGAAAGATTAGATAAACACGTTTTACAGAACCCTAGCAGTGAATCTCCTGCTCTGAGAGCTCAGAGATTCCTTTGAGCTGCTCCAGTCGTGAATTTGATCCTCTGTATGCGGACTCCCTCGATCCTTTCCCTTTGACTCATGTTTCTAACACTTGTTCCTGAGTCACAGCCCAGCAATAACTGGAGCAGCACATGTCATTTCAGATAATTTTCCATCAGTTTAGTTGTACCTGTATGCCTCAGATATATCCACAGAAAACCCTTTAAGTTCACTAAGGTCTTTTTCCTTTTTCACCCTTATGAAGTAAATATATATATACACACACACACACGTGTGTGTATGTATCTTGCAAAGGTAACACCCATCATGTCCAAACTATATAAGAGAACCAGCTCCCTCAAACCCATTGCACTTGTTGAGATGATCCTGGCTTAAGGATCTTAACTACTTTTCCTTGACAAAGCATCTGGGGTGATACTCCAAAGGCAGAGAAGTCGTCCACTCTCCAACAGGGAGGTTTGAAGTAGCCCATTGCACTTCTTGTGATCATCCACAGGTTACATTCACTGTGCAGAAGAGCTTCGTGTTGAGTTGAAAAAAGAAAAAGGAAATGAAAGAAGCAGCTGGGGGGGGGAATGGATTTATAAGGAAAGCTAGAGGCCCAATTTAACAACAGTTTTTCACGCGCTTCATCAAACTTCAGGTTTGTGTGTTTATCTCTGATGTTTCTCCAGAAACGTCAAACTGCCAGAGGTACAAGTGCCACGAAAATCCCGAGCAGTTACTGGATGTTAAAGTTGCTCACAGATGTGCCATGCACACACAGGCTCACTCGGTGTTAGGTATTTCCTGCCTTTAGCACAATGAAATGAGACATTGCTCCTCACCGCTAACTCACACTTCTTTTTTTAAGCTCACGAAACAAAAGCGCTGGCTCCTTGGCTTGTCAAAAGCTCAGTAGTGCTCTAGACTTGTGCTAAATTGTACTTGTTTAGGAAATGCCTGGCCAACTTTTTTCCCATTTGCCTATAGCACTTTTAGTTTACCCACCACTACAGTTCTCAGCACCCAAGGAAATTTGTGCAGTGGCGGGATTGGAGAATTCATTCCTGTGCAGGCTCAGGGAAGAAACTATTTCCAAATTACTTCTTTTTATAGCGCAGTGTTGCACTGCTACACTTGGGTATTTTCCTTGTTGCATTTTTATGTATATGTTCATATGCTTTGACAGAATGTGGACTGATAGTTTTTTTTTTCCAGCAAAACAAATCTTTAATGAATATATTTGTATCTAAATATAGTACTATTTAATACGCATGGAAGCTTCATAATAGGGAAGAAATTGCAGAGGGTTCTCAACATGCTGTAAGAATTATTCAAGGCTTTAGAATCCTCTCACAATAACTCAGCTGAGCGGCTCATTCCATTCAAGAGGGACGGTAGAGATTTTTACAGTTAAAATTAAAGCTAATTGGTACAAACAAACTTTTTTTTTTTTTTTTTTTTTACATGAAAGAACACTTCAAGAATTTCTCATCTCAAAACACAGCGTGCAGAACTCAGACTATTAGTAATTAACTTCACGGGAAAGAATAACCTCACGCAACTTTTTAACACAGATACCTATGTGGATGCACGCGTGTATGTACGTTTGGCTAAGCATCTAAAATCAACCTTTGCAAATATTCACTAATATAATTTTGGAAGACCAAGTCGGGATTTTCTTAGTGATGGGCTGTGGCCTTTGGCTGCCTCAATCTTTCTGCTGTTTGCCAAATCCTCTGCCTGACAAATAATAACTGTAGGACAAAACTTTATGATGATCTTTCAAAGTCAGGGGACAAGAAATTAAAAGTTTGGGGGTTTGGGAGGTGGGTTTTTTTGTGTTTGTTTGGTTTGGGTTTGGTTTTTTTGGTTTAGGTTTTTTTTTTCAGTCTAAATGCATTCTAAACAGTAGATTGCTCTTTTATGCTAAGTATGTCTGGGACAGAATGGAAATACTTGCTGGGAGAGAGGCATAAACAGCTTTGATATCAAAGGCATTGAAAAGCTTTATTTACATTCACTCTGTGTGAATACCAGCTTCCATATGGTCAAACCCACGGATTACAGCTCTATGGGGGAAGGTGAATAGGTTATCCAGAGCTCCTTCTACAAATTGTAGTCTGCCAGCAAATACCACAGTTCTCAGCTTCTTCTGCTTTAATAGGTCTGTCGGAACTACTTTTTCATTCAAATCTGTTGTGAGCTGAAGTAATGTGGAGTTGCTCTAAACAAAGTGTATAACACTGCAAAAAAAAAAAAAAAAAAAAAAAAAAGTGGAGGAGATTTTGTTGCTCTCCAACATCATTATAACAAGTGTGTTTTCTCTCCAGTGGGGATTAATGGAGGGGACTATTAGAAACACAAACAACAAGTAGTGGAAAACCACTTCAGAGTCCTCTCTGACAACCTTTTCTGATCTTGCCGTAACACTATGGAGAGAGACCGCACGGTACAGAAGACTGGTTGACTGCGAGCAATGAAACCGCTGGGGGATGCAGAGAAAAGAGAGGGAATTAATACATATCAAGAGCTTCCAGCTCTGGCCCAGACAACACACGCAAAGCCATCAGGCAGAACCGGACCCAGCTCACCCACCGGAGTCCATGGCACATGAGAAGGCAGAGGGTATTTGGATTGTTTGGCTGGAAGAAGAGGCAGTAATGGGGACGAGGGGTGCAAGTCTACGGTAAAGGTCTACAGAAGGTGGAGTGAGACTCGTTTCAGGGATATACAATGAGGAGACAAAGAGGCAACGGTCACAAGTTGCAAGGAGAGAACTGGGTCCAGTTCTGGGCTCCCCGCTTCCAGAAGGACGGGGAACTGCTGGAGAGGGGACAGCAAAGGGCCACCAAGATGCTGAGGGGACGGGAACACCTCTCTGATGAAGAAGGGCTGAGGGATTTGGGGCTTTTCAGTCTGGAAAAAAAGACGACCGAGGGGGGATCTTATCAACGCTGATAAATACTTCAAGGCGGGTGTCAGGAGGATGGGGCCAGGCTCTGCTCAGTGGTGCCCGGGGACAGGACAAGGGGTAACGGGCACAAACTTGACCACGGGAAGTTCCATCTCAAGACGAGGAGGAACTTCTTTGCTGTGAGGGTGGCAGAGCCCTGGCACAGGCTGCCCAGAGAGGTGGGGGAGTCTCCGTCTCTGGAGACATCCCAACCCCGCCTGGACGCGTCCCTGTGCCCCCTGCTCTGGCCGGGGGTGGGACTGGGTGATCTCCAGAGGTCCCTTCCCACCCCAGCCACTCTGGGATTGTGTGAAATTCTGATTGTACATATTAAAAAAAAACAATTACCAAGAGAGCTGTTAAAGTATGGCCCAGAAAGGTTGGTGTATCCCGGTAGATTTTCAGACCTGGCCTGGACGAGGCCCTGTGCAACCTGATCTAGCTTTGAAATTAGCCCCGATGAGCAGGGCGCTGGGTTCGGTTACTTCCACAGGCTGCTTCCAAAACAAATCTTTCTTCAGTTCAATGACTTTAAGTTCCTCAATCCTGTTAAATCCTAATGTTGCCATGAAAAAATGCCCCCCAAAACGACATGTCCTGCGGCAATATAAACAAGTTAACATGGTACCAAGTTAGAAAAATTAACCGGATTTCAAACAATGGGTGCCTGGAGACTATCAGTGCTTTCAGAAAAACAAGGTGTCAATACACACTGGGAACGTCTCAATAGCCTTAAGAAATCCACTGCCTCTGATAAAGCAATATCAAACATGAAAGCCTCTTTACTTTTCTCTAGTTTCACATACAATTTTTATAATTCACTGATCTCGCAGATATTAAAGCTAGCTAATGATAACCCTTCATGCTATATACTTCCATCAGAACCTTTAAAGTATTATTTACAGACAGAAAGAGCTTTGCTTTGATTGCTGCCGATTTGAACCATTGGGTGATCAGGCAAAAAATCAAAACCAATTATTTCCGTGCCGTACAGTTTCCCTCATCTGACGCCTTTGAAAGACTGAAGAAACAAACTGCACAGAATTCGTGCTTTAATTTTGTTCAACAAAACAATTAGCTCTTGCAGCTCCTTAAAGAGAAAAAATGCCAGTCACTGTCAGCTGGAATTCTGTCTCGCTCGCTCTGGATCATCTATGCAACGGAATGGGTGTATTGGCAGTGGGCTGCTAATTAGCCCCGGGCCAACAGGAATAATAAAACTTTTGACAGGAATTAAGCACCCGGAGAGGCAGGTGAACAGCGGGAGCACAAGCAGGGATACAACTCAGATTTGTTTCACCTAACTCTGTTCCTAGTTTAGGAGCTTCCTTACTCCTAATACACGCTCAGAAAGCAAATCTGATCCATTCACTGAAAAACTCCGCAGGCTAAAGCGGCTCCACTTCTAATTTTAAGCCTTTCATTAAGTAAGAATCCAGAATTTCATTAAATACGTAACATTTAGCTCATCCTGGAGTTAAAACCAGTGCTTTGCAGCTCTAAGAGAAACAAAAAGAAAATAAACACAGAGAACGGTGGGAAATTTTTATTTTTTTTTTTTTTAAAAAGCTCACTATTTTTCAGTCAATCCACTAATAGCTCACAATTATTACAAGCTTGAGATTGGCACCACTGGTAAAGGCTGTTTCTCTGTGCTCTCCAAAATACTTGAGCAGCAATTGTCTGTTAACCCAGGGACTTCTCCAGCAAGGCAGCGCAGTGCTTGTGCCAAAGAGCCGATTGCCATGCAGCTGCATCATTTCCCACAAAATTATCCACAGCTTGGTGATGGAAGAGATAATAAACATACGGAATTAACATGGCGAGGGGCTGGAGAAAAAGAGGGCACAAATAAAAATTCAAAAAAATGTCAGCTGGGGAAATAGGAGAGAGAGTAGGTACAAATAAAAGAAAAATGGGATCAAAGAGAAGATGGACTTAGTAAATTTTCTGAAAGGAAATCCCTCTGTAATGAAGAAAATGAACGAAACGGCTACCAATCCCAGCCAGTAGTAACATTTCCAAAGAATACTAACGGAAGTAAAGAGCTGAAGTTTCATTTTCAGAGACTCCCCAGTAGCCAATCCAGAAGATGAATCTCAATGAAAGTGTATGCTATATGCCAAAGTCATTTTCAAAAAAATCAGTTTTCACCTAGCCTGCTACTTTGTTCTGGAAAAATCTACCTGGAAGCTGAGCTATGTTAAGAATTAACTGAAATCATCTTGCTACATAACATAACCCACGGTAGGAGCAGGAATCTCATGTATCAGCAGAAAACACATACAGAGCGAGCACTACACACACATTACATCTACTTATCCATATGTAGGATTCCTTCAGCTGCTTTAATAGCAGAAATTCACAGGAAAACGAACAAAACACAGGCAGTGAGGGGTGTCCTGTGGTCTAGGCAGTGAAAACAGCGCTTTCTTACATAGTTTGCTTCTCATTTCTCATAAAGCCCACATAAAGTGCATAAAGTGGGCTCCAGCCCACACTCGAGTACTGGAGGACAAGAGAGGACAGTACTGTAGGGATGGACAAATTAACAGCAAAATGCGTAATGGAGGAATTTAGCAAGTCAGCCCAATTCTGTGGTTCTCACGCAAGCCAGCCTCTTGCAGATGTGCCACTCGGACTGTACCATTGACAGCAAAGTCAGGCTGGAAAAGGGTGTCACACCAGCGGTATTCCAAAAACTGTGGCGCAGCGCAAGAGCTAACAATTACCCTGTTTTTCGAGTGTACTACCTCTTGACACCAGGGGAGATGTCCAGTGCCATTCCTAGCCACGCCAGCTGGGCTGCCTGCCTCCTGCTGCACTTCCCGCTCCCAAAACACTCTTCCTCCGGCTGGAGGCAGGTCTGCTTCCCAGAAAAACCAGTGTAACATGGTCCTTGGCACAAGGAGGCACCAATCTAGGTGATGAATGTACACCCCGGAGGGTTTATTCCCATGTACTGCACACGCATGAAGAACCCGCTTTGCATTCGGCAAGCATTTACTGCATCGCTGCATAGGCCAGACCAGGAAATTATAAACTGCACTAATTTACTCATTTCCATTTCTATCAGCGTGAGTCAGCTGAAGTAAGACAACATAAAACCACAATGGAACAGACGTATACACCAGACTTCCACCTGAAAGTCTTTAAGATACGATGTTACACTTAATTCGCTGCTGCTGCAGGCCTTGAAATATTTGTTGAAGTTTGATTTCCATGTTGAAGATCCCCAGTTCTCAGGATTTTTAGCTGCGTCCCAAATTGGCAAGGACAACACAGAAATTCGGGATATTTTTTCTGGTATCCTACAGCGTGTCTTTGAGACAGTAGTTTATCCCAGACTTTCGTTGAGGACACAGGGTTTTTTTCCTGTCCCTCTCCTCAAGCCACAGCACTGGAATCCCCCCAGTTCCGAGCACAGTGACGGAGAAACAGGGATTAGGCTGCACCAAGGAGGGAGTTGTACTTAGTATGGGGGTTTTTTTGACTAATACCTGGTAATATCTCAAAAATGCTCTGGGATTCCTGCTGCCTAGCTCCCAGACTAAACACACGAGATGTGCACCACAAGTCTGCTCACCAAATATCCCTCAATCCTGGTTTGAAACATCCCCATTACAGAACGACTGGGATTTTGTATTGCGTTCTCATCATCCCCAGGCAGGGCAGAAATAGGGAAACACCGCAAGAAATACCCCTCTCCAAACATCTCAAAGCAAACTTTACAGACATAAAGGTCGAAGGAGTTAAAACCAAAGAAACAAAGTTAATGGTTAATATCTTGAAAAACGTCATGGCTTGCTTCTGTGCTGTCAAGGAAAGCTCTGAGGAAAACTGTCTGGAGGGCAGAGGATGAAAGTAGCTTTCAAACACTGAGTAAAATAAACCATGGAAATTTATCTGTAGAACAGTTTAACTCCAGTGGTTTATTGCTTAGCTAACACTCTAAACTGATGAGGTTCATACCCACCCTGTGCGAGAGTAATTTCAATGTGTTTTACAGAAATGTGTTATATTCCAATGGATAAGAAATCCTGTAATAAGTAACATCTCTAGATAATGGCTTTACTCATCTTTTTTCAAGATTTAGAAACAGTGCTCTAAAACACAGCGGTGGGGGAACGCAAACGTCCCATTCTGTGCTCTGCCACAAAATTCCAGCGTAACCTTGGGCAAATCATCGACTCGGTGTCCCCTGCGGGAGCTTCGCCCTGGGTTTTGGGCACTTTGTGAAGAGGAACATTATAATGTTCTACATCTTTAAAGTAGAAGAGTGTGAGGAATCACAGAAATGCTTACGATAAATAAACATTCCCAGATGTCTTCTTGCTTCCTCCGTGGGTCACAGGGAACCCCCCCAGGCAGCGAAGGCATTCTTTTAGGTTGAGAAATCATCATTTTCTCCCTCTCCAGTCCCAGCAGTGCTGTTCTCATTCCTCCCAGATGCCAGACATCCACCAGAGCCCAGCTGCCCTCCCCTGCTCTGCTACTATCTTTTTTAGTAAGTCTTTTTGGGGTTGTTTTTTTTTTTTTTATTTAAATAGAAAAATCTCTCCATAAGTTAACTGGAGCTACCTGTTTGCGTAGGAAGCACTGCTTAATTTACAGTTTGTACCGACACTGAAAAGGCAAGAACCCAACGTGGCTTTTTAATTACTAGATAGCTGGAGTTTTCGTACTGACGGAATCTAGAAAAATGCTCTGACTTAAGTGCTCCTTGCTTTGTATTTGCTTATTTTAAAGCCCTAAATGCAAAAGCAGCTTTATGAACTGCAGCTAGGCGTGTCACCATTTTGTTGTTGAGCTCTGGGCCTGCGAATCGGCTCCTCGTTCCCAATTCTGACTGAAGCGACCTCCACATAACGGAGAAACAGAGAAACCCCCAAGACAGAGGGCCACCCAGCTAATCCCCGTCCCTCACCGCCCTGCAGCTCCCTCCTCGCACCACCACGTGCCAGAGGACGACGCCTCGAGTGACTGTTTGAAATGAGGAGGAATCCTCGGGCTGGAAGACCCCTCTTCATCACTGCGATTTACGATGGGTCTGAAGGTTGCACTCAACAGAGTAAGCCACAGCATACGACACAACGCAAAACGGAGCCACCGAAGTCAACAGCCTCGTGTCGATATATACCAGCATCTGCCTCTACATTTTGGTTTGTGTGGGGTTTGGGTTGTTCTGTTTGTTTTTTCCAGACACCATGGGCTGTGCACTGCTCACGTACCTAACATCCAAAAAGTATGACGGTCGCAGCCAAAGATGCTGTACACTGATTTATCTCTCCCTATTACCATTACAACAGCCAAAGATCCAATGCATTTAAACGCTTCTGGTGTGAGACAGACCATCGGGTAACACCAGAGGAAACTGTACAGATACATATTTCAGTACGAACATTCTTCAGGCCAGGTCCCTCGCCTGCTGCACACAGGATAGCCCTAATATACCAACCTCCCAACAAAGGCTACCGGTACGTAATTCACATTTATTTTCTGTAGGTGAACGAGCTGCTGTCACGCAATATGTATTTTGATAGTGAATGCAAAACCACCATTGCGAGTCACCATCATTATATTTTACAGTACAGACACTTTCTTCTCTTTGGCCGATAAGTGTCTTTTTCTTCCCTTTATTGAATTCATTAAACTCCAAAGCAAACAGAATTTCCCTACCAATTTCAAAGGGTTTATGAAGCAGATCCCAAATGAAGCTAGATATACCTTAATTCATCTGTTAAATCATACTATTGATTCAATATACGCGAACATTCCCTTCATCCATGCGTACTCCAGCTGGATCAGGTCGGATCAGATTATTCAAGACGGCCTGGTGGAAGCGTCACTTGAAGGCAGAGAGAGATAAAGGATTAGCTGAACATTTTGACTGGGAAGTGGGTCATATTTTAACTTCTGTCAGTTCAAATATCTGACAATTCATGCTGGCACCCTGTGTTTTATCCTAACTACTGAACTGAAGCAGGCGGAGGGAGAAGTTTGTGCTTGAGAATCCTCTTCTCGAGAGGCAAACAGATAAGGAACATCTTTGCAAGTTTTCCAGAGGCAAAGTACTAATAAAATGTTCCGTTAACCCAAGCACCCCTCTCCCGGTTCACGTTCCGGTCTTTTCACACATAATTGATGCAAGCCGAGGGGGGGAGAAGGGGTTTGCCGACACTCCTTCAACTTGTCAGCTGTAAACCCAAGACACAACGTAAATGTTCCTGCTTGGAGCATCCTTCCTCTGATTACAGGACTCCCAGTCTGCTATTGATTTGCCCCATACAGAACAGCAACATAAATCCCAGACCGAGTTTCACAATTAAATTCTGTAATTCATGACTGCCGTGGGCCAGTCGGTATTACAATAATACATCCATTAGCAATAGCAAAAC
This sequence comes from Rynchops niger, assembly GCA_013400035.1. Lineage (NCBI taxonomy): Eukaryota > Metazoa > Chordata > Aves > Charadriiformes > Laridae > Rynchops > Rynchops niger. Next base: position 1,579,611 of record VXBH01009358.1, on the reverse strand, counting down.
AAGAAGAAAGAGTGAGAGAAGAAAAGTTCCAGCAATGGCTTATTTTGAAGCTTCTTTAAAAGACAAATTTAGGGCGGATGGGGCGATTCTGAGCAAAGAGTCTCTGAAAGCACTTTTTCAATAGGAATTTAGATTCATCATATGCTAATTTAGAAGCGGGCATGTAGTTGGCGTGCATACTGCAGGGCGGAGAACGCTTTGGGCTGTGAACGGTGCATGTGTGCAGAGGGAGCTCCAGCAATTGCACCTTTGCCTGCAGAACTCCAGGGGAACGGTTTAGACTGAGTGTTATTTTCCTTCCCTTTGTCAGGAAAGCACACGCTGTGGCGTTGGAAAGCCACGCTCCGCTTCGCACATCGCAGCCTTGCAAATGGCTTAGGGGCCAAACTTTTTTTTTTTCCTCCCCTTCCCCTCCTAACAGGAAGGTGAAGTATTATTTTCCTCTTACAGAGCACGTAGCAGTGGCAGGGATTAACACCCTTCATGCTATGACGCCTTTCTGCTCTAGCTGCAAGAGCAGCAAGGAATCAGCTACCGCTGCGGATTTGGGCAATCTCCCTGTAAATTCTGGTTTCACTAACATCCGTGGCCCAGCAGACCTTCACCTCAACAACGCTGAGATTCCGTCCTCACGTGTCCGTTTGCACAAATAATCCCCAGCTGAACGCCAAGCCTAAATCCTTGACTGAAATCCTTAATGTTATGCTCGTTTCTGTTCTTCAGGCCTCACCTCCCCTCACCAGAGGCCCACAACGGTCCCCCATCACTTGCTACTGGAGACAACAAAAATCATAGGATCCGTTTCAAGCGGATCTGGCTCATTTGCTACTCTCAAAATGAGTGATTTCCTTTTGTCTCTAATGTCCCAAATGCAACACTTGTATGCAAATAGGCACAGCCCTTCTCTCCCAGAGAGAAACATGGTCAACTACAATTATTAATTCTCCATTGTTGTTATGGCTTTAAACTGTTCCTTAAAGCCACTGTGTTCTCTTTCAAGCAGTGGAGAAAGAGAGCACTTCAATCACTAAAAGCGCATTAAAAATTCAACACTCGAATCCTGCCTAATAGATTGATATTTCCCATGAGCTGTCAGGGTAAGATTAGCTATTAAAAATTCACTTGTCCACAGGCACGTTAGATCTACCTGAAATGGGGCTCTGCTTGTTTTCTTGCTTGTTTGTATGTTTAAAGGGATGCTTTAATTCCGACCTATTCACAATTCAAATAAATCAGAGAAATTTCTTTGTGTGTTTTCACAACGTTCTAGGACCAACCTCCATCTCAAGAGCCAGGGGACACTCCATCCTGCTTGTCCCCAAGTGCTGAGGCTGTCCTGATGGCCACAGCATGTCCCAGGTAGAGCGCAGCGTGATCCTTATTGCCCCGAGGTGGGATTTGAAGCCACGTGTCTTAAACTCTCAAAATTCTGCTTTGTCACCACAAAGTTCTCCATTAGTTGGAATGAGGCCTAAGCTAGAGAAGACACAAACGGCTGCAGAGAACCAGGAAGCCCAGTTCAAGCTTAAATTAATCTCTGAAAGTACCTACTCCTCTCCACGGACTCAGTGGATTTAAGGTAAAAGGGTAAGAATCTAGGCACAGTCTGAAACCTACAGGAACAACCTACCCCCTCCTCCCTTCTTCGTTCCTTCCTTCCACTCCTTCAAGCCCCCGTTGACGTGGCAAAGCACCACGACGTTCAGCGATGGCCACACATTATTTAAAAACCCAACCTAACACAAACCACCAAAACAAGACACCCAACTGTCCCAACACCCCCAAAAGCCGGACTTTGTTGCTGGCACAGCTCAAAACTCTGTTTGCAGATTATTTTTTTTCCCCGGGGTGCGTTACTGGCTTTCTTCGAGGCTAAAGGAGCCCAGCGGTGGCCAGGACGCCAACGCACTACGCGGGCGCAGAACCAAAGGAGTCCCCTCCTCGGCAAGCTTACGCTCAAGGACAAGAGAGTTCAGAGCACATAAAAAGACAGACTGAAGTAGTATTGATTAGCATGGTAAGCACTCATCACAATGTTTCGGCAGATTGATTGCGTCAAGATTTTTTTATTTTTTTGTCTTTTCCCCTCTAAAAAGCAAAAGAACCCGAATGCTTTGATTCCTGGCAGCGTTGGACATCTCCTAGCTTTCTGATCATAAACAAGTAGCACACAAAACTTAATTTAGAGAAAAATCTGAACCGTGTTTGCCAGTCTAAGTGACTTCTCCTAGGACAAAGATTCTATAGATAGCTTTCTGTTTCATTTCATGGTACTTCTTCCACCGTGATGTTACAACCAGAAACCACACTGGGAACAATTTGGGATTGAATAGAAAATGATAGTGTCTAGACAGCAACTACGCCTGAAGTATTTTTGAGGAATATAAAAAAAACAAGCATTACCATCAGCTCTAATAGCTAGAAGTTAATAATGGCAACGTTAATTTTAATTTTAACTGATACAAGGTAGGTATTTAAAAACAAAACAACGCAAAAAATCAATGAGCTGGAATACGAATTCTATTTTTCAAAGCTGGACAGTTATTAATCATTGATATTATTCAATTAATACTGACATTTCTAATTAATAGTATACTTTATGTCCCCATCTAGTATTTGAACACATTATTTCTTAAGAATAAAAAGCAATAAACAGAGCTGCAAAAGGTTTTGATGCACAACTGAAGAACGAAATAAGGCATCAGAGTCCCTTTTGCATTTTAGAAAAGTCATTCCCTTGAAAAACAACTGTTTTTTTTTTTTTAAACACTCCAAGGATTTAATGCCTTGTGTTCCATCTGCACACCTTGTTTCTAAAGGAGCCTGCCAAAAAGTTTTATTCACAGAACATTTTCCATGTCTTTCTACGGTGCTAGGAGGTTGGTTCAGTTCAGGCATGCAAAAGGAGGTCTTCATGCCAATATTTACACACCGAATCACCCAGACGAACATTCAGCTCGTCAAAAGTATTCCTACAAAACCTTTTCTATGTATCAAAACGCGCTGCCCTGACACAGTAAAAGCGCCTTGCAGGAACACGTTATGTCAAAAGATTCGCGAGATAACTGCAGAGCTTCTGGTTCTACTGAGGTCAAATTAAGTCAAAAGGGCAGTGTTTTTTAATTACCTCCGTTTCATGAAAAAAAAAAATTACATGCTTTGATTTTTTTTAAGCAAATATGGATTTGAGATTTAAGAATTTAATGTTTTTAGCATCAATTGTGTGTTGCCAGAACAAGAGCAATAACCAGGGCTATTTGGATCCTGTGGGGTCAAGTATCTATCGGAATCCGTTCCTTTATGTCCAAATCAAAAGGCACGTTTGTAAAAGAGCTCATCTAAGTTTTGCAGCTCAGTTTCCACAGCCACAGCTGCAACCAGCTTCTTGACAAGCACGCGAGAAAAATTAGAAAGAGAAGAAAAGCACCCAAAGGTTCCATCCAGAAAGCGGCAGAAACCTTCCCATTAGCGAAGCAGCTTCTCGCCCCCCTCAAACGGTGCCACTGCAAGGGAACAACAGAAGTGGTCTTTAGGGTCTCTAAACCGAGTGGCTCCGTCAAACACTACCCTTTCCAGAATAATGCCATTACAGTCTGTCGGTGGAGTCTCTGCACGACTGCCCCGATAATGAAGTCCATCAAGGATGCCGGCTGCCTTCTGCAGAGAGCGCGGAGCAGGCACTGCCTGGCAGGGAAGGAAATCAATGACTGCAGTGCAAGCGCCCTGATGGCTGCAGGGAGGAGTTATCCATTTTCTTCCCAGCTAGACAGCAGCTGCTTCAGTCACTCCGTTATAAAAAAAAAAACAAACCAAACAAAAAAAACCCCACACCCACAAGCAAAACACAAACCCCCAAAACCCCCAAAACAAAAGCCGTCTAAAAAAGGAAAAGAAAAAACAAGAAACAAGAAACTCCTCTCTGCAGCAGCTGGCCACGACATCATAAATCAGGAGAGAAACATTTATATTGAGGAATGTCATATCCATGTCAAGCTCAACATTTGGCTGCTTTTGATAAGATTTCCATTTTTTCTCAGCACAATTTCCAGATCTTCAACCTTAAACACCAGGACATATGTTCTACTTTATACACGGACCCCACTCCGCTGCTATCGGTAGTTGAATCCACATCTCCACATGTGTAAGGTTCTCCCACCAGGTCAGTGCCTGGTCCACTGTATTCAATGAAGTATATTCAATTTAACATCGATAAAGTGAGTCATCTATTCACAGCCTGCTTTTCCCATTGGAAAAAAAAAAAAAAAAAAAAAAAGAAAAAAAAAGAAAAAAGGAACTTGTATCTGTAACCAGGCAATGAGCAAAATGAGCAAACAGAAAATCAGAACCACCACGTTAGCTCCCCCAAAACGTGCTGCTTGTGCTTCTATCTCATTTTTAGCTTTGAGACAGACCCTGACCTGGTTAAAACAATCACTGAAATGGATGGTACTGTGTCACGTACACATTTTAACTGTTCATCTTAAAGAAGGGAAAGACAGACACAGGCAGATCAAGATTTTTGTCTAAATAAATTAACTGTTCCAAGTACCCCCGTACAGTTACGTCAGGACAGCCCTTTTCAGAACAAGCATGGATTTACAGTATGAGAATGTTCTTTACTGTGTCTGTCTTTATAAAAAGAAGAACAAAAGTATATTGAATTCAAGCACCACTGCACTGAGAAAAAATATGAAATAAACACAAACTCATTCCTTAAAACCTCACAGACGAGACCTACCTGGTTTTCCCATAGTTACTTTGAAAGGCAATTTGCAGAGCAACAGATTTAATTCATGAATCCTGATCACAGATTAAGTTTTAAACTTATTGTACATAACGGTAACTGCCCATGCGTGTGCGTTTCTCCTACAGAAAATGAGTTGCAGGCGGTCTCTTTCTTGGCGAGGACGGTACCACAGTGCGTATGGAGGAAGTGTGGCCCTGGCAGAGACCTGCAGGGGACCGTGGTCACCTTGGGGACTGTGGCTTATCCGCCCGCCCACATACTCAACCGGCCGTCCTGGCAAGTTCGCAGCACTAACACGCTGAGGGCTTTCGTATTACACTCCTTGTGCTTTTCAATTTGTTAAGACTTTTAAATTAATAAAGCGGCTTTCCCCTTCAACGGTACACAATGGATAATGAGAACAATCATCTGGAATCTGTAAAGCATTCTAGGACACTCAATAAACTTGATACAGTGCATGCAAGCCCATAATTTGCAGGGGGAAAGCAGCACATATTTCATATCTAACCACTGCAATTGTCAACTCTCTGTACATGCATCACTGAGAGACTAAGTGAACAAGAAAAAAAAATACGAAAATAGTAAACATACTTACTTCAAACAAACGGAACACTAGGCATTCACATAGACAGCACTAGCTTAATGTAATATTTAATTCAAAGTTTGAGCAGCTATACTAGCATTACCAAAGTTATTTTATGCCACAGAATATGACTGTGTGGCTTTTATTTTAATACTCCGCCCTTAACCAGTTCTCTACGTCAGTTCTGAACGGGGCCAAGCGGAACCGAACACAAACACTAGGACAGCCCATGCAAATTCCCAGCCTCTTTATGTGCTCTCACCTTTCTAGGACTCCTACCATAATAAATGTGCCATTTTTACTTGCACCCAAGTAACGATTTCCGTGGGCTCACTACCTTCGGAGCCCCCTGCTCTCCTGCCCTTGGGGTGGGAGAACATTACCGCGGGAGCTAACAGGATTAAGCCTTCTTCCACGAGAAGTTTTGACTTTCAAATGGAAGCCTTCAGGATCAAGCCAAATCCATCATTCTAATGCTCAGAACGAAGCTGTTGAAACCAAAGGAAATGAATCCATGCAGTGGATCATTAGCCATGCGTGGAGCATTGCTCCCAGAATTAATAGATGCTATGTCACGCCTTGGGAATACTGTCAACCCGTTCCCAGCCAGCTGGAAAAGGACAGAGGGAAATTTCTAGTCTGTTTTTTTCCACTGCTCGCTCGCTCTCTTCCATCCTGCCTCCTTTTAAAATCCATACTGCTGAGAACTTCTCCACAGAGTAATTCGTAATCTATTAAAATCAGTGCTGCTGCTAAGCATAACCCAAAGATGAATTATCAAAACAGCAGAATAATATTAATAATGAGGAGCCGCAAGCTCTTTCCAGGCATGGGACTGTCTTGAACTGCATGTCTGCCTACCCCCCCGAGATCAGTGCTCCAAAGCCCCACAATATCTGCATAAAACAACAAAAATAAAGTCTGATTTCACTGCTCAAATGTCGTCAAACTTCAGTGCCTCTTCTGGTTTGGGACTGACCATGAAAGCAAGGAGTGCTGCTCACTCCTATCGTACAGCAATAACACAATCTGCGCAGAATCATACATCCACTAATTGACAACTAACATAAAGCTTCCTTTCACCTAAAGGTTTCAAAGTCCTTTCTGAGCCTGGGGATACATCCCAGGGACCCATTAAACAAACGATTCCTTTTAGATTGCTAAACACTGTCATAATCTGGCTAGGCAAGAGGAAGAGTGAAACCCGTGAAACACTGACTTGTGTAAAGCCACATGCCGCACGACTCGCTCAACCTTAACCCCAGGTCCAGCCCTACCGCACGCAAGGAAACACTCAGTTCCCTGTACTTTTTGCAGTGTCACGTGTTTTCCCCCTCTAACACAGTCAAGGGCCGTGTAGCTCTAAACATATTTTATCATCCCAAAGCAACGAATAACAATATGTTCCCCGTGCAAGGCTTTTTGGGCAGCGTTCTCATTCATTCAACCTCTCTTTCCAGTTCTGAACGTTTTCAAGCGTTCTTAAACGAGCAGATGCTGTTCGGCCTCTCCTTCAGTAGAGAAGGGGGAAAACATTCACACCCCTTCATTGCGATGGTCCACAGGGCTGCCCGCACCAGAGAGCGAATGTTAAATGTTAGAGTGCCCGTCAATAAAACTGGGCAAAACTCGGGGACCGCGAGGACGCCACAGGTCTGCCTCCTAGAACGTTGCTTTTTGTCTACGAAGTTGCGTATCTCAAAAAAAAGGGCTGTTTTCGGCTCCAAGCGGTGCTGCACTGCTCTAATGCAGCTTAAATATCTCAGTCCCACACAGAGCAGGGACTGACTGCTTACATGGCCTAAAATTAGTAATAACGATCTTAATTCTACAAAGGCTTCTTGAAACCAGAACAGACTCCCAAGATCTCACTTCAAAACTCTTTACAGCTGAGAGGTGTTCACCATCCTTATGATTTCAATAATTAGTGCTACTGAATGAATCTATTGATCTATGACTGCCAGTGATGCCAAGTTTCCTTTATGCCGTGTTACCGCCAATGGAAATACAGTTTTTACATATGCATATATACAGTGTGTGTGTGCGTGTATAGATATATATGTAGAGACTCGGGAGCAAGTACTGCGAATGAGTAATTTTGGTTTTGAAATCATGTAAGGGAAGCCAAGGCAGCGCGCTGCGAGAGAGAACTGCGGCACACAAAGCACTCCACTTGATGGGAGATTTACAGTCTGCACTGAAATTAAAGCTATTAACATCAGTCTTTTAGCTACTTGATAAGCCAAGAAAGATGACAACAATACCTTAACTCTAATACAGCTCGGTAGATCTCAAGGCACTTTTTAAACTGTTCCCAAATGGAGGGGATAATGCAACACGGTGATATAAAGTGGACTATGAGCACAAGAATGAAGCCAGCTCCATCGCCTTCCACTCTAGGCCCCATTCACCAGCCTATACTGGTGCTGTCCTCCTTCCAATTGTCATTTTACCCCTCCCTTACCCCCCAGCCTTGCAGGCACTGTACTCTGCACATACACGTAGGGATATCGAGATGCTACGGCACTTAAATCCAGGCTGTCTCATCTTTGTAGCTATAAAATACATATATAAATACTGTTCTGATCCAAGTAAGCTGTATGTTTCCTCAGCTATTATGCTCTTGCTTTATTCTTTTACTCCTCTATAGAAATACTTCACTGCTAACAACACTTCAATGCTAGATTACACTGGCTATCTGTTAACTACAGCAACTTTACAGGTAGCCAAGTTGAAGCTTTCTAGCCCAGATCATACTATTCCACTTGTTTCTCCAAATAAATCCAGTAAACATTAAAAGTACAGTTGTATATTCTAGGGAAATAATTCCTGACACATGAAAATACGTGAGCTGCCAAAAGATTTTCCAATCTGTTCACCGCTATAACTAAAGCATTCCCCTGAACTAGAACCGAAATGGTGCAAGACCCGGCGTTCCTGTAATTTGAAATGAAGGGGAGAACTCATCAACACGTCTGCTCAAGGAACAGCACATCTTTGATCCCCACCGGTAACTCACGCAGATTTAACTCCTAAAGTATGCAAACATTTATTTACAAGTGCATTACCTTAGGTGCTCAGATGCCAGCCATAGCCCTAATGTCAGCACCACTAAATTGAAAGTGAACTGATTTTTCAGAGATGCTGGGAGCAGACACCTTTAAAAATAAAGAAACAAATAAAAAGAACAAGCTACTGGAAGGGCAACAGATGCAAATTCAAGATCTCCTGATTTTATTCCAAGCTTTTACCAGTGACTTAATGAACAATCACAGACAAGCCACTTCATGTTGTTTCTCAATACATTAATTAGGAATAACGGCACTCATCTCACATACAGTTCTACAGCTGAAAGGTGCTATGTGGCAAAGGTTTGATTTTTATTTNTGGAGATACAAACAATTTGCCAGAATTCTCCTCATCAAAACAAACAGCAACTCCTGAAGAACGCCAAAAGCAATAACAATAAGCTTTCCGTACACCAAGTGGCAGATCAAAATTCATTTGCCGTGAAGAGCTGCATATTTAGGGCTACGCTTTGCTAAATCAGAAGGAAAAAACCTCAGAAAATATAGTAGTGAAAGTTTTTCTATGCCTAACTATCCAATCTGAAAGAACATATTCTGTACAAAAATGAAGACTTTCAAGTTGCCAACGCTCAAAATTCTCGCTGAGGGCAATTTGCGTTCCACGCCACTACCAGATGCAGGAGGAGGAGACCATCCTGGTGGCCCAAGCCACCAGAATATCCTTGTATTGGAGTAGAGAACACGATAAATGCTCTAGTTTTCATCTTACAAACCAACAAGCATGTCGCCGCATTTCTTCTGCGGATGGGATTCCCCATGGTGGCCCTACACAGGCCTTAATTCAGTATCCCAGGCCAAGGGGTGGAAGAAGGAAGGGTTCTGCTCCGGCTCTATACAACAGAGGACAGGTACGGAAAATGGCTTTGTTTTTTACAGCGAGCATACAACAGATCTGAAACCGGCTTTGCATTTTGCATTTGATCGTACGTTTTAAAGGCAAAGCAAAAATGATTTAATTCTTGTCATAGCTTTGTTTCATTTTTGTATATTCCATTGTCGACTACTGTATCTGTCGTAAACTAAGGAATAGAACAGCTATAGTTTAATTGGCTCAGCATAAAGAAAACTTCTGAGCCTGCACTTAAAATCACATCTTTCATTGAACAACACTGCTGAATTTTTAGCAATCAAAACTTTCATCAAACGTACATTGTGTCAGAACTATGTCCTGAAAGCTTCAGCTTTGTTCTCACTAAAGACCATACCATTATTTGCATCAGTGGGGACAATGCAACATTTCAGCTGAGGAAAACCTGCTTAGAGGTACCAGACTCTGCTGTAAGCTTCAAAACTTTTCCAAGACAACAAAGCTGGAAAAGAACTTTGTCCTGTACCCAGAGAAACAAGCTCAAACACTTTGCACGTTTGTTAGCGATTTGCTGAGCGTCGAGATGAGCACTCACCTTTGCCGGGTGGAGAAAAGCCGGAGCAGAGAGTTCAAAGCCTTTGTGTACAACCTCCCCACTGCCTGGCAGAGCCTGCAAGAGAAACAGAGGTTCCTCTGCTCTAAACTCTAAACCACATTCTGCCCCGCATTAAGCAAAGTTGGCTTTGCCAAAACCCACCAGCAACTGCCCCTCCTCACTTGGATAATTCTCCCCCAGCGATGACACAGGTGGCGGTTGTTGTAATTGATTGGATTAACAGCTGTAATAGCCACCAGCTCACAGGTGCCTTTAATAGCAGAAAGGCTTGACTCACCAGAACACACACCGTATTGCAGGTGTGTAAAATTATATGGAAAACATAAAAGATAAAATTAATATGTTAAAACGGCTCACACACACAATGTAAAAAGTCAGAGTTTAATCTTAAAAGTCATCGTCTTTGGTAATTTTAAGAACTCTTTAGCACACCTCCCTTGAAACAATATAATTATACCTGCAATCTGGAATTTTTGTCAGAGAGCGCTATCAACCTCTGGAATTCACTGCTGCAGTGAAAATATGATGGTTACGTATTTTCTAGACAATTGAATAAACGAAGAAGAGTTACTAGACAGAAAGGAAATAAAGTAACCTATTTGATATGAGGTTTGGTCACTAAAATGATCAGGGGGTTGCAGGTGATTTATCCCTGTGGCAGATCTTTTCGCGTAGAAAGTATATTCTGTACTGAAATCAACAGGTCACCCAGTGCCACCCGACTGTGCCGTTCCGGACCCATCTGGTGTGGCAAAAGGTGTTCCGCAGACTCCTCCGTTAGTCTGAGCCCGAGGCGTTCACTCTTCCGTACTACAGTCACCTACAGGTGCTCGGCCTTTACATCATACCCCTAGAACAATCCCACAGGAATTACTTGATTCAGTGGGAATTAATCAAATTACAGCAGGGCCCAGCTACTCCCTCTTTCAGATGCACACACCACCATTAAACTAAAAAATACAAGGCATCAAAGAAGCAAAGCCACCCAGTGAAGGAGCCTTTTCACTGCTTACGGGTAGTTGGATGCGGTAAAAGAATCAAAGAACAGGATCTGAACTTCTGCTGCAAGGACATGGAAAACCTGAAATTGAAAAGAAAAACCCCAATAACATGCCTCTGACCCTGGAGTTCACACTTAAAAGATAAAATAATGTGGGTCTTGCAGCAACTAAACTAATTGGAAGCAATATTTGTAAAATGCATAGAGGCCGGTTAATGATTTTGCAATGTCCTGGCATGCGAAGTGGCATCAGCCACGCGCCGTCGGGGCGATGCTGGGACGCTGGTTGGTACCCGCTGTCCTGCTGCTCCTGCGACACATCTGCTCAGCACACAGAGCCCTTGCTCTCACTGGGCTTTGCTTCGTTGCCGATGTCGCTTTCTTCATGTGAGAGACAGCAGAAATCCTCCTTCCGCCATATTTCTTAGCCTTAAATCTTTTAGTGAGCTAGAATGAGCTGCTCGCTTGATTAAACACAGGACTTTCTCTTACACCATCATTTTCAGTATTATCACCAAGAAGAAACACATAAAAGCCTCACTGTAAATGAGCAAAGTTAATGAAAAAGAGCCATGTGAGGCTTGTAAACCATCTCACTGTTTCAGATCTTGCTATAACCTACAGCCCTTGCACATCACCTCGCTTAGAGAGAAAGTGCCGCAATGTAAATGGATCTGTAAATTATCTGTGTCTAAAGCAGGTAATTGGGAATGGTCAGGATAAAGAAAGTGTCTTAGCTGGAACGATCTCCAGGAAAAACAGAAAAGGCACTGAGAGGAGGAATTTGTGCCTGAAATTTAAATTTTCAGGGCTCAATTCTCCTTGCAGCCTGGCCTGATACAAAGCTCCCCGACAGCCGCAGACAGAGACGCTCTGATTTCAGTGGGGCTTGGTCAGACTCCTGCACCCAAACTCCGCTTACCCGGCCCGCATCAGAGAGATCCCTGCTTTCTCAGAACTGAATGTTCATTAAAACAGCAAACAGACAGCAGAAGAAGAATACAATGAAACAGTACGTGACTCAACAATAAATCATCATCGATTTCGCTCAGCCCTCCAGAAGCCTGTTTCCGTGATGGAGAGGAAGCGTAAAGGGGAGCCAGGCACGGGCTGCATCACGGTACCCAAACCACCCCAAAGGCTCAGCAATCAAGGGCAGTTACTGGGCTGAGCTAATTATTCTGCTCTTTTAGATTATTCCAAGTAGATTTATTAATTGCATGGGAAAAAAAGCCTGCTATGTCCTTCCATGTTTCCCTTTATTCATTTTTAACTCATTCTCTTTCAATTATCAGGACCTGCTCTGCAATGCTGTGGATGAACACTAACAATTAAAGTGCAGGTATTTGTTCTAAATTAAATCAGACCTCAGCTCGTGGCGGGGGGAGTGTTTTGGTTTTTTTTTTCTCTTCTTTTGAATAGGGAAAATTGAGGAGACACATTTGTTTATGACATCCGCAGAATGGCTGGTTCTTAACAAGACAAATATTCTACCAAGTTAATTTGAAGGTGGTATACATAACGCAGCATATCAATTTTGTACGACATATGGGCTCGTGCCTGCATAATAACAACTTAAAAACAACATTGTGTTGCCAGTGACAATTACTATAGTGTAAACCATTTCAGTGGGGCACAGATTAATTTAATTCATTGCAGCAGGCAGGCTGGCACGCACCGAGACAAAACACTGCAAAATGACGAATGCTTTACATTTTACAACATAAATACCTCCTTCAGGACTACGAACCCCTGTCACGGGAGAAGCACCTTCTGGCATTGCTCCAATTTATTAAGTCAGCCCCGCTGCAACAAAAAAAAAAGTACCTGCAAACATACATTACAATCATTGTCAACTCCATTTTACCCTGTCCCTCAAACGCATTCAACAGCAGGGGAAGCAGCCAGGAGTTTTCATCTAAAAATCGTGAAGAGCACCGTGAAAAATAAACCTAGAAGCGCTTCTCTCCTCTTCTCTTCCAGCCAAAAAGTTACCTGTAAACAAGCCCTGAAAATTCGTCACTCAAGACACATTTCACGTGATTCTGTGGGCAGCAGGCTCAATCGGGGATCTCAAAAAAGCTGGATTCGGTTTAGTTTGACAGGTAAATGCCTTAATCCCATCAAACGCTTGTGTCAGTCCTGCCGGTGATGCTAATATAACAATGGAGAATCCCATTCATTTTAGTGGAGCTAAAGCCTGTACTGGAGAATGTATCTCTGGGTCCGTAACACTGCTCCTTCTTCAAGGTTAGATCCTGCAGGACTGCCCAGCCCTTCCACCTTCTCGCAAAGCCCTGAGAACTCATACTTGATTTATACAGCGAGTTTCAGGGGTGCAATTTCAGAGGAATATGAAAATTCCTGGGTTTAGCAGTGGCCCACCGAGCTTACTGTCTTGTTGAGGGGAACAGCGTCTTCAAGCTGCTTCAGAAGGGTAGGTATGAAACCATCAAAAGTAGGCTATTCACTTCACAGTCCTACTCTTAAACTTCCTTTCTTGCTCCTATCTCCACACGAAATTTCTTACACAGGACTGTGTCACATCACATTTTTCTAATATACCATGAAGACATTTTACAATGTAAGGGCCTTCGTTTAGTGTTTGCAAGCAATGGGAAACCTGGAAAAGAAAAGGTCCTAAACCAAAACACCTAGGGACAGGGGGAAGTCAGATTATACACTGTTAAAAATTGTAAAGGCAGAGAAACTTTCTACACGCGCTATACAAGCTACTGTCTTTCTCGTCCTTTCTATCGACTATTTTAAGCCATTTTATCTGTGCTGGCGTCAGTTGTTGCCAACCATAGTAATCTCCTTTTACATAAAAATAAAAAGGCTTCATGAGATTATGTAAAGGCAACCAAGAATAGAAATGAATATAAATACCAAGGAATATATCGGCTGTTAACATTCAATACAAGATGTAATCTTTGGGAAGTAACAACGTTTAGATGTCTTTAGTAGGCAATCACCCGTTTGTATAAGAACTACAACATCTTGAACCAAACTATTTAGACAGACTTGGGGACAGGATTTCAAGAGAAGCTGGTGCAGCAACAACAGCTTTCTAAAGGATACGGTCAGCAGTATCGCAGTCAGGACTTTGCTTAAACCATGTAGACCGAGATCTCTCATTTCTGGCACTAGAACAAAACCGAGACCTGGTGTTTCACAGAATCCCAGAGTGGCCGGGGTGGGAAGGGACCTCTGGAGATCACCCAGTCCCACCCCCGGCCAGAGCAGGGTCACCCAGAGCAGGGGGCACAGGAACGCGTCCAGGCGGGGTTGGGATGTCTCCAGAGACGGAGACTCCCCCACCTCTCTGGGCAGCCTGTGCCAGGGCTCTGCCCCCCTCACAGCAAAGAAGTTCCTCCTCGTCTTGAGATGGAACTTCCCGTGGTCAAGTTTGTGCCCGTTACCCCTTGTCCTGTCCCTGGGCACCACTGAGAAGAGCCTGGCCCCGTCCTCCTGACACCCCCCTTGAAGTATTTATCAGCGTTGATATTTCTGTTTGTTTGTTAGGGGAGAAAAAGGTAAGTTAAGTGAGTTTCAGGTTTTACCAGTTTTCACGCTTTTTAAAGACAACTCTTTCTTTTTTCTTTTTTTTGTGTGTTGGTGTTTGCTTTCTAATTCTCTTCCTTCCATCATCATAATTTCTCATTTTCATCGAATGAATAGCCAGAAGTAGAGACTGAAGATAAAGAGAAGGCTCTGGGAGGCCTTATAGCAGCCTTCCAGTATCTGAAGGGGGCCTACAAGAAAGCTGGAGAGGGACATTTTACAAGGGCATGTAGCGATAAGATGAGGGGTGATGGCTTCAAACTGAAAGAGGGGAGATTGGGATGAGATGTGAGGCAGAAATTGTTTGCTGTGAGGGGGGTGAGCCCCTGGCCCAGGTTGCCCAGAGAAGCTGTGGCTGCCCCATCCCTGGAGGGGTTCAAGGCCAGGTTGGACGGGGCTTGGAGCAACCTGGGCTGGTGGGAGGTGTCCCTGCCCAGGGCAGGGGGGGTGGAATGAGATGATCCTTAAGGTCCCTTCCAACCCAAACCATTCTATGATTCCAGGACTGTAATCCTGACCCTAAACACACAGAGCCCTGACTGCACAGAAAAGCTTTGCAGAAAGTAGCGAGAGCTTCCAGTTCTAAGGAACCTGGTTCAACAGAGAGAGCGTTCACACGCAGGGGAACCCAGCTTACTCCAATTACTGCCACTGCCTAAGGTGAGGTCCCAGCGCTGCCAATTCTCTTTTCATTGCAACTCCCAGAGGTTTAATTCCCATCTTAGTGATACCTTTTCTCATAGCTCCTGCTGGATGGGAACAGTAGTTTGCAAAGAAAATTTAAGTGAAAGAAGTCAGAAATTTTAGGTAATTTGGCTCTACAATGCTTGGGAGTTCACCGAGTTCACCTTGGCATTCTGGGGCACTCTAGAAGACTGAAAAGGTAAATTCCCATGTTCCTCTGAAATTGCCTATATTCTGCTCATCTATTACAGTGTTTTGCAACTTTTCTGTAAGAAAAGCTTACATAAAAAGGATGCCACAACTGACCCAACACCCTCAAAAACTTGAAAAACCAAGCAGAGAAGAACTGTATCTGACAAATGGTTTGCTTTAAGGGACAGGAATGATTAGCACTAATACTAGATCACATGAACGCCTTCCTACGACGCATAATAATGAAACTTGTAATGAAATTGTTCACGATCCTTTTTTTCTCTCTAAATCCTGTGTTGCAGAGTACGTGCACTTCTCTACAGCTTCCATAATAATAATTCTTAGCATGCAGAGGTCACATGCTTTTTTCTGTGACAAAAGATCTCAAATATTGGCCATTACTGAGCAAGGTATAAAACAGAACAAGGAAAAAGCAACGCAGTAGATTAAGCAAAATACAGTTAAGTGCTTCTTTGAAACAGAATGTGCATAAGCACTTTCTTGACTGATGGCCTTAGCTCGGAATCTCGTTAAATCAGATGGAACTGCTGAAAGGACTTACCTGGCTTCAGCTCCTGAAAGTCATTGTAAAGAACATTTTAGGCACTTAGGAGCCTGTGTTTTGTCCATTTATGTCTCCTATGGTCATTGAGTCACATCTACAAGTCAACTGAGCCTTGCAACCACTCTGTAGCAACAGATTCCTGTGCTCACCAGAAAGCTACCTGAGCATGGTGTGTCTCCTCAGCTCATCAACTCAACCATTCTGGTACAACACAGTGATCTCCAGCCACGTTAATACATCCCATACCAAGCTAAGAGACACTGAGCTGATGTTCAGGCACTCCTTCCACAGGAGAAGAGGAGGCTGAGGGGAGACCTTCTCGCTCTCCACAGCTCCCTGAAAGGAGGGGGTAGCCAGGGGGGGTCGGGCTCTTCTCCCAAGGAACAGGCCATGGGACGAGAAGGAAACGGCCTCAAGTTGCGCCAGGGGAGGTTTAGGATGGATATTGGGAAAAATTCCTTCCCAGAAAGGGTTGTCAAGCATGGGGACAGGCTGCCCAGGGCAGTGGTGGAGTCTCCATCCCTGGAGGCATTTAAAAGCCGGTCAGACGTGGTGCTGAGGGACATGGGTTAGTGGTGGCCTTGGCAGTGTTGTGTTAATGGTTGGACCTGATGATGTTAAAGGTCCCTTCCGATCTAGAGGATTCTATGATTCTACGATAAGAGGGCAGCCTGACTGCTGGGGATGGCTTCTGCTACCGCAGGTTGCAAACCAGAACCTGAACGAGTCAGGCTTCAAAGGCACTTTGAGCCACTTGGTGCAACACCAGGCAGCTCAGCGCCGTGCCCAGCCCCAGCCTCGCGGGTGGTGGGCTCTGTCAGTATGACCAGACTGGTCCCAGTCCCATGCCAGGTACCTTCCCTCAGCACTGTGGTGTGCGGCGTGGCTGACAGAGACATCTCAGGATGCATCATCAGATTGAGCTGCTCTGAACAACACAGATTGCTAGAGAAACACAGGCAGCTCTGTAAGCAGCTGATCTACATTAGAAATGAATTTTATACCTATCTTGCTCAACACTAGATACTTCAGTGTTTACAAACCTGTCCGTAAGTCACAACTGAAAACACTGTCTTTCCCCCAATCCCCTTCTGCCCATTAGATCAAATCAGAAATTCAGAATATTGAATATAAGTAGCATTGTAAATGTCAATGCTAACCCAGTAACAAACACCTGTGTGGGTATTATTCTGACACTCAAAACACAGAGGAGAATAAAGTTTAAAACAGATTTCAAGCCACCACGATTAAGGAGGTTGTGACAGTACCCTCTTTGAACATGAAAAGCCAAAGTAAGACACACTCCATTTTTAATTCATTCCAGTAGTTACAAACAATACCAACGCTGCAGAACAGTGAATTACATTCTCTCTCATGCTCTGAGCACAGCAATAAGAATGAACAATGAGACGCGACTGTGATGGAAAGCCAGCCTTTACGTCTACATTTCATCCCAGCAGACTTTCTGCGTACCCTCCCTCACTTACACCACCGCAGACTGCAAGTACCACAATGCTCTCTGGAAAGTAATTAATCTTCTTACTTTTCTCAGTCTCTCATCTACCAAACTATTGTGAAAAATTCTCATGCATCCTGTTTCTGTAGTAAGATATTACTCCTGAATTATCTGCAGATTGAGCGTTAATGATTAGATGCCTTGTACCTCTGTAGGATAAGATGACTCCAAGTTTAAAGCTTCCAATGATTTTCTTTGTGAAATAAATCTCTCTGCCTGATAAAAGCACTCCTCCACCCCTCACAGACTGTATCTGTATCACCATGTGCAATACAGATGACATATCTGTGTTCGCAGAAAAGCGGGGTTGTACCCTTACGCTCTGTAGTAGAGGGTTAAAAACTGCCAAGAGCAGCAAGGCTTCCCCCTTCCCTCTACTGAAGTAAATATACTTAGTACAAATACTGTAAATACATTAAAGGCACTGCCATTTTCCTGCTGCCAAAAAGCAGCAGGTGGATGCACCCATCAAGTGACCCAGCATTCAAATACCCCGCAGAGCTGCAGACCGAGGCAAGGAACACGCAGAGGAAAACTTGGCTTGGAAGGAAGCGTTCCGAGAGCGCTCTCTCGTCTTACCAGAAGAAGCGCTGGGTGTGAAAAATCACACGACTCCAGGAGCCGACCTACGCCACGGTATCAGCAAGAAGCATGCACGACGCATCTTACCCATCGGCACGAAGATATTCGTGGAGGCAGCTGGATCCTTGAGGATTATCTACCTCACGGAGCAGCAATGCTCTTTGGCTGACTTGGTGCCTCCTCTTCCTTCTCTCCTGGTTTTGATCCACAGCCAGGGATCAAGCCTTGCAAAAGAGAAACTCTGCTATTGTAGTTTCCAATTAGTCTCCCCTCCCCTTTTCATATCATCCTGGCTAATTACTATGGGTGGACAAAACAAAGGCTGTTTGCCAGATGAAACAACATGGTAATGGGCAACAGTGTGCCAAGCAGATATATCTCAATTAAAAACACAACACAACAAAACAAAAATCCAACTAAAACCCAACGCCACTGAGATGAAAATATGTTTTGCCATGTCTGGAGTTGATTCATAGTCCTTCAGCGATTTTATGAGGAAGCTGAAATAAATACATCTGAAATTTGCATATGTCTATATTATACGTTTAAATCGGTGGGGCTTCCAAGTCTTTTATTAAGAAAGCACAGATAATGACTGCAAGAATGTGCTAATTTTATTTGGTGGCTCGCTCTCCATTCAACTTCACTGACCAGACACGACAAATTAAGAAAGATAGCGTGCTTACCCCGAAGCCATTTGTTAGACACCTTCAAAAATCGATGCTTGACACAATTGAGTATCTTTTTGCAATAGAATTTTATTTGTCATGTTGGGCTAGAAGCGTCAGTTAATAATTCACTCCACAGTTCCATAAACCTCCATCGCTATCTTTCACACAACCTTGCAGTTTCACAGGCTGTTGTTAAGCGTAGCTTAAAATAGTCTGTTATCAGTCCTGACCCTCGCTGTTATAACTCAAGCAGATGCACTATCTGTGATCATTCTGACAAGGAAACAAAATAAACAACCCAGTAACTTTGAAAAGGACATATACGCTCTGAATACATACAGACAGAACGGCTACCCGCTCAAGAGCTCCTACCACAAGCAATGGAAAGGTCAAATCAGCAGCACGGAACTGCTGTCCCCACCGCGTTACGGCCTGGGGATGGGACAGAGTCACTCAGTTTTGAGACACATTTGGATTTTCTGTTTTCCCAAGTTCTTGGATGTTTTACGTATGCATGTGGTTTGAACGACCGAGTCCAGAACAGCCAAGTTGCAGATCAAGGTAGCCGGACCTGGTATGATTTGAATATACAGGGAAATATTCGAAGTAGCCAGGCTTGGCGGTCTATCAGTTTCCCCACAAAAATCTCAAAAACACAGAATAAAAATCTTAAGTAGGCAAACTAGTTCGGACTAGTTTGGCACCTCCTTCGAGTCAAACACACTGTTCTTGACTCGGCAGTGCCAAGAGCCTTCCCATCTTCCGTCGCAAACGCATCGTACCTGGTTTAGTTCAGCTCATGGATTTTCAAGCAAGAGTGTGGCAGCTCTAAGTGTCAGCCTGAACTTCACGGCACTATAAAAGGCTCCAGCTTATACAAGCCGTAAGTCTTTAGGCCAACAATTTTTGCCTGGTAACAGAAAAACACATCCATATGACAGAATTCCTTCTCGTGTCCATGACATACAGGTGCAGGGCTATACATGTGCCCCAGGCCCTTCACACTGGAGCTAAATCCAGCTGTAGGCTCTCCACCTGCAAGGTTAAACTATGGCACGTAAGCACTTCACCTGCGAGCATCTCGGAGAAATACGCTTTGACTCCCCAACGGACAGCTTCGGCTTTGATCCGATAAACAGCTCCCAGAAGAACTGTCCCTACCACCCTTATTTATTGCCTTTACAAGGTCGGCCCAAGGGTCAGCAGACCCCAACAAGAGAGGGGTCACTGGTGACCCCAGGGGTGAAGGACATGCCAGTGAAAGTTTCTGGATGAAATTTCCCTTCTCCAAGTCTGTCGTTGTTGCACGTGTTCAGCTCGGTTTGTTCCTGCAGCGGCGAGAGAACCTGCCATCGCTTCTTGTTGTGCCAAGAGAGAGTTTGTGGAGAGTTTGTCAAGCTCTCCACAGACCCCCGTTCTCTCTCTTCCACTTAGCACATCTCGATAACGTAATGGTGTCTCCACAGGCCTGTGCGTTCAACGGGCACGCAACGGCAGGAACAATCCCACAATTCCAGGAAATGGGGAATTACTGGTATAGGAAATCGGAACAGAAATAACTGTGGGGCAGCGCACAGCAGTCATTTATAAACGCAGAGGGCAGCACGCTGCTAATGCAGTTTAACTTTTAACGCAACAGGAGTTCCTCAAATACCTGACTTTGATGAATTCTATACAAGCAGGTGAATACTCCTGTAGATTTGCCTGCACAAAGGCAGAAAGGAGGCTATTTCGGTGCTACGCTGTTTACAGCCTAAAGAAACAAAACCTGGCAGAGCGAAGAAACACTGAGAAAACAGACGTGCCAACCCAAATTCATTATCTCACTATTGTACTCTGCCTTCAAAATGCAGGATACGCAGACAGATGGGAGTGAGGGGCAAAATCCATATGTTCTCTTTAAAAAGTCTCACAGAAAACTCTCTGCGCTGTATTTGTGGAATTAATCAGATGAGCGGCAAACATTACAGACTGTAGTGTGCATAAGCAGTGTTGCTACAGCTAACCCCGAACTGTTCTGTTACAAGCGTTGATGTTACGTGTTTAATATTCCTAGCTGTGAAAAAAAAAAAACCACTTTGGGCTGAATGCATTGGGAATCGTATCGAAAAAAGTACCTATCTAGTTTCAAACTTTGTAGCACTACATCAGAGTATTTTTACTGATGAGCTAAAAACTAACAGGGCAAATAAGAGGGGAAAACGCATTCCCGGCCTATGCAAAAATTAAACTAAACACCTATTCATTCCCCTAAGTTTATAGGAATACCATTAAAAATTCTAAACACTGTGAACAACCTGCAGGCAGCACAAACAAGCCCGGACAGAGAATTAATTATAATTGCCAGCCACACTTCAAAAAAAGGCGTATCTCTCATTTTAAAGCCTTGCAAATTTGTAAATAACCAGATATTCTCAACGAAGGGAATGTTAATGGCTTAATTCTGAGAACTACTAGCCAACAGATGTTACTATGATTAAGACAGAAATTAAAAAAGAATAGGCTGGGAACTTTTTTCCCCATTGTAATTGAGATGTTGTTACTGAAGGGCGTCTAAAAAAATAATTCTCTAGTTCCAGCGTAAGCTCTCAGGGATAAGTTAATGGTGGGTGAACCACAGGTGGGTTTTGGTCCCGCTCTTAGCGATATAAATGTCTGCCTGTTCTACACTACTTAAGCCCCAGGACAGGAATGGCTCCCCATTTTTTGTTTTTAAAGGGGAAAGGAAATCATCTCCAGTGGCCTATTTTTACATCCATCTTTATGGGCTGTAACGTATCTACCTGGGTCTGGAATAACAGTATCACAGCAGTTGCTTGTTACTGTTGACTCATTTTCTCTTCCATTGCCTAAAGCAGGTTGCAGCCAAAGGTGTTTCTGAAGTGGAAATAACACACGGCTTCTGTGGTTAGGAAATTATCAGAAAATTAGCCCTAGGAAAGGACGGAGGAAAACCCATCTGCCAACCGACTATATTTAATCTTCATATAGTGTAATAAAAATCTTCATTACAGAAAACACCTTTTATCTTAGCAATCAACAATTCTTCCTATTGATCACTGC
Organism: Rynchops niger; assembly: GCA_013400035.1. Lineage (NCBI taxonomy): Eukaryota > Metazoa > Chordata > Aves > Charadriiformes > Laridae > Rynchops > Rynchops niger. The sequence continues at coordinate 1,557,931 of VXBH01009358.1, read as the reverse complement.
AGTGATTCATAAGTGAGCTCTGTCACAGGGGAACGGCAGCTGCAATTTTCTGGAGCTCCCTATTGGGAGAGGCTTTAGCACAACTCTGACCTTCCACTGCAAACGCAGCTCTGCTTACAGAACTCGTACGACAAATAAAGCATTTTGTAAAGAATATATGGAAAAGCTTTGTGCTCAACTCCGCCTCATTATATAAAAGCTTTTAATGTATTACCAGTTTTAAACAAATCTGCTGAGGGGGATATTGTCTCTGCATAACAGTAATGGATTTAGATTACACCACCATCAGGAATCTCCGTTTTTGTGGTTGAGCACAGGCTAAAGGCTTAGTGCTTGAAATCAGGGCTGGCCTCACATAATTAAGCCTCCTCCCACTTACTGTGAATCCTCTGACTCAAAACGTACATAATATACCCCTCAGTACTTCTTTGTCTTATATATGTACATATGTAAGCCGTTCTATGTGTATGCACATTCCAATGAAAATCTGAACGGAAGGGACAGCGAGCACATACGTAGGTGCTCATATCACACATTTGAGTACCTGGATACAAGAGGACTCTCCGTTTTTCCTGCTTTTAACCAACTTGCTAATAATAGAATTAAAGTAATATTACAGTGGCGTCCCTAGGATCTGCTAGGCTAAAAAGATTCCCCACAGGACACGCGACGTGGTTATAGAAAGGTGCTTCAAATGTCAGGGAAGAGCCTGACACGACACAGTAGCGTAGTCGGGGAGGAAAATTAAAGTTCAAAGCTAAAAACCCTCCAATCCTTCAATCACAGTTAGAGCCCTCTTTCTGTGGTGCCATATGGAGGTAAGCTTGAGGCTATCCCAGCACAGAGGGATTTTAAAAAATGAAAGAGAATGAGTAAGACCAGACATTCGTCTCTGCAATTAAATGAACACTGAGGAACAGGTGTGGCGCACTAGTTAAATTGCTTTGTTGGTTAAATTTAATTAATACCATTAATCCTGGCTGCCTAGTATATCAGATCTGTGATTAAGCAAGTACTCTCTCCTGATTAAAAAAAAGTTATTGTAAGTAAAGGTTTGAAACAAAGATAACTAGAGCGATAACAACACTGCGAGGTGGTTCTAAGCCTGTACTTCACCTCTGAGTTGGCATTAACCCCAGTATCCCATAACTGGGCCATGCTTTCCCCAAAAGAATATTTATCTATCAAGTGTTGTCATTTAGACTCCCAGTTAAAACTGGGCACCTGGTAACATGCAAAGGTTAAAATTTCCCTCATATTACCAGGGGAAGGCCTGGTATCCATCTTTTTCTTCAGGTGTCATCAGACTTATCCTGAAAACTAGAGTTCAGCAGGCTGTACTGCAGCACGTAATATTTTTATCTATGTTATATTATAATATTTTTTAAAGTAACAAGGTCAAAACGAGCAGGAACCATTTTAATACCCATCGCTTTTATGCTGGAGTAGTTTGATCACCTTAAGGGGATTCCAAATAAAGGTCTGAAAGCCATATGGGACAGCACAACCATTAATCTAGTTTGCCTTCTCTGCCCTCCTCACCCCCTCCCCCTGCCCGGGCTTCATTTGTCGTGTTCAAAAATGCCTCAGAGCTGAGGTCAAACGGAATATAACCATTCCGCTCCCTCCCCATTCCCATGGATTACCCCAAATGGTGAGATTAAAGCAGTGCAGGCAGCTGGAAACCCCCCTCCTCTCCCCCTGCTTCCACCCACCGTGCGGGAGGAGGGAAGAAATACAGAAATACTCCGCACAGCAGCATGTTTATTTTGGGGGGGGGTCCCCAGCTTTAACTTCAGCCTCTGGTTTTAGCTCCTTTTTGATGAGAGAAGAAACAACTGACTGTGTCCTCAGGTGCGTGAAGGCAGAACAGGCTTGAAAAAGATCTCTGGGCTCCATCTACGGTTAACAAGTGAAATATTGCAGTTAGAGAGGAGACTAAAGTGGATTATCTAAAGGTTCCTTCTGGCTTTAAAAAAATACATATAGAAATCTGTGAGAGACAGCTGATTATCTGGCTCAGTATCCTAAGCCTGAACGCTGGGTTACTGAAGAAACAATTTCTAAACAGCAGTTTATGCAAGAACAAAATGGAAACAGAGCAGTATGCAAAAGGCTTCTAATTATTCATTTTTACCGCTGCCGGACAATTCTGTCCTTAGGTGTGCTAGACATTCCCCTTGCTCTCCATCCCATGGCCAGCTGCACGGCGGCAAAATTAAGTCCCACAGGTTTCGCTAAGAGCAGAATCCATGGTGCGTCCACCTATGACTGGCATGACCAGATTCTACTCATTTTTAGCTAATTTTTCTTTAAAAAAAAATAATCCTTTATGCATATCCACCTAGTATTCTAATTTTTTAGGAAGCCAGAGTTTTATTATTGCCCTCCGTTGTTTCAGTGCTACGTGGAACGGGTACAAAACACTGGCAAACCAAGACAGGTTGGGGTTTTTTTTTAACATTTTACATCCCTGGGGCGCGGGGGCAGGCTGCCAGATCCAGTACAGGAAAAACCCAGGGCAGCAGGCAGGAAAACCCACTCAGGTCCCCAGTTCTGCACAGGAATCCCATGACCGTGTACAGTGTGGGGTACGATAAGACGCTGCGGCAACAATTACCTTACACAGATGCAAATACTTCCAAGCAAGAATTCTAGCACTGAGGGAGAAAGGAAAGAGAGAATAATTCCACTAGACAAAGCTACAGACTTCCTTGAATTAAAATATAAAGCACAACCAGGCTTACAGAATTCCCTTATTAGCTTTGAAAAACTACTGTGTATTAAAAAGACCACAGAACGCATTTCATTTTTTCAGTCCAGCAAAGAAACCAACTGACACTCTGCCATTTGTTCATTTACAGCAAATATTAACACGGAATACAATTTTCTGCCTGACACAATCATTTTAATTTTTACCAAGACGAATGTTTCGAACGGCGAAGAGTAATTAAATCATTTTCTATTCCAAAAGAAGCCTCACGGTCTCATCATGTGTTTTCCCCGTTTTGTAAATCATCTAATGATTTTCTGCTAGTTTAAATATTACCTCCCCATACCAAACTGATTAGCTAACGTGAAAAATACACGGCGGAGGGACTTTCAGGAGGTACCAAGTTCCTAAATCATCCAAAGATTTCCTGCTGCTGTGAATGTTACTCGCCCCATGAAACAGGTCAGGATAACGCATAATCAGCAGGGCCGAATTCCTGTCCCGATGCATCTTGTTCGTTTCAAAAAACCATAATCTGCTACAAAAAGAAAAAAGGAGAAACTTTCAACTTGAAGCTTAAATTTTCAAATTAACTCTTCCGTCGCTGTAAAGAAAACCACCTCTTAGTTTGCTCAAGATACTATCTCTTTTAAAAAAAAAAGAAAAGCTTCCCATCAGGTATAATCTACATTTCATCAAGATATACAGAAAAGTCTATCTGGAGACATAAACCATTATTTTAAAATAATTCAACTCTGACGTACGAGGGTCATAAACCAGGGAAGAGCTGTCATTCTCACTTGTTAAAACGGCTTAGGTGAGCAACGAGGAGCTATTTTCTTCATAAAGAACACGGGCTGTATTTCACTTCAAGCGCAGCAGGCGAGAATAATTTTGCCAAAGCGATTTCCAGTTCAGGCCTCGTATTCTTTGTTTTGCTCAAAAACGGGGGAGTAACGGACTCACCTCAAACACAAAAAACCTGTCAGAAAAGCATTTGATGCTTTGAGTATTGCTTGGAGATGAAAAAAGTTGGACCCTTTAAGTGGATAAGGATATCTACCGCCACTGACACCTAAAAATGCCGAGTGACAACGCTGTCTCAAGCCTCTCCAGCATTCGTCTAGAAGTTCTGCCAGGGAGATTTTAAGAAATGTGGAACCCATTTTCATTTAAAATGAAACTAAACTATTCCTCCCCAGGAATATTAGAAAAATCTATGCTTTTTTTTCTCAAATGTGAAAGTACTGCCCCCGTTAAGTAATTCTCATCTTGTTCTTGGCTGCTTTGCAGCCACGAAACACTACCTGGATGACCATTTTTTTTCCAGTTCTCAATAACATTAGAGAAGCAGGCTATTGGAAGGAATCCCTTCTATTCTGCTGGATCTTAGAACAAGTTAAATTGGGCGATTTCCCAGGCTTTGCTGTGCAGCAAAGACATCCCAGATGGAGAAGCCTTCTCATGGCTGCTCTAACTCTGCGATGGGCTCAGACTGTTAACAGATTGGGGATGAGTGTGAGAGAATCATGGAATGGTTCGGGTTGGAAGGGACCTTAAAGCCCACCCAGTGCCACCCCCTGCCCTGGGCAGGGACACCTCCCACCAGCCCAGGTCGCTCCAAGCCCCGTCCAACCTGGCCTTGAACCCCTCCAGGGATGGGGCAGCCACAGCTTCTCTGGGCAACCTGGGCCAGGGGCTCACCACCCGCAGAGGGAAAAATTCCTTCCGGGTATCTCATCTCAATCTTCCCTCTTTCAGTTTAAAACCATCACCCTTCATTCTCCTAGTCCCCTCCCTGCTCCAGAGTCCCTCCCCAGCTTTCCTGGAGCCCCTTGAGGGACTGGAAGGGGCTGGAAGGTCTCCCCGGAGCCTTCTCTTCTCCAGGCTGAACCCCCCCCAGCTCTCTCAGCCTGTCCTCCCAGCAGAGGGGCTCCAGCCGTCCCAGCATCTCCGTGTCCCTCCTCTGGCCCCGCTCCAACAGCTCCGTGTCCTTCTGCTGTTGGTGTCCCAGCGCTGGAGGCAGCCCTGCAGGGGGGTCTCCCCGTGCCCTGCTGCCCACGCTGCTGGGGATGCAGCCCAGGCTGCGGGGGGTTTCTGGGCTGCCAGCGCACACTGATGGTTGTCTTGAGCTTCTCATCCACCAACACTCACACGTTCTTCTCCCCAAGGCTGCTCTCCAGCCATTCTCCACCCAGCCTGGATTTGTTCTTGGGATTGCCTGACCCACGTGCAGGACCTTGCAGTTGGCCTGGTTAAATTTCATGAGGTTGGCATGGACCCACCTCTCAAGCCTACCCAGGTCCCTATGGATGGCATCCCTCCCCTTGTGTCCCCGCAGTGTCAGGCTTGGGGACACAAGCAACAGTGTTTTGCCGGAAACAACTCTGTTGCGAGCTAATGCACCCCTGCTCAGAGACGCAACCGGAGAGCCCCGTTCAGTGTATCACGCCTGCCACGATGACACCGACACCATCCCATCAATAATGCACACTCATTTCTGGCCCTCTCGCGTTCCTGTCTTTACACTGTGATTCTGCACAGTCTGACCCGCGTGCCCTCACAAAGGGACAGTTCAGCTCAGAGTTCCGAAGCTTCAGTGGAGTCCCGTATGACAGCACACCGGAGAGCATCGCTGTGATCCACTAAAGGACAAAGCGCTCACATTCATACAGAGTAGCTAACTTGGCATCCTAATGAAGTACTGCTCGGCTTCGCAAACGCAAAAACACGATAAACTAAATGAATTTCTCAAGGCCACCAAAGGAGTCGATAGCAATTTCAAACAGAAGCCAGCAGACTGACACCTTAATGACAGACTGACCATTAATTTGCACTTTGACTCACTCACAGCGGCGCGAAGGTGGACTGAGGCTTCCAAGTCAAATGATTACATTTTAATTTCACTTTCCCCTGGTAGAAACAGGGACAGGTATGGGGCAACAGCTAATCCAGTCTCTAAAGAGTAAAACCCATGGAAGCACGGCTGCTTCATAATCAGACTATGATTATTATTCTCCTTGAATCACACATGCCTACATAGCTATCTTAGTTCTGCCAGGCTGCCTCAGTAAAGTAAGAAATAGCTAATTCCCTTCTGTGCCACACATCAGGTGCTCGGATAACCACAGTGATGGGAGTAGCAGAAAACCAGACCAGAACCACAAACACAGCTGTCACACTGGAAAAACGGGAGTGGAGAAAGGAGATTTATACTTCGAATTCCAAATTAAATTAATTTCTACGAGAACCTAGAGAGCAGGAGCAGAGATTCTTTTAGTATCAATTTTAAAATTTATTTTTCTTGCCACAATGAACCTGGAATTCCAGTTTGCTCCACGATAAAAATGTGAATTTTAAAAGCATGAGGCTAATATACACACACGCTGAATTTTTAAACAACTGGGGGGTCTTTGGGGGAGCAGGGAGGAGGGATTATGATAAATTAACAATGGTTGCAAATTATATTAAAGCCTTACTGCAAAGAAAGGAGGACTTGCTTGCATTTACATGCAGCAAAACTGTAACCTTTTCTGCCCACACACCTCCAAAAGCATCATTACTCTATTCTGCTGTTAAAATGACAAAAAAAAACCTCTCCGCCCCATGAGATAATGCAATTTATTAGTATTTCAGTGCTGAATGCTCTTGTCAAATATTTAATCGTCTAATTCTTTACATTAAAAACTGTGCAGAGGGAGCCTGCCGCTGGGGAATAGTATCAGTCCACAGACGCGGGAATACTTTTGGAGGATACTTATCGGAAGAAATGGAGATACCGGTAGGAAAGTTGGTACTGCTGCTATTGTATGCTGAGGAAAACATGAGAGGTGGCTGGGGAATAGAGTGTGTGAGAACAGCAGGGCTCAGCCATGCCTTGATTCGCTAAATGGACACTTGAGAGAACTGGTTAGAAAAGATTTGCACACCATGCTCTAGGTACGCCTTTGCATACGGAAAGAAGAGATTTCTTTTAAAGGGGCACAGAATCCACAGCCTGTTTGGCAATGCTACCCCCTTAAAGCCTGCTCCTTGTAGAGATTCCAGGGAAGTCATGATCTTGATAAAGGAGGCAGGCAAAGTCGGAAACTCAAGCTGCTCAGAAGCCTGTCGTAAAAGCTCCAGAACAGGAGAGAAGGCAAAAGCCTCACTCCCCACGCCCAGATTCTTCTTTGGCTCCCTAATCACAAAAGCATGAGGGCTACCAAGATGCTGAGGGGACTGGAACATCTCTGTGATGGAGAAAGGCTGAGGGATTTGGGGCTCTTCAGTCTGGAAAAAAGACGACCGAGGGGGGATCTTATCAACGCTGATAAATACTTCAAGGGGGGTGTCAGGAGGACGGGGCCAGGCTCTGCTCAGTGGTGCCCGGGGACAGGACAAGGGGTAACGGGCACAAACTTGACCACGGGAAGTTCCATCTCAAGACGAGGAGGAACTTCTTTGCTGTGAGGGTGGCAGAGCCCTGGCACAGGCTGCCCAGAGAGGTGGGGGAGTCTCCGTCTCTGGAGACATCCCAACCCCGCCTGGACGCGTTCCTGTGCCCCCTGCTGTGGGTGACCCTGCTCTGGCCGGGGGTGGGACTGGGTGATCTCCAGAGGTCCCTTCCCACCCCGGCCACTCTGGGATTCTGTGACAGGATGGACCAGAATTGGGTATAACTCGAAATTTAACAGAGCTGACACAACTTCTTTAGATCTGCATGGTCATCCGTCTCTTCTTTCCCACCTAACTCTTTTATTACTTTTTTCTCACTGCTTCTCCCCAGCCCACCAGCTGCCTCTCTTCACAGCTTGACCATTCCTGCTTTCCCGACAACATTAACAACGTAAATCCTGAGTAACACATCTGGGTGATAAAATAACTGCTCACTTAGGAATAATACAAAATCCTGACAACTGACCTTTCGATCAAACTCCATCCATCTGCGCACTAAAAAACGTCAAATCGACCTGGTATGAGGAACTTTTCTGGTTTACATCTGCAGAGGTTTATGTCTACAGACTTTATATTTATCTTATGAATACTCTGCTCGCTGTTTTGCCTCGTTGCGTATCAAAACCACTTTGAATAATCAAAATTTTAGAACGAAGTCTTTCTTCAGGAAGAAGCTAGTCCGGTTTGTTTGCAGCAGTCATTTCGTGTGGGTCCAGCTCAGCACTTACAACACTTGCGCTGCTTATTTAGCAGTTACAGTTCATCAGTGTCTCAGCCTCCATTTACACATCAGGACCTACAGACATTAGATGGACAGATCAGAAAGCTGCTTCCTCAACCCAGAACAGCCATATCGAGATACAAGACATGAGTCAGGAGGTAAAAAACAGACCAGAGAATATACGAAAGCATATACCAGCCAGTACTAGAGCTGCCCCCAGAAGATGGAATTTCCCTCCCAGGGAAATTCTGCTGTTTCAAATTTAATTTTCCTCTAACAGAGGAACAAGAAAACACCTGCTACTTTCAGCAAAAAAGATCTGAACTTGTTTCAGCCCTTGTAGACAAAAGGTTTTCAGTGTTTCTAAGAACAAGTAACACAAAAACTAAGAACACCGCCACATATTCCAGTTTTATATACATAGCATCCTGATATTCACACATCCCATGTAAATCTAAGCAATTTATACTGACTGATCTGCAGCCTGCATTAAAGTAAACTATGAATGTAATGGAGTTTCTCCTAAAGGTCTTTATATTCCAGCAGGTGTCCACATGTATGGCCAATTATAAATCATGTCTTTCCCCCCCTGCACAACGGCAAGCGTCAGAACTATGGCACAGGTAAGGATATATCTGGAATTCATAGAAAAACACATGCATCATTTGCTTCACAGGACATGATAAGAATTCATCACCAGGACAAGAAAATAATACTCTACACCTCATCTCATTCGCTGTATTCCAAGGGAGCGACCTGAGCTCCCTGTGTTCTTTGGCCTGAGAGAGGAACCTCAAGGGTATTTTGACAATAGACTCCCAATCACCTACAGAACCTTGCTATCTTGTGTAAAAAAACCCATCTCCTTACAGTGAGTTGAAATACCATTCCACAAGAGAGGCACTGCATCGACTAATCATATGGAGATGTGAAGCAGAGTGAAGGCCAAAAAAGAGAAGCATCAAGTCTGAGATTCCAGGCAGAAGTGTCTCTTAGGAACAGAGTGCTGCTTTGACACCAAAAAGTGAGAATTGACACCGCTTGGTTCTAGTTCTCCCCCTGTGCCCTTCAGGCTGGCTCCTGGGCGGCAGGCTCAGGCTTGGAGCACTGCTCAGCACTACGTGGGACTGAAATAAAACTTCTCGTCAACGGTGTGAGAATGTCCCCTGTGCTAGATTGGCTCTTGGTATGGAAAATGTATCAATTAATTTCACGAAGACTTCGTAGAATCACAGAATGGTTTGGTTGGAAGGAACCTTAGAGACCATCTCATTCCATGCCCCTGCCCTGGGCAGGGACACCTCCCACCAGCCCAGGTTGCTCCAAGCCCCGTCCAACCTGGCCTTGAACCCCTCCAGGGATGGGGCAGCCACAGCTTCTCTGGGCAACCTGGGCCAGGGGCTCACCCCCCTCACAGCCAACAATTTCTTCCCAATATCTCATCTTGTATTTCTCAATTTTCCCTCTTCCAGTTTAAACCCATTCCCCCTCGTCCCATGGCTCCCCTCCCTGCTCCAGAGTCCCTCCCCAGCTTCCCTGGAGCCCCTTGAGGGACTGGAAGGGGCTGGAAGGTCTCCCCGGAGCCTTCTCTTCTCCAGGCTGAACCCCCCAGCTCTCTCAGCCTGTCCCCACAGCAGAGGGGCTCCAGCCCTCCCAGCAGCTCCGGGGCGCTACCTCAACCCTCTTAATCCTTAATCCTCATCAGCTAAATCTACTTCTAGTGGAATTCCAGCAGCCTTCAAACAACAGGATTACGGTATTCCCAGTATCAGCAACACGCACAGCAGTGACATTCCAGAGTAAAAAAGCTAGACGCAATCTTTTCAAACCATCGGTTTACTGAAAGTCACATGGGTGATAAATTTCCTTTAATTAGATACGTAGGATCCAAATCATCTTGATTGTGACGACTCACACGTTACTAAGAAGGCACATGACCCCTAAATATACCGTACCCTTAGCAGAGATTGACTCATCCTGCCCACTCCCAAGACATTCTTAGCAACGTGCTCCAGGAGCACCAAGACTCAACTACTCTTTCAAAATAATCTCGTTTTATCTGTTAGTTTAACAATAAGTTCTAGAGTCCCTCACTGAAAACTTAGCTCCTTGCTACCGAATGCAGTACACGGGGACTGTCACATACAATTTATTTCCTTAAAAATCTGAGAGATTAAACTGCCACTGGCTTAGAATGGAAACGGACAGAAGAGGAATAAATAAAAGCAAGGTATGTAGTCTACATATGGATAGTGTCCTAGGCAGTAAAACGTTAATATTAATACGAAATTAACCCGAGTCATTTTGTTATGATGACTACAGTATTATTTACCAGTGTACGGGGGAGGAAGGAAAGACATTGTAAAACACACCAACAACAACAACCCTTGGCGATAATTAATTTCCACCTCATTTGCCTCATGCCGGCCCATCAAATCCTCCCTCAGAACAGAGCTTCTTTCCAACTGTTATGAAGGAAACGTCCCTGAGGTTCCATGCGGTGCGGCCGTAAGACACTATCAGCTGCACTTCTTCTGCCGGGTGGATGGAAACAGCGCCCGGCGTAAGCACTCGATCACAAACAATAAACTAACTTAATTCACAGATCTACTGATTAGCTGACAGCAGAATCACTTCACCAAGTGATCTCATCTCCAGCAATTACGTGAGCTCCCACCGCTATTGGGAAAGGCAAGAGAAGGCAACAAAACCAAACCCTGGTGCTCTGGGAATCCAATCTGGCCACTCTGATTAAATCCGAGATTCCACTTTCGCCAAACTCAAATATTGGAAATGTAGCTTTGGTCACTTCATGGGACATTGAAGCAGGAGCCCTCTGGAGAAAGGAAATAAATTAACCGGTTCATAGCAGCGTATTTGGAGCACTGTACAGTGCCACCCGTGTGCCGGTGTGTGCTAAGTCGGGTTTGCTTAGTTTTAGAATTTAAACCACTGCTATGCCACGTGCTCTTCGGAGCTGAGGTCTTCATTTGAGACTACAGATAAATCATATTAGCTGCTCCTTGCAGCACTCAGTTGCAGTTCTAATGTGCAGAAGAAGGCAGCAGTTATGTTCTAGCGGCTTCTAGTTTTGTTTAGACTTACCATTCTGCCTGGCAATTGTGAATAGCAATTCTTGGCTTTCAAAAGCAGGCACCTTTAGCAGAAGGGAGATACGTGACACAATTACACGGCGAGTCACTGATCAAAGCCCCGAGTCTGGTTTACGATTCTGGTCACTGGGCTGCTCCGGCTCCTTCAGCCACGCTCTCGGATGGATCAAAGAGCCCTGCCTTGACAAAGGCCCACGTGCTCAGGGATGCGATTGCTCTGCATAGCCAGATGTGAACCTCAGCGGCTGGCACAGGTGACAGGATATTGACTCTCATGGTTTTACAGTAGCTAGACCACAGCAAGGGCTGGGACAGGTATCCGTACAGGCTAACAAACAGGATGGAACCTGCCTGAAGCCACTGACCATAAATCTTAAATCGTTCCCTGATAGAAAAGGCACCATTCAGAGGGTACGAGCACAGTCCAACACAAAAATCCTTTCTCTGTGCTGATGTTTCAAGGGGCATACGCACACTGTAAAATACCTGTAATCAAAAAGATCATCTACTTCAATGACCCACGACATGCTCCCACCCCCTCCCATCACCCTCTTTACTGCGGCAGGCAGGGTACTGCATTACGTGTCACGGCAGAGCACATGCCGTATCTAAAGCTGATGTCCCCGTGTCACAGCTCATATCCATAACTAAGACACTTGCCCGATTGCATTCACAACTCAAACGCTACTTTCCTAAAACCAAAGCTAGAGTCGTCGTGAGCCTTGTGGGAAAGCAGCACTGGAATCAGATTTCCGTAGAAAGCACTTGACATTTGCTATAGGACTCAGTTTCTACTTCACAAAACTCCCTATTTTATTCTAACATCCAGATCACTTTCCCCCCGTACTCCTGCATAGCATATTTTGACACCCTTTTTTTTTCTTTCTTCATGAAAAACTGTTGTCATATGTTTAATGAATAATTAAACATAAAAATAACAATTCATTTGTAGTGAGATTTCCCTCCCTAAATTAATCAACCTAACTACTCCCCACTCTCATTAAATAAGTCACTTTTATTAGGCTATTTTACAATATACCTAATGTAACTTGGCTCCCAACTACTCTGAACCCAATTATAGAAAGACGGTACCGTCTTTATTGCATTCAGCCCATATTATGCCATTATACTCCTGGCTCCTGAGAATAGTTTTATAATAAAGACACGTTGCAAGAATGGAAATCAACACTGATATTTAACAGTAAGTCTGGCTAAACAGTCCCAGACCTTTAGCAGAGAAACGGATAAACTGAGGCAGAGGGTGATCCCCTGATCACCGACTTTTGACTTTTTCTAAATGGATATATTTTGCACACAGAAGATAAGTAATTTCCTAGAAGTTAACAAAGCAGGGCAACGGCAGAACTAGAAACAAAACTGTTAGATTTTTCAATCTCAATTTTCACATAAATTTGTTACTCAGTGAATTAATTTGGCTGAAGGGGAACTAAATATGACAAAACAGAAGCATTCAGCCAAAAAAACTTCAGGGCCAGATTTTCTACTGATACACGATAGCATTGTTTTACTGGCTCTTCCAAGTTAACCCCCAAACACACGGCCATTCTTGAGGACTGTAGGGTTACCGAGACGCACAGCCTGCGCCAGGGCTGGGGGAGCTGCAGAGGAACCACCACTTAAACTGAGATTTAGGAGTTATTACAGGAAAGAGCAGAGACATCGAGCTACAAAGTCATCCAGCAAGCAGATGGGAGCAGCAAAGGGCCAACACTGCAGTTACTGGCCAGGGCCTCCCTGATTCCCACTGCTTCCAGCTGCAGACATTGTCACCAGCACATCAAAACCAACATGCAATCTCCTTGGTTTTAGAACATAATGGAGCCCCCAAAATCAGAAGGGCATGGAGCTGTTGGAGCGGGGACGGGGGAGGCCCCAGAGATGCTGGGAGGGCTGGAGCCCCTCTGCTGGGAGGACAGGCTGAGAGAGCTGGGGGGGGTCAGCCTGGAGAAGAGAAGGCTCCGCGGAGACCTTCCAGCCCCTTCCAGTCCCTCAAGGGGCTCCAGGAAAGCTGGGGAGGGACTCTGGAGCAGGGAGGGGAGCCCTGGGACGAGGGGGAAGGGTTTTACACTGAGAGAGGGGAGACTGAGATGAGATGTGGGGAAGAAATTGTTTGCTGTGAGGGGGGTGAGCCCCTGGCCCAGGTTGCCCAGAGAAGCTGTGGCTGCCCCATCCCTGGAGGGGTTCAAGGCCAGGTTGGACGGGGCTTGGAGCAACCTGGGCTGGTGGGAGGTGTCCCTGCCCAGGGCAGGGGGTGGGAACGAGATGTCCTCTAAAGGTCCCTTCCAACTCTAACCATTCTACGATTCTATGAATTACAGGTTTTAGAAAAAAGGACCTTTTCCAGTGAGGTTTTGAAACTTCATGCATAAAGCAGATATATACATAGGTGCATTTCCAAGCTCTGGAAGCATTTGAAAGAGTAGTTTCCAAAGTTTTTGTTACACATAAACCCACAATCTCATTTCTTGGTGTTATGGAGATTCGTACATGTTAACAATATGATTCAGCAAAGGCATGCAGTTTTCACAAGGCCGTGGGAGAAGGCAAATGCAAACTGTCAAGTCATATATATGAGGGCTAAAATCTCAATCGAGCATTTTGAAAGCTTGTCAGGAAAATTAATTACCCTCTTGATTTAAGGAGTTCGGTTTTGTCCCCAAAGACAAAGGCAGCATTTAACTATTAAAAGCTTATATTGGTCGACAACTGACATCAAATTCATAACATAGCCAAAGGCAAAATATAGGATATTCAAAACAGAGATCCCCCAGGCACCTTGTTCTTTACCCGTTCTGTGTATTGTTTTGAGTTTTGTCAAAATGTCCCTACAGTTACACAGAAAGATTTGTCAAGAAGTTCTTCAGTTCATCATTTTACTTCCTCAAAGGAGTTATTTTTAACCTTAGTTTTCTGTGAAAATAGGACACTTCAAAAATTAATAAAAATCCCCACATTGGATGGAAAATCCTTAATTGGCCCCAGAACACACACTCTTCATGCCCTGCCTGAGAAGTAAGCTGTCTACCCTGGTAGCTAAACTCTAACAAAAAGGAACATCATGTCTCGCTTCCTTCCATGCTATCCACTTGTGTCCATCAAGTTGATCACGAAAAGGGAGCCCAATGAGTAATAAGTTCTAATGCAAGACGTTGAACAGGCTTAACAGAGTGCGCAAACACAAGGTGAAACAGAGCCCCTGAAATTAAATGCTTTTTTTCTTTTAATGAGAAAAATGGGTCATAGCCTATTTTGGAATGTAATTGTTTTTTTTTCCTCCTAGAGTTAGCCTAAGCAAACCTGGAGCCGTGTACACTCAGAGAGAGAAAATAAATACGAACCACGCATACACACGCACACAAAACCTTGAAGTATGCCCAAGGTAGAATAAAAAGAAAGAGAATTTTGTTGTTCAATCATCAACCCCCATGACACGTGGCAGCAACCATGAAGGAGGAGAAACTGTAAAGTATATATAGGAGAAACTGTAAAAAAATATAAACAAAGATCAAAAGCACATACTAACAACAGAAAATTTCAAAACACTGCCAAAGCCTTGTCCATTTGACATCGTAAATAATGGAAAACTCATTAAAACATCTTTTTCTACCTTCCTCTACATACGAAACCACTCTTCAGCAGCACTGTCCAGCCATAACTGGACACACACTGGATTACTTTAGGAAATAGGAAAGAATTATCACCTATGTTTTAAGTGCGGAAGAGGATTTCTCAATGTCAGCAGATGAGTCAGTAGTGAAGTGAGGCCATCACACAGCTTACTGTATCCCATAAATCACACCGGGATGAATAAATGCGTCCAACTTTAAACCCATTCAAGTAAAGCTTGCCAATAACATCAGGGAAAGGCAGCCCAGTAGTATTCTTTTTCTTTTCAGATCTTTTAAATTCCTAATCTAACAAGCCAATCATCGCCGCTCCTTCTGCCTTATCCGCGTGAGTCTGACGGCCAGTACAGGTCAGCATTCTCACACTACAGACAACTCTACACCAGATTCCCCGCCTGTAATTCCGCTCAAGCCCTTAAAGCCATCAAGTGATGACTGTGACACGCAAGGCACATCGTATTAAAAACAACAACAAAAAAACCAACTAGCACGGTCTTACAGGAGATAGGATTAGCAGATGGGCCCCAACGTGTCTCCCAATCATATCCATGTTCTTTACAGGGGTGCTGAGCCAGTAGACTTCAGACATTTAACTCTTCTCCTTCATGACATGAATAAAGCAAGGAGAGTATCAGCAATTGTTCCTTGAGCTGACTGACAAGTACAACATCCAGTACAAAATTTCTTATAATTTGTCAGCGTTTCATAATCTCTGTGTGGTTAGATGCACAGACAGTCATTCGAGGTTTGGGGGATTTAAGTTTGATATCTCTACCCCTCCTCACACGACTAATGCTGGTTTACACTCTGCTAAAAAATTTGGCTGTAAAACTGCCTTAATGCAGATGATTTGGTCTTCAGATGAGCAAAAGAGCAAGCGAAAGACCCAGCTAATTTTCCTACTGAGATTGATTTCTTGTCACCATATTCGCTTTACACATGTAAACTACTACCTATTCTGGTTTACCCTGATCAGCCAAGCAGAAGTGGAAATACAAAGCATCTGGAGTCAGCCTACTAAACAACAAGGGGAGAAAAATAAAACAAATCGGCGTCTTCAGAAGGAGAGGGGAGGGACAGAAGAAGGGTGGCAGGGGAAGTAATATTTCTGGGTTACCAAACATGACCTGGTTTAAAAACAACAACAAAAAACCCCCAAAACACACACACAAAGTAAAAAACCCAGAAGAAACCACTAAACTTTCATACGACATACCTCCGTCAAAGTAGGCTAGATTTTTAAACCTAGCACCCAGCACTAGAGCCAGCAATGTTGGGTGACGGCTAGTTTCTGGAGCTCCTTGCTGGCCTCATCAAAGGTGTGAATTATGTTAAACTCTGGCCCATTTTTTTTTTCCCATCCAACATTCCCATTTCAGTCACGCTCACGATTTCCTCCCCTCTCCCCGCAAACCGACACGCACCAATATTACAATAAACATACCGAGGGCAGGCAATTACCAACTTGCCAAAATGAAACTCGCGGATACCTTATGTGCTGCAGGGACTCTGCGGCACAGAATAAAATGAATCATGTGTGTCTGCTGAAATTAAAGCAAATACAATACAGCCTAAGTAGAGCCATTCATCACTCAGAGGGCCAAGGGGACTGTCATATCGTACGACACACTGGTAGCGTTCTGCAGAGAACATTTTCTCTCTGTAACTCGGGATGGACAGGGAGACCGTGATGCAGTGGTTACAGCAACAAGAGAGGGTGCAGCTGTCACTTGGCTTGACCTACAAAAATAGACGGGACAGATATTTTGGGGATTATTTACAAAATGAGATGGACAATCTTGCAGCATTTAGCAAATGACCACGTACACTCCAACAGCAGCCATCAAGATCAGAGAATCACAGAATGCGTTGGGTTGGAAGGGACCTCCAAAGGCCACCTAGTCCAACCCCCTGCAGTCAGCAGGGACATCCACAACTAGATCAGGTCGCTCAGAGCCTCATCCAGCCTGGCCTTGAATGTCTCCAGGGATGGGGCCTCCACCCCCTCTCTGGGCAACCTGGGCCAGTGTCTCACCACCCTCAGTGGAAAGAACTTCTTCCTAATGGCTCATCTAACCCTGCCCTGCTCTAGTTTAAACCATTGCCCCTCGTCCCATCGCTACATGCCCTTGCCAACAGCCCCTCCCCAGATCATCAAGGTACCTTTTGGTAGGGCACCAACAGAAAGGAACGTTCCTGATAAAGAGATTTTTTTCAAGCTCATGATTAGACTGAAGACACCACAAAACACGACACTGGTGAAGCAGCAGCAGTCTGCACGATGCGCTGTCAGCTCCCAGCACTGTCCAAATGCCACTTTAGACTTTTTTTGCAGACAGCATGCTGAAAGGAGTTTTGAAAGAGCAATCAGGGTTATTTTGCAAATTACTATGTAAAATCTGCAAGCACATGGGGAGAAGGCATAAAAGTGCTCGTAAATTTAACATAAAGAAACAAACACAATTATCCAAGACAGAGCCATTCGAATTGCTACAATACTTCTAAAATACACAACATGACCTTAATCACTTCAAGTCCAGTGCAGTTGGGTAACGAATACCTCCTGCAATGTGCTGAGCACCTTCATGGATTCCTGATAGAACCACGAGCTGATCCTAATAGCTGCCAATTTACAATGTGGGTTAGTTGGTAAGAGTTATCCCCTTCCAATTCTGCCCATACTAATTGATTTATTGGAGGCACGCTTGCTCAGCCTGTCCCCAGGCAGACTCCAGCTACTGGTCTGCCCACATACTCCCATGATAGCCATCTTTTGTGGGTACAGTGAATCCCGAATAGACGTGAACACCAAAACAACTGTCCTCGTTACAAATTCTTCCTCAACAGTCTTTCAGGACACTGAAATCACCCTTCCAGCTACTCTCCTTAGGGGGATTGTCCTGGTTTGAGGACAATCTTTTATAGGGCTTTATAGGATTTGAAAATCAGGATGCTTTTCACTCAAATGTACGACATATAGAAGATAGAAATATAGAAGATTACCACAATGACCCCAGCAAGGGCTGATGCCCTGCACAATGCAGCTCTCCGGGCACACAACTGAAAAGCAGAGTCTACCAGAGGAGGGAACTGTGTGGCCTCATCAATATTGTACCCAAGCACACAGCATCAGCGTTCGTTACTCCCTTAACACCTTTAGAAAAGGGAAGTCTTCTTATCAGTTTGCAAAGAGAGAAACAGGAGAAGATGAAATCATTTGATCAAGCAAAATCCAAATGGAGCTGGGAATACAATTGGTATCTACCGAGTCCCCATTTTGTGCTCTGCCCACTGGGTCACCCATCAGATACAGGGAGACGGTCCAAATCCCATGTTTCAGTCCTCTTATAGATTTGCCTTTTTGTAATGGGTCACCCCACTGTTGACATCGGTAAAGTAGGGTGGGGGACAACACACCCAATAAACCCAAACAACCTAAACCCCAACCTCAGCAGGACGTTCTACTCATCCTAATTCTCTTTTCAATTTCTCTTAAAGGAGAGCAAGCCACATAATGTCTCTGACTTTAAAATACTTGATGGGTTTGGCACTTTATAACCATTCTGCACTGAAAATATGGATTTTATTTTTTTTTTAAAGAATAAAATTTGAGAAAACCAACTGATAAATTAATAACGTTTTGGAGGACGAGAAACTTTCCTCTTCCGTTCCCCCAATGAGATGAAGGCTGATGGTTGTGGGAAGCAGCCGTGATATGATCAGGCAGTTTCTTCTCCCTTGTGGGAAAAGGTAACTATGGAGATAGTCAGCAACATCATCAGCATAACTGGTTTCATTACTGCCTGATATAGTATATGCAGACCTTGGGCAGATTCTGCAGCCTTTTTCCTTCTCTTAATGATTGAAAAGGCCTTGCTTTTATCTGGAACCGCTAAACTGAAGGTGGCAGCTTGGGTTTCACACCACGCACTCGAAAGAAAAATATTAAAAATAGGCCAGTCCTAGCTCTTAAGAGCCTTCACTACTGAGGGAGGATGAGAACACATGTTCCAGGAAACAGTTTCTTGTCAGAATGTACAATTTCATTAAAATCGAAAACATTTCATGGAAACATGTCTGTACTGGCAGAGCAGCTTCCTAAGTCAAAATGTTTTGTTCGAGGTTTCCTGTTTCATTCTGAGAATATCTGGATATTTGGTTTGGTTGAGATGAAATAACTTGGTTTTAGCATTTCCAATCCATTCATTTCAGTATTTATATTTATGAGAGTATCAGTCTGATTAGGTGGGCTTGTTTGATTTTTTTTGAAAGTTTGCCCCATAAAAATAAAAAATACTTGGTTTATGTTCACTTGAAAGGGATGAATTTATTTCACAAGCAAAGCAAACAAACCGCCTAGTTCTAACCTGTCCTTGCAACAAGCGCTCCCAGCCTGCGCAGAACGCCAGCTGTTGGAGCACACGGCAGAGTCCATGGGGGTGGAGGTGTGGATTTACGTCAGTCTGGTGTGCTAGGTACAGAGTGAAATAGAGAATTAACAGAGGCTTGCACAAACGGTGCTCTAGTGCACTTCTTAGTGTGCGCCCAGTATAGAATCACAGAATTGCCCAGGTTGGAAGGGACCTTTCAGATCATCGAGTCCAACCATCAACTGAACTCTGACAACCACCCCCACTACCCCACGTCCCTCAGCATCACGTCTGCCCGGCTTTTAAATCCCTCCAGGGATGGCGACTCCACCACTGCCCTGGGCAGCCTGTCCCTGTGCTTGACAACCCTTTCTGGGAAGGAATTTTTCCTAATAGCCATCCTAAACGTCTCCTCGTGCAACTTGAGGCCGTTTCCTCTTGTCCCATGGCCTGTTCCTTGGGAGAAGAGCCCGACCCCCCCTGGCTACCCCCTCCTTTCAGGGAGCTGTGGAGAGCGAGAAGGTCTCCCCTCAGCCTCCTCTTCTCCAGGCTGAACACCCCCAGCTCCCTCAGCCGCTCCTCACCAGGCTCCTGCCCCAGACCCCTCACCAGCTCCGTTGCCCTTCTCTGGACATGCTCCAGCACCTCAAGGTCTTTTTTTGTGGTGAGGGACCCAAAACTGAACACAACATTCAAGGTGGGGCCTCACCAGTGCCGAGTACAGGGGACAACCACTGCCCCAGTCGTGCTGGCCACACTGTCCCTGATACAGGCCGGGACATAGCGTTCTGTGCTTTCAAATATGGCTTACACAACTTAGAACCCCTACAATCTCCTTTTTTTCTTTAAGCTCTAAAATAACAAAAAGGGAATCCAACATGGAACATCATTAACATTAACGTCCCTTAATGATTTCTTATACCACTGTTGAATTTGTGAAGGGTGATACTGGGCATGGCAGTAAAACAAAGAGAGGTAGTACTGGATCTGTTAGAAAGGGAATTACTACAGGAATACTGCAAGACAGGGCACCAATACTTGTCACGTTTCTAAATGGTAGTCTCTTCATTCCCCAGCATGAACATGGTCAGAAAAAGTGTGGGGGGTTTTCTCCCCTCCTCATTTCCCCCAATGAACGTGGTCAGAAAAAGTGTTTTCTTTCTCTTTTCCCCCGACGTGCTCTTACTCGGTAAGGAGTGATAACAGAAGTACTTCTGGCTCAGAAAGGGAAGCAAGGCTAAAGATAGACTAAAAGAAACAAGATGACACGGCAAAGGATAAACTTTAAAGATGCTGACAGGAATGCTAAAGCAATTTGTGCCTCTTATTTTCACTTGCACTGCGTTCCTCAGTTTGGGCCTTGTTTTGTATTTTAGACTGGGAAACGCAAGAATGGAGAGCAGAAACCTTCTGTGGCTTTTGGTCCTCTTCCCCATCCCACCCTCGGGGTAGATAGAAACAAAAAAGCTCCATAATCTTCAGGAAACCCAGCAGAAAAGCGTATCTGTGGCACTAACCTCACCAAAAGGGGAAAAGCCCAAAGAACAAGCCCTGGGCGGGCCAGGCCCTGCAGTCGTGCGTCCTCTGCCCATGCAACTCGCTTGCTGAGAGACTCTTTGCAGCGTCACCCAACTCGAAAATGACAGCCGTACCCACCGCTGCGTTGCGCTCGCCTTCGACACGTGCCACCATTAATCCTTAATGTCAAAATACTAGCTACTCATCAACATGAAAGGCCACAACTTCTTCAACTACGAGAAGCCTTCAAACCTGAGAAACGTTCTTTTGCAGGGAGAAAGCAGCACATCTCTGAATAATTAAGAACTGTGAATATTTAGCCCACACAAGAGGACTGAATTATAAACAGATAGCCAGGAACAGCGAGCATCCTTCAATTTGTAAAGCGCGTACCCGACTTTTAAAAACAATTTTTTCATTATACCGTTCTCCCCTCTTCCTGCGCCCCCCCCACCTCACAGAGATATTATTGTTGGAGGATGTCATCAGTGCTGTTTCAGATCTGTCAGATATAATCTTCTAATCTGCCAAGTTTTCACAAGGAAGAGATGAGCTCATGTACTGACTGACAAGATGTGCTGAAAAGTCTGGGCTTTCTCGAAGCCTGTTAAAAGTTTAAGTTCCCCCATTGTGTGAATACTGTCAAACTTGGCCCTGCAATTTCCATAATGACAGCTGCTGTCAGTTTAAAAGGGTAAATTATTCAGTTCCACTGGGAATGCTGACAGTAACTGTAAAAAGGGCCTTAGCAGTGGAGAAAAGAAAAAGGTTCCAGGTATCTAAGGAAAGATGTAGTAAATTCCCTAAGACACCTTAGAAGTACTCAACTCAAGCTATTTTCTAGTCTCCTTCCAAAAACCTGGGAAGCTATTTACTTTGGCAAGAAAAGAGCAACATAAAATTAAATCACATCAGTAATAAAGCTTAAGAGACTCACAGCCAAGTTTACAAAGGTATTTTGATGTCTGTAATTGCACATCTTTACACCATTTACAAGGAGAGCATGCAATTTAAATTGTCCAACTCCTGTGTACGTTCGATGGGAGAGCTGAAGTTATCTTAGGTATTTTTTCAAGTAATCTAAAAAGCTCCATTAGATACCTACCTGCATTTTTTTGAAACCTGTTTCCACTATTTCATATTATGAAGGGGACTCACCATATATACTTTGCCATTTCTTCTCGGCCCAACTGGAGAGCTAGAGATCCACCTTTGTAAAACACACTCTGAGATCAATCCATTTTGGAGATGGACAGAGAGGAATACATTGCAATTTCATCCTTCTACTCCTTTGAATGAAAAAGAGGAAAACAAACACAAACCCAAGGCTTCTCAGCACTGCAATGTGCGTCGTTTATGCTTAGCGAACGCCTACTATTCCCATTCAAGATTTTCCATCTGCTCTTTCCACAAATTGTGCAGGTACAAAGGATGACAAGCAGTAGCAAAAAGCGGATAACTTACTCTCCGCCATCTACTCTTCTATCTCCAGCTTCCTTCTGGAACAGGTGAACATGAAGGAGGTTATCAACAACTACTTTCTGCTCTTCCTGGGAGACACAGCAGTACTCTAGGCCTGATGCTTGCGAGGACATTTCAAATGCAAAATGTCTGTTGTAATTGATAGAGTGTTTGCCACATGCTGCTAATATATTTCTGGTTCCTAGCAGTGAAAAAAGACATACATAATCCAAGGGGGATGTGGCTCTTTGAAAAACTGGGGTTCGTTTAAACTGAAATGCATTAAGTCGGTCTGGAATAAGATAAAATAATATCATTACTGTACACCAGTACAGTACCAGCGCTCGGAATAGAGCGCTATTTAAATCCATTACAACTTGCACCATCTATTCTCAATTACAACAGACACTGTGATACTTGTACATGAGCTATCAGAAACATTAAATTAACTATGAAGTGATACGATCTCCCTCAGTAATCGTAGTCATCATCTTCCTACTCTCTAAAGAAACAAGTCTTGCTGGCTGTAATTGCATGAGATTTCAGAGCATCTCTGCTCACCTGTGCTCCTGCTAATTCCATGCTCCGTTATCCATGTCTCAGCAGACTCATCTACTTATGTGGAAATAGGATTTCAGCCTCTGTAAGGGCATAAATTCTACGCTCTGCACATCCTTGCAGAAGTAGGCACTCTTTACTTGTTTCCTACGGGTACGAGAGGTTAATCAATACTTCAGGTCTTGGGGCTAAGGAGAAGTTGGACGCTTACAGACTTAGGTGTGTTCATCTTCATCTCTTCTTCATACAGCCATATTTTAAAACTCAATTGCTGCAACTGTAGACGGACTCAAGAGTTATGTGGATTCATCTCCAAAAAGGAATGCATCACCCACTCTTTGAAAGCAAAACGGTTAATGAATACCCTGAAGTTGTCTTTAGGCTTTTCCTATCGCGTAGGTCAAACGAGCACTCCCTCTGCGGAGAGATTTGTTACAAGCCGTTAGCCATTCCCTTAAGATATCTGCAACACATCCTCCTTCCTGAACCAGAACTCTCATAAATCTTCTAAAAATTGATTCTGAGTTCACAAAACTTTCAGAGCAGGCTTGAATTTCAGTTTTGTTTCTCCCTATAGCTAGTAGTGAACAGGACGATCATCTACCAAAACTGTCTGCCAGCCCCCAGCACACTGCCCAGCACAGCCCGCAGCTGGGAACGCAGCACCGCTTCCTTCACCTTCTTACCAAACACTGGAACCAGCTCCTCTCACTCCCTAATGGTGCCATTAATGTCAAATAGATGACGAGGCTGGTGAGATTTTATGTGGCTCCCAGAATCACTTTAAGATCGATGCTTATACAGTTGTGCTTAATCTACAACGTAATTTTTAGCAAGTAAATCATGCCTCCTCTTTATCTCTTGATAACGTGCCTTCGTAATAGTCACTTGACAGTTATATTTAAACTTACCATGAACTCCTATATACAAATATTCCTTTGCTATGTGAGGCAACAAGGCCAACCAAATAGCCCCTAAACCCCAAAGCAGAAAATAATGCTTCTGCCATTAAGCAGCTGTTTTAATGAGCCTCAGAGGCTGCACCCCTGCTGCAGACATGACCTAAGGGACCAGTGTTGTGAAGGAACAAATAAGACACTCTGTACAAATTCATCAGGACTCAAGGGCGTTTCAGAAACTCTCTGAAATCAGTGACACCGTGCCCTCACCGTATGAGCTAGCTCGCACGCGTCCACCCGCGATGCGACCAGGCTGCAGCAGAACACAGGGTTTCCACCCAAAGCATCCCTCTGCCATAGCCCAGATCAAAGGCAGCTCGGCTAAGGACAGGGGGGAAGATAACGCCAATTCAAAATTCATAGTCTCCTAAAAAACAAACTAAAAATTATACAAGCAGGAATCTCTTTCCCCAAATGCAGACGGACCAGAGCACAGGCTCCTAGCCCGATTTCAGCCTCCTATTTGTTATGCAAAACTGCCCTAACAAACAGACCTCGAAGACCATGAAGTCTTGCATGACTTTTATCTCCCAAACAGTTTTCCAGCTGTTGCACTTGTAATTAACACCAGAATAACCTGTTGCAATAGTTCTTTTAATTTCTAGTTCTAGGGGAAGAAATCATTAATTAGGAAAAAGGGGAAGAGGAAGCTTTTCTGGACAGTCGAGAACTGCCGAGGCAAACGCAACCCCTCCAAATTATACCCAGTTCTTACTCTTGCCAGTCGTTCGGTGGTTTTAAATATTATTCAGATGATTAGTCAGGTTCCACCGTCAAAAAGATTACGAGATTGATCATTGACTAGGATTAGAGTAATGCTTTTAGCACGGTGCACGTTTTTAGAGGAAAGCTTCCCCTTCTGGACCCAGCTGTTGTATCGTTAGAAACAATTCTGTTCCTTTTCTTCTTTCACAGTGCTTCAGTATCTCCTCTTAGGGATGATGAGATGATAGTGCTACATATACAGCAGTAGCTTGAGTAGTGATGTTACGAAAGTATCTAAGATAAATACAGGTCTACGTATGCAGTATTGTTGCTGAAAATAAGGAGGAGGAGCTGATCTTACAGGAACAGCTAGCTCTCCATGAACCATCTCTGACCTGCAAGTCACAATTTAGGAAGCTCTGTGTTGTAAAGAGTACAAAAAAGGGCGATGCCTGTACTTCGTCCCATAATGATACCGATAACTTGGGGCTGTTGCACAGCAGATTTTTCTATAATGCAGACAGAGCCGGAGAATGCTAATGTCCCCCGTGATGGATGCATTCTAAATAAAGCCAGGCTTACAGAATCTGTCAAGAAAGCATTATTGCTACTATTCATTTTACAGCATCATTATACATCAGAACAAGCAATTTAAGGCGGGGAAAACCAAATAAAAAGCCCTCTGCACACATGCCAGTACTTCAGATGATTGAAAAACTGATGGGAGTTGAAATCCTCCCCACTGAGAAAACTAGAAGGAAATAATACAAGTGCCAGTTTTGCAAAGCAATCCCCCCGCTTCCTCCCGACTGCTAGCTGTGGTTTAGAGCAGATTCCAAGAGGTCACTGCCCTTGGCCTCAGTTCTCATCTCTGGAACTCCTAACCTAGAGAAGAGCAGACCTCATCTCCCCTGAGCATCTCACTCCCTCCTGCTGATCCAGCAACAGGAAGACACAGACCTGCTACAAGGACACACACCTTCCATGAAGAAACACCGCAGTGGGCACGGAGGAGCAGTGATAAGCGTCACACCTCAGCCACAATTCTTTTAATTTCCCCCAAACACCGACTGGGCTCCTCCACTATAGCTTTGTGTATTTCTATCTGACCAAGTAAGCCCAGCTTGCCCTCAGCACTGCTTTTGCCGTTCCATTCTCTCCCCAACGAGGTCATCGAGACCACCAGGTTCCAAATAGAGCCTGCGGGAGCAGCCCTACATCCCAGGCTAGAGCACATCACCTACTCCAGCACAGATTTGATGCTTCATCTCTTGATTTTATTCTGGTATTCTTTCCTTTATTGCTTTTATAGCACCATAACCAAATATTTAGCATTTCATTCTCCCTAATTTCAGCATTTCATAGCAAATAACTTCATTTAAATTCAACTTTTAAAGGGTCTTCAGCATCACTTTAGTTGTATTTCTATCCAATCAGAAGTACAAAACAAACAGAAGATGTATTTATTTATTTATTTTAATGCCAAACATCACAAGCTCCACGACCAGCATACCTGGCTCAGAATCTTGACAAGAGTTTCGCATCCTACCAGTCAGATCACAGGCCCAAAAAGTAGCGTTCCACAATTAAAACAAGAGTGGATTTAGAGAAATCCTCAATCTGTTTTCCCCCCTCAATTTCCTAGCTGTCCAAGATTATTTTGTTAGTATCTAAATCCACTTCAGCACTTATCTGAAAACCACTGATGCTAAGCACTGTAAAGCTGTTTACCACTGAATGCTTTGTTCCAGCTAAAAAAGAAAAAAAAATATAAAAAAATCACAGACGATGCTGCAATTACATCATTTCAGAACTCTTAATTTTTGTATTGCAAGGAATGGAAAAATTCACCTTATAATCAGCTAACGAGTTAATCCAGACCCTATCTCCCTTCACGGAACAACAGCCGCTAACTCGACGTGCGCTCGCCTCCTGGAAACAGCTAGACCAGGCTGTAAGCCTGTAGCAGGAACTACGTGAATTATTAAAGAAGAACTTCTTAATTTGCTTTGTTCAAAAACAGAATTATTCTTGCCACAGATTATTTATAGCACAGTAAACACAGCACTAATAACTAGGGTGTGGAAAGGTAAGTTGAGAGTCCTTAAAATGAGCGGAAAACCACCAGGAAACAGATTACAGCGAGAAAACCGTGGCATAGAGGGATCCACCCAGCACGCTGCCATCCCGCAGAATTCCAGTCTTTCCCACCGACTTCAGCCTTAGAGAGTACGATCCTCTGCCACGTACAGCCCAATGCAAGACTACAACTTTCTGGTCTTCAACATGCCTCATATGATCCTGAAGTGCTACATTTTCCCCAGACGGATGAAATCCAACTTTCCTAAGCACTTACTGTAATTAAGAATTCTGGTTAGGCCACAAATGCAGCTGATTAACTATCTTTATCTTTATACAGAGATAGGAAAGGACACAGCAAAGGGCAACCCTCTCACTACTAAATATAAACACATTACTAAAAATGGTTCCATTTGGTTCCATCCAAAAGATCCATTTACCTTTCTCGTAGCATTTGCATGAAGCCTCTGGCATCTGGCTCACAACTTCTCAGCACTGTATTTTGTATTTTTCTTAATTCTGTACTTCCAGACATGGAAGGAATTCCCTGTTTGCTCTCACTGTGTCTGTGTTTTCTTTTCTTTCAGTTCCGCTGAATAATCGTCGCGTAAAGAGAAGAAAGCGGGTAAGAACAGAAGGATCAGAATCTGGATTCTTGAGTTCCACCCCTGACCATGGCCTCTGCACCACATGAGTTAAAGGCTTCATTTAGAGCAAGATTTACAGAAAACATTCAGTTTTGACTTCCATCTGCTTGAATTCAAGTCACTGACAATAGTAATTGTCAACTTCAGTCAGAGGAGAGCTAGATCAACAAAGTGGGATTTTGGAAATCCCATATTCAACACATTCACTATCTTGCCTTGCCATCTTATGGAAGCGTAGTGATGAGAACATTTAATTAAAGCCGATATGAGTCTGAGGTCCCAGTTGTGAACGGCAGTAGATAGAGGCAAAAATTTGTTAATTAAAGGCCTTCTATTTGGGTAGCTTACAAAAAATTTGTCCTCAAAAGGGGACAACAAACAAAAAGTTGAAAAAAAGCTTTTTTCTAACAAATTTTATCAGTTAACTACTATAAAGTTCTTTACCTGTACTAGCATTTTCTGTTTTTTTCCTGAAATATAATTGACTCTTAGATTTTTACATCAACACACATAAACACATTGTAAAGGATCTACAGAAAATCAAAAAAAGAACACATTAACAAGGGTAAAATTTTGAATGCAGTGGTGAAAGAAGAAATACTTTTTCACTAAGAATCTTCCATGGCAAATAGCCCGGGCCGAGTTTGACGAGAGTGGTCAAGTGCTCTGCGGCGTGCTGTAAGAGTCAGTTCCACACGGGCAGAGCTGTGGGAAATCTCAAAGTTTAACAACCCCTTCTTCGCCCCTCTCACTTGGTGTAATTTGTGTCCATCACACAGGGGAGGAAGCAGCCAGTCTCCGGAGCAGGGGATAAATACGCCGAGAGGTTTTAACTTCCTCAAACAAAGACTATATGCTTTCCACCGGCTCAGTAAGCAAATTAACTGCAACTAACCTTCAAAGACCTACGGCTGCAATATTGATGAGGTCTCTACTGCAGCGACAGACCTACGATCACCTCACAAGGTGAGTGATAAGCAAAGGCTATCAAAAAGGCACGTGTGAAATTCAAACGTGATGCTGGAAGCATCCTAGTTTTACAGCAGCCCTAGTTTTATAACAGGACATGGAAGTCTCTAGCAAAAAACAGGTTCACAGGCCCTTTACAGACACAAGGTAATAGAGACACTTTTCCATATGGCTGCAGCACTCGAATTCCACTCTAAACTAGTCGGGGTGTGTGTGTCAAAACAATAAAAAGTACAGAAACGAGCCCCACAATCACAGAATCACAGAATAGCTCGGGTTGGAAGGGACCTGAAAGCCCCCCCAGTGCCACCCCCTGCCCTGGGCAGGGACACCTCCCACCAGCCCAGGTGGCTCCAAGCCCCGTCCAACCTGGCCTTGAACCCCTCCAGGGATGGGGCAGCCACAGCTTCTCTGGGCAACCTGGGCCAGGGGCTCACCCCCCTCACAGCAAACAATTTCTTCCTCACATCTCATCTCAGTCTCCCCTCTTTCAGTTTGAAGCCATTCCCCCTCATCCTATCACTATGTGCCCTAGTAAAAAGTCCCTCTCCGGCTTTCTTGTAGGCCCCCTGGCCTGCTGGAAGGCCGCTATAAGGTCTCGCTGGAGTTTTCCCTTCTCCAGGCCGAACAACCCCAACAGGACCTTAACAGAAGAGAGATTTTAAGCGATAAAACATCCTCCACTAAAATTATGCACAATGTTTAACGTATCATCTTTCCTTTGCTATTGTTCTCTTGAGAATATTCATAGAAACTTACCCTACAGCATCCCAGTACTCAAACCCCACTGAAGTCACTGGGTAGCAGTGAGCAAGGACAGGACTGGCAACCGTTTGTGGCTGATACGGAACTTCTTTGCTGTGAGGGTGGCAGAGCCCTGGCACAGGCTGCCCAGGGACGTGGGGGAGTCTCCGTCTCTGGAGACATCCCAACCCCGCCTGGACGCGTTCCTGTGCCCCCTGCTCTGGGTGACCCTGCTCTGGCCGGGGGTGGGACGCGGTGATCTCCAGAGGTCCCTTCCCACCCCGACCATTCTGTGATTCTGTGATTTTTGTTTTCCTTGAAGCACGAAGGCTGGTACATGTGTGTCAAAAAAGGTTATATGGAGGCTTTGATAGCAAAAGCAAAGTTTCAAAGTCGCCTGTTGATTTGAAATGGCGCTGTTTGACTATCAGTCTTTAAACACTTCATTATTTCCAAAGATTGAACCCTTCCCAAACAAAAGCTTATAGATGCTGGTTTAATTTGCCAGACAGGACGACAAAGCTGCACAGTGAAACACTAGCTATGGCCAGTTCGGAGGTAAGGCCTCGGCTCTGGGAAACACCTTCTGGCACTGAGGGGAAAAATGGGGAAAAAACAACAACCAAAAACCCAGAAGCTGAATAAAAGCCCAGCACCAATCACCTCCATCTTATTAACTGAAAGGAAACGAAGACATGGATTATCATAGCAGCATTACTGAATCGGCACATCTAATTCTTCACGAGGCCCTCTATAATTCTCTGTGAGAGATTCAGGCGCTGCCCACAGTGACCAGCAGCGCAACCAGAAGTGTTTCTGCTTCGGGGCACTATAAGGACATTTGCTAAACAGTGGTTTGAATTCTTGGTAAACATCCATCTATCCTTTTGTATTTCACTCAAAGAAATGGAATAGAAATGGCTTGTCTAACAGCGTTTACCAGCAAGAAAAATACTGCAGCTCATACTCTGTGTCATGGTATTTCAAAAGCAGTTAATTTGCAGTGTTGAATAAATTTGTGCAGGTGCAAAAGGTTTTGCAAACTCTCTGCTGAAGCACTTTTACGGTCTGAGTGTCACAGTGATAAGTACCATAGAAAGTAAATAAATATTTAGAAAGAAGCCAGATAAGACAGACAGACCTTGGATCAGCTGCTGAAGGGGCAGAAAGCCTGTGGCTGCTGTGCAATTCCTAAATCAGCAGGACAGGATACAGGGCTTAACCATATCCTGGGCTGCATCAAAAGAACCGTGGCCAGCAGGGCGAGGGAGGTGATTCTGCCCCTCTACTCCGCTCTGGTGAGACCCCACGTGGAGTACTGCATCCAGCTCTGGAGTCCTCAGCACAAGAAGGACATGGACCTGTTGGAACGGGTCCAGCGGACGGCCACGAAGATGATCTGAGGGCTGGAGCCCCTCTGCTGGGAGGACAGGCTGAGAGAGCTGGGGGGGGGTTCAGCCTGGAGAAGAGAAGGCTCCGGGGAGACCTTATAGCAGCCTTCTAGTACCTGAAGGGGGCCTACAGGAAAGGGCATGTAGTGATAGGACGAGGGGGAATGGCTTCGAACTGAAGGAGGGGAGATTGGGATGAGATGTGGGGAAGAAATTGTTGGCTGTGAGGGTGGTGAGCCCCTGGCCCAGGTTGCCCAGAGAAGCTGTGGCTGCCCCATCCCTGGAGGGGTTCAAGGCCAGGTTGGACGGGGCTTGGAGCCACCTGGGCTGGTGGGAGGTGTCCCTGCCCAGGGCAGGGGGTGGCACTGGGTGGGCTTTCAGGTCCCTTCCAACCCAAACCATTCTATGGTTCTATGATTAACTATTAGTCGCCCACGCTCCTCCTCCAGCCTCCACTCCTGCCCCTGACTCCTCCTGGTGGCCCCAGGCATCCTGCAGGAGCAGCAGGTTCCTCTTCTGCTCTACAGCTTCGGTCCTGTTGCCTCCATACATCTAAATCCTTCAAACGCTGCTTTTAGAAAGAAATGCACACTGCTTTTGAGAGGCAGACGCTTTCCTGCAAAGGCAATTTTTGCCCTACTTTGGGCTGAAAATTCCTAACATGAACACCACTTTGCTTTTTACATACAAATAAATCAAAGCCTGATAAATACTAGAATACAATCCAAGGCGTGTGGTTGGGCAGTTTTTGTTGGTGGTGGTTTTGTAGGTTTTTTAAACAAAGTGCAGTGTTCCCCAAAACTGCTTCCACTTACCCTTTAGACAGCTTAAAAGCATACATGCAAAATGTATTTAGGATACATATGCACACACTGGAAGCCTTGTTAGCATCCACCTTTATTTGGTGAGAACAAAGCAAGTGTGATTTAAGCTGCAACTTCAATAAAAAGAAAAGAAAGAAATGTTATTACAGTTAGCGGGATAAAACCCTCTGCAAGGGCTTGACAGCAGAGAGAAATAATGTACGTTGGCTCAGAGTAATGGAAATAATTAAAGGGGGAAAACATTAGAAGGCAACACTGCTGTTAAGTAAAACTGAGCGGATGCGTCAGTAAACTGCTGTGTATGTCAAGAGGCTCATCCAGGCCCAGCTCAGAGCTCATGGAGGTGATATAGCGAACAAAGTGAAAAATATTCAAAGTAATTTAAGAATCGTTAGCACAGTGTAAAGGTCTGCATTACATTAAGCGTCAGTATCAAAGCCAGAAGCCTGAAAAAACCCCAGACGTACCCAATATGTGACTGGTGATGAAAGGTGAGGTCACAGAAAGGCATGGAGGAGCGACAGCCTCAGCTCGTGTTACCACATTCTGTGTGCAGAGATGCCGGGGCACATCGAGTGGCACTGGAAGCGCAGTAAAAGGATGAGGAGGACCGAAATGGAAGGGAAGAGGTAAACAGAACGCTCTCCTGCAGCCCTCTTCTCCGTCTGCCTCCTCTCCCGTCTCTGCGGATCACCGAGATAGTACAGACAAAGAGAAAGCGTTCCCAAACCGAGACACCGATAAACACGTGGAGGAAGGCGGTGTGAAATCACACTCTGCTATTCCTGAAGACAGGGAACAGCTGACTGTCTTCGCTTGTATGCACACCGAGCCGGGTCTGTACGCAGCCCCGCGCCACTCACAGCCCGAGTCTGCTGCCGTTATCGTCACGTTATACAGGAGTCTTCTCTAAGCTGGTGGTGCCTAAGCCAAAGTACAGAAACCACCATGTGAACAACTACCTCTTCATTACTATGAAGAAGCCACAGATGAGGTACATGATTTTCAACTCTTCATTTTGTGGCTCTCCTACTAATTAGCCTAGAGTTTCTTGAGGATATCTGGAATAAAGCACATCTTGCCTGGTTTTGGCGATGCAAGAGGGGATAAGGTTACACTGCTCTATGTTTCCCTCCACCTTTCACTGTGCCCACAGGCGGTGTGGTCCCAAGGCACTGAAGGTTGGAATGAGATGAACAAAGTACACAGCTGCCCAAGATCAAAGGATGTCTCGTCCTGGTTCTTGTTGCTCAGCCCAAATGGAACAACTCTACTCCGGGCAGTGAATCAGTGCAATCAGTGCCTACTCGCGTTCCAGATGGAATTAGCTTTTCAACTTTTCCCACCAAGCAGCGTGACACATATGGATCAGACACCGCCAGATCTCTCCTGGAGTGTGACATCTCTTCCAGACTAGTTTATTATTTAAAACATTAAACCTTCATGCTTAAAAAGCATACAGCCTTTGGGAGATCATCAAAGCAATACTAACAATTAAAACTTGGGAAAGAAAGAGGAAAAATGAAGAAGATTAAATTTACCAAGTAATGCTGGATGTTTGACAAAAGTTTCCGGCCGAAGAACCGATATTAAGTGATTATTCTTTTCGTGGAAAGATTGAATAGAGTAAGTTGAAGTGACATATAGGAGTGAGAATGAATTGTTGTTCAATGAGATGTGACACGGAGAACACCAAGGGTTGCTGTTTGACTCAGTTACTGTGATTAACAATGTTGTCCACAAAGATTGAAACTTAATTAACATTTCTAAATTGTGCTTTGACATTTTTAGCTCTTCCTATAAAAGCACTTGTGCAGCTGTGTCATTAAAACAGAGAAGCTTCACAGCTTTAACTGTTTGAACCACTCACCCACTGGAGGCTGACTGTGGTTTTAGACTTCTGACAACAGAAAAACACTTTGAATCCAGATGTAAATCTCTGAACGTTAGCAACGTACATCAGCATTTAGAGAACTTGCTACAAGCTACCGAGGTAATTCAGCCACCAGTACTGGGCCCCTCCTTCTGAAACAGGATTAAATCACATATGAAAAGTGGTATTAACTTTGGTAAAAGAGTTTTGGTTCAAATTGTATCTTTCAATGTCAAAGTACAGTAAGCTTGGCCTTGGTGAATTGATAACACATGTAAGGAAAAGGAACTGAAGCTTCTCCAAGAACTTTTTGTGCATCACTCCCGCTGCATTTCGAAAGCAAGCTTCCCAATTACAGCGAAGTACCAAAGAAGATGGAGGAAGGGGACATCAATGTTTCTTCTCCTTGTGAAAGGGCAGGGCCTGCAATTAACTCTTGTTCTCCTCCCTGCTGCCAGTAATGCTCAATTCAGTGCACACTCTTGTAGGCAGGAGCCTTAGGAACAATCCCATGGGACAAGCAGAAATGAACAACCAAGCATGTTTTTTTCTTGCTGACTCACGAGCTCCCACGTACCACCCAAGACGTTCACTCTTTGACCTAGGTTTATGCGTCTGCAGTGGAGCTTCCTGTGGATTTCTGTAGAAATTGTGCACGGCTGCTGCAGTATGAAACTCAGAACTATATTTAATGCTGATCAAAATCAACAAATCTGTGCTGAAGACAGAGTTCCTCATGCATTCCTAGTGTCCAACAGTTTGCCCTCTTTTACAGGTCACTTCTTGAACGTTTCTCAGGTTTTGATCCAAGGAAGGTCAGTACTTCTCTAGTAATCTTTCTTTGAGTATTAAAAAATAGAATAGAAAGACATACACACTGGGAAAGAAAGAAATTTCATTTTCTGAAGACAGAATTACGATTATGTTAAAACAGTAAAGGAAAAGATTTTCCTTTAAAAAGATAACTGTTCAGCTGCGATGGAGTTAATTTTCTTCCTAGTAGCTGCCGTGCTTTGGATTTAGTATGAGAACGATGTTGATAACACATACTGTCTGAGTTGTTGCTGAGTAATGCTTACATTAAGTCAAAGACTTTTTTGGCTTCCCACGGAAGCGGGCGGGAGCGCAGCCAGGCCAAGCTGGCCAAAGGAATATTCTGTACCAGACACCACGCTCAGTATATAAATGGGGTTGGCCGTGGGGCAGGAATCCAGCTGGGCAAGCGATTAGCGGGTGGGGAGCAAGCGGATTGCATCCCTTTTTTTGTATATTCTTTTACCAATATTATTAGTATTATTATTTTCTCTTCCATCCCTGTTCTATTAAGCTGTCTTTATCTCAACCCATACATTTTTTTCCCTTTGCCTCCCTCCTCTCCCTTCCCTACCGGGGCAGGGGGGCAGTGAGTGAACGGCTGCACGGTCCTAGTTGCTTTCTGGGGTTAAACCACAACAGTGTTATACAAGGAAAAGTAGGGGAAAGAAAGAAAAGGTTGTGAGGAAAAGCATTTTTTCTGAATTGTGGTGGAAATTTACAGTCCCTTAAAGCGTCTCGCATGCAACAGAAAAATGTGCCTCATCTCCTTTAGAGTGGGAACTCAGTGGGATTTAATAAAAGTGACTCTACTGGGCAAAGGAATTTGAAATAGCTGGAGTCACGTATACCGCAACAGGTACACACTGCAATGTGTACACGCACCAACTAAGGCATGCTACAGTAAACAACTGTCATTTGTTTTACTGAATATTTAACAGCCTCATTTAGAAAGCAGAGCTATTTTACCTTTTATATGTGCATTAGGTGTCAGGACACAATCACATATCAATCTATTCAAATCAAACCTAAACCAGAGCCTCTTATATAAATACACAATGCAATTAGAAGGAAATGGTCATCTCAATATTGCCACACTAATGAGAACTGCCTCTATGAAATGACTATATTCATTTAATTAAAAAGCCCATTATGGATCCCATTCAAAACGCTGTTCATTGAACTCTTTCATATAAATCTAATTTGCTTTTGCAGAACGTTAGGAGTATTGTGTTTATTTGGACAAACAGGTTCTGAAGAACCAAGTCTTAGCAAAACACAGTCAGCCCCTCACGAAAGGGTCATAACAAGAGTGTTTTCTAAAATACTCACGACTGGGACTCATGGATGCAGTGGTTTCCCACCAGTTCCTATCCCAGGGCACCTGTTCCCCTCCCGCGGCAGGGATGGCTCGACCGCAGGGGCAGCAGTTGCCGAAGCACCACAAACTTCAGTCCTGCTGCAGGAGCAGCTCTGCCACCCACTCCTGGGAAGATGAACCCCAGCAGGATCAGCTGCAAACCAGGGCAAGCCATCCCTGACCGCTAGGAAATTCATATGGGCAAAGAGGGGTTTATCACACCGAGTTACTCACATACAGAACAGAAATAAAGAAAAATGCCTCGGGGCAGAATTCGGGATGGATACAACAGGAAATGACATTTTTCAACAGCGGCGTACTCTGGTTTTGGTCTTCACTGAAAAACTGGTAGAACTTGAAGCTGAAAGATGCCAAAGAACGTGCACCATTGTTCTCTGAAAACTTGGGGGAACGCACTGTAATTTTTTTCACACTAAGTTTAAAAAGCTAGTATTAGCCAGACCCACAACGTTTGCTTTCAAAAGGCGTTGCAGGGGTAAGCAGTTGTTTGTGGTTTATCTCCCTTACCTCAGAGGCACAAGTAACAGGGTATAAAACCCCCTTCAACATGCAGAATCACCACTTTCACGGACAAGCTCCAGGAAGGTGACCCCAGCACGGTGGTATCTGCAATATATTAGCCCCCACTAAAAGAAA
>VXBH01009358.1:1474367-1522176 GCA_013400035.1 Rynchops niger | reverse complement strand
GGAGGCGAGGAAGAAAATCTGACAGGCACATCTGATCTATTCAGCTTTTCAGGGCTTTGGGATCAAATACTGTCTACGCAATGTTTGTCTAAAGACGCTGGGACTCCAGTTTTGGATAATATCTCTTAAGTGGGACAGGAACATAGCAGTTATGTTAAAGAGGTACTCAATTCCAGGGCTGAACTGTAGTTTCAAACATCAAACTTAGGTCCAGACATCACAACACTTGGATTATTTATGGGATCACTAATGTTAAGACCCAGCATTTAAAACAAATGCCTTATGCCCAAGTCTTTGGCACACACGTTTACTGCTAATGAAGGCACGTAATGCCAGTGACCTCCATTCCAGATTTCAGCTACACTTAAAATTTAGTACACTGGAGACTGGAAATCATGGGCCGCCTGTATTTACATCCCATGCAATCCTCTTGAAATGAATAGAGCTTTGGAGCATTCACAGCAGGCAATTTGGCCCAGAGTAAGCAGAAGGCACACTTTCAGCTTGTAGTGGGGATTATGGCACATTTTTTTTAAGCTGTCAAGCATCTCTGGTAAAAGCAGGCTGAAAGAGTGACAAGCCAGCAGTGCTGCCCTTTAGTACTTCACATTTTGCAGCATTATGAGTTTCCACAGCCCCTGAGAAAACAGGATTTTAGGAGAGCCTCGTTAGTCATAATGTCTATTTCCTGTTAATGCAATTGTGGTGTAGCAGATGTTGCTAAGTGGTTTGTAAAGTCATCTCCAACCTACAAGTCTGCATTGTTGGCCATGACCACACCAGCTCAGGACCTTCTTGTGTATCACAGAGGTAACAACAAGGTTAACGTGAGGCTTCATGGAGCCTTCTTGTTTGGGCATTGCTACTTAACAAGGTTTGGCACTGTTCTGAAAGTAAAAAAAGACACAGAGAACACAAAATAGTGATATAAAGGGTCGTTCTGAATGGAGGCCTTTGTCAGAGAGAACCATTTGACCATCATTAGCAAATGCTGCCAGAGATATGACCAGGTTCTTCTGGAAGCTTGTTTTCTGAACCCTTGAATAAAAATGTTTTGTCCTCTTTCACATGTTAAAAATGAAAACCTAGGAACAATAATGTAATTGTTTTCTTAAAAAAAAAAATCAAGAGCTCCGTTTTGGTCTCTTGCAGCTGTCACATTACCAACACTATATGCTGAGTACCTTTGCTACGTGTCTGCGGTGCCAATTAAATCTAGACAAGCACAAGTGGGAAAAACTCAGACTACAATTCAGGAAGCAGCACCAGGTCTTAGATTTCCTCAAGTCTCCAGCACACAAGCGATCAAAAGACGTAGATCATCTCCCCACTTGCGCAAGGATAGCTGGAAGAGGGTCGTATACTATATTTGACCTGCCTAACTGTTACTACTCTGTAAGGAGGGGAACGCAGAGTCATAAATGCAGCTTTTCCCCCTGCTCTGCTGTACGGCCAGAATGAAAACTTCCTGCCTGAGGAACAGAACCAGGATAAGAACAGACCTCCTGAATCAAGCCCAAAGCCAATTCAGTCAATAGCCTGTCTCTGTCAGAACTACGTGCTATCGAGGAGCATAAGGACACGGCAAGCATACGCTGTCTTCTCGCAGCAAAGTGACTCCCGGATCCAGAGCTGTTCGTGTTGTGCTCCGGCAGAATCCAATCAGAGACTTGCAATTCTACAATAACGCGCGTGTAGCACCTATAGGCATCCTTCTGCGAGTTAACCGAGCAGGCAGAGGAGAGAGGAAAAAAGATCTGCTTTTAAGCCACTGTTAAAGGATGATATTCTTATCGATAGCAAGGCCTAGCGGACAGGTCTCAACGGGCCTCTGCCCATTCACTCCTCATGTCTGGGTCACTGGGAGAAAGTTAAACTGGGCAACAAGTTAAAAATATGAAAGGTTTTTTTTTTTGCACTTCAGGTTATTATGAAAACTGCACAATTCCTGTGGCCCCAAGAGCTCAATTTAGGTAGCCTCTAGGTGTTATTCTGTAGTAAATGCTTGGGGAAGAAAAAGCATTAAATTTTTCCTCATCTCCTAATGACTTTCATCGGAACCCGAGTGCTGAGGCTGGCTGCCTTTCTCCACTCAGCAGTCTTGCTTGGTGGACCCATTTGCACTAGGAAAAAAACCCAAGTAGTTTAAAAATATATCAAGTGTTTTAAGGGAGCTATTCAGTGGCGAAGAACTGTTGAATTCACAGCCACACTTATGAGCTATCATAATTGGATTCCAAAATCAACCTTCACTCAAGCAGTTGTCAGCATCAACACTAAATGGGCCCTACGCTCCGCGCAGCCTGGCTCGGACTTCAAATGTCTCCCAAAGCGGTAAAGACTGAGAATTGTTTTACAAAGCTAGAAGGCAGACAGCTTTGCACAGTGCCTATTTGCCTAGAAACCGCAATCCTTCTGCAAGCATCACGCAAACACAAATAAAAGATAATCCTGACGATGAATTATTATTTTTTTTTCTTTCATCTCCAAAAACAACAAGGCAATAGTCAACCATGGATGGGACACAACCATCTTCTCGACTGTCTCTACCCTGGTAACACCACAGGTGATTGCACGCAAACATTTCCAAATGAGCTCGAAGCCTCAAGTTTGATGCTGAATGACTTGCTCTGACTTACGGATTGTTATCAAGTAGGTTCAAAGCTTGGAATTTAAAAAGTCAATCAGGAGTTTCGACATGATGCTAATAAGTCAAAATTAAGGTGTGTCAATAGGTTTTGACAGAAAAGTTATTATCTGCGTTACATAAAACACATGATTTCCTATGACTATGCCTTAGCATATCATTAAAATACATTGACATTTCAATTTAAACCATCTTAGATATTGCTGTGACTACCCTTTAAACTACTACTCGTCTTAATAGGCAGTATACCGTAGAAGAGAAGGCTGCTAAAGAACCGTATCTGCCATACACAATACCTTCCATCCAAGCAACAGACAGGTCCCAGAAAATTCCGGGAAGAGTTTGATTCCGTAACAATGTACTCCCATGCGGAGACAGGAGGTGTCAGAAAAGAGGTGTGAGAAAAGAAGGGGCTTCCCAGAGTCCACTGCCATGGGCTCCCCCACCATGAACACACATCCCTCCACTCCTCAAGCAAGGGCCTTCCACAAGCTCACCCATGGACATGGTTGGGTGGGAAGGGTGGGGAGGTCCCTGCACCCCTCCTCAACAGGGAAAGGTGATACACCCATGAAAGACAGGCTTCCAGTGAGCAGGCGTCCTTCCTCAGGTCATGGCTACCCCAACAGCAATGTGCCAGGGAGAGAGAGGGCTTGGTCTGTCAAGCAAACAGGAAAGAAGTCCTTCCTCTCTGAGAAAGTGAGACATCAGAGACACCCCCCCTACTCTGCTCTGGTGAGACCGCACCTGGAGTACTGTGTCCAGCTTTGGAGTCCTCAGCACAGGAAGGACACGGAGGTGTTGGAGCGGGGCCAGAGGAGGCCCCAGAGATGCTGGGAGGGCTGGAGCCCCTCTGCTGGGAGGACAGGCTGAGAGAGCTGGGGGGGGTCAGCCTGGAGAAGGCTCTGGGGAGACCTTCCAGCCCCTTCCAGTCCCTCAAAGGGCTCCAGGAAAGCTGGGGAGGGACTCTGGAGCAGGAAGGGGAGCCATATGACAAGGGGGAACGTGTCTCAAACTGAAAGAGGGGAGATTGAGATGAGATGTGGGGAGGAAATTGTTTGCTGTGAGGGGGGTGAGCCCCTGGCCCAAGTTGCCCAGAGAAGCTGTGGCTGCCCCATCCCTGGAGGGGTTCAAGGCCAGGTTGGACGGGGCTTGGAGCCACCTGGGCTGGTGGGAGGTGTCCCTGCCCAGGGCAGGGGGTGGAATGAGATGGTCTCTAAGGTTCCTTCCAACCCAAACCATTCTGTGATTCTATGATAATTACTCCACACACCAAAAAAAAAAAAAAATATATATCTCAAAATTGACGCGGCTCCCGGATTACCTTAAATCTCCTCCATCCCCGGCAGGAAAGCTGCTCTGCCCGAGCGCTGGCAGCCGAGGCCGACACGGCACTGCCAGAACCAGCCGCCGAGTCGGGTAATTTACAAACTTCCTGTCTGCAGCTGGTAGATGTTGGTTATTCCTGCTCAGAACAGCTGAACAGCAGTGTCAATTATACTCCAGGATCCGTCACCTTCATCAACCCAAGAACAGGACAATTTATTTTCAATGGAACAT
Organism: Rynchops niger; assembly: GCA_013400035.1. Taxonomy (NCBI): domain Eukaryota; kingdom Metazoa; phylum Chordata; class Aves; order Charadriiformes; family Laridae; genus Rynchops; species Rynchops niger. Next base: position 1,517,969 of record VXBH01009358.1, on the reverse strand, counting down.
TAATTTCAGACAAGCTAAAGTGAAACCTTTTAGCAGCTTAATGCAGAAAGAGGGGGAAAATTGTGGATGTCCTGCAAAATTCGAGCAGTTAAGGATAAAAGGTAAAATAATAGCTACCGTGGGAAGAAGTGGAGATGAAATTCATCCCCCCTGTAAGAGAAAAATTACTAAGATACAGAATGCACAGTCAGGAAACATTAAAAAAACAGTATCAGGGCTTGTCGAGTACGTGGAATTAAATCCAGGTCCTATAGATTACAATACATGCTCTTGCTAGGGTTCAGTTTCTGTACATATAAACACACACTTACACATACGGATCTCCATTTGAAGCAGTCTGAAGTCCTCAGAAGAAATGAACGGTACATACATTACTGCTTGTGTCACCAAATAGGATCCTATTGCCATAATTACACAAAAATTACTTAAAATTTAGAAAGTACGAAACACTGACAGGCAAATGCAAGGAATGAGTCCTACTCCTAAATGCTGAGATAACTTCAGATATTATGAAGTTAATAAAGATTTCTACTGGAGGTGAATCATTAACTAACTAAAGGGGAGGGGGGATTTTAAAGCAACCTGCTTTGAAGCCATATAGAACTCAAATAGAAGCTTCCTCATCAAAAATGGACACAATGTTTTTGAAAAGAGAAACACATTCCATTTTTGACATTTTCAACACAAAATTATTTATTCTCAGAAATATCAAAACAGTTTGGGGGTTGGGTCTTTTTGGGTTTTGCCTTTTGGGTTCCTTTGGAGACTGGGCTGTCAAAAGTTAAAAACAAGTGCTGTACAATCAACCAGAAAATCCATGAAGCAGCATATTGGAAACTAGGATTTATTCACTGCAATACTCATAAAGCTCCTTCTCTTTTTGTACCTGCTCAGCAACAAGAATGGGTCAAGCAATAGGGCTTTTTTAGTTATTTTATTTCTAACGAGTCTTTTAAATATTCTTTAGACTCCCAATTAGCTTTTCATCCAGCTGCTGGATTGAAGCTTGCACCATCTGGGGTTTCATTCCACAATTTCTTTTCTAACTTCAGGTTTGTGCTTCCTAAAAGACACCTTATTCTTGTCATGTATGAAGAGAAGGAAGAATGATAGAATGGTTTGGGTTGGGAGGGACCTTAAAGCCCACCCAGTGCCACCCCCTGCCCTGGGCAGGGACACCTCCCACCAGCCCAGGTGGCTCCAAGCCCCGTCCAACCTGGCCTTGAACCCCTCCAGGGATGGGGCAGCCACAGCTTCTCTGGGCAACCTGGGCCAGGGGCTCACCCCCCTCACAGCAAACAATTTCTTCCTGAGATCCCATCTAAATCTCCCCTCTTCCAGTTTGAAGCTGTTACCCCATGTCCTACCATTACACTCCCTGCTCCAGAGTCCCTCCCCATCCTTCCTGTAGGCCCCCTTTAGGGACTGGAAGGCCGCAATAAGTTCTCCTTGTAGCCTTCTCTTCTCCAGGCTGAACAACCCCAACTCTCTTTCTTCCCTAAGTAAGGGAAGCTGATCTCTGTAGGTACAGTCTGTACCTAGGCAGAGAGTTTGGCTTCCCCTCCCAAACACAAACAGACCCGCACGTGTGTTCAGTAAGAGCCACAATGGTCATTTGACTGCAAACCATCTGTACCACTTGGCTGCAATTCTCCGATTGTCACCAGAATACAAATACCAGATGGAAAACACTTCATCACTTCCTAAAGACCCTGTATCTTTGTCATTAATTTCTTTTACAGAATGCCACCACAGTGAGTTTAATATATTGCAAACATATCTGGTTAGCAAGAGGTCGGGCTAGCTGTGGCTGCCACCTCTCACTGCCCACTCACACACGGAAATCAAAAGCTTTACATCAGATTCAACATGAAACGTGGAGTAGGGACTGACATATCCAGAGACACGCTGAGTTACAGGTGGCAAAGCCAGGAATTGATCATGGAATCATTTTTGTTGGAAGAGACCTTTAAAATCACCAAGTCCAACCGTTAACCCAGCACTGCCAAGTCCACCACTAAACCACGGCCCTCAGCACCACATCTATTCATCTTTTAAATCCCTCCAGGGATGGTGATCCAACCCCTTCCCTGGGCAGCCTGTTCCAATGCTTGACAGACCTTTTGGTGAAGAAATTTTTCCTAATACACATCCTAAACCTCTCCTGGAGCAACTTGATGCTCAGCTACTAGGCACCACTGCCCCTCCTCTGTACATACACAGAGGTGATGAAATAAAACAACCAGCGACTGTCCCCACCATCTAGTGTGAACCTAACAAACAGCATTTACTGCCTCTCTTAACAGCTCCTACCTCCAGGGAAGCCCCCAGTCAGATCAGGCTGTACCTGCTGTTTCAGCAGACCACTCCAAAGTCCCTTTCACACGGAATTTGAAGATGAAAAGCTTCTCATTCTAAGGTGAACACAGAAGGCTCTGAGCGGGTCTACGTCAGGGAGTCAGAGTATGCGGTCTTGGCGTGCTACTCCCTCTCCTCAATCAGTTAAGTCCTTTAAAAAAAAGAAACTCTTCTCTTTTTGCTCTTCTTTTTTCTACTTAGGACTGCTTAGCAGTCCCTGTGAGTCACCTGTGCTCCCTTCCCTGATACAACCACAGAGGACGGCAGGCAACAACTCACAAAGCTATTTCCAATCAGTGTCTTACTTTGCACCGCCTACCCCTGCTCACTGGTACCAGAAGAATGTAAACACAGCTCGAGATAATTTGCAGACTGACAGTAAAGGTGGTATCGTGAAAAGCATATGCAAGATTTGCACTTGTTGGCCCTCGGTTCGTCGGTGCCGACTGAATTTCTCTGTGCAGACTTGGAAAAGGAGACAATCTGCTACCGATACGAACCGGGCTCCTTCTGAAACAAGAGAGAACTGTGATTCATGCTGTAGGGAAGAAATACTTATCCTGTGGGTGAGAGGGTGTGCAGCCAGCACATGCTGTCCTCTGCGAGTGTCTGGAGGTGCGAGCTTGTCTTCAGGGGACAGGCAGACAGATTCAGAGCAACCCCCCAGCAGCCCTCGAATCACAAAGCGGGCGCAGGGGTTATTTCAGGCACTTCCTAAGAGCAGAGCTGCTTTCTGTTCTCTGCCTTTCGTACAAAAGGCTGAAAGAACAATATAATTACGCTTATGAATCAGCAACACTTAGTTCTTGAAAATATGATAGACTAATGAAAGTAGCTCCTTTCTGTGTAATTTCTGTACTTAATGCAGGTTTATAGTTAACATTGAGACACAAGAATTGACATCAGAAATTGCTGCTTTACCCTTCCTCTCTATAGCCATTACACTATCCACCAGATATTACAAATAGCTTTCACTTAACAGCCAAAGGAGGAGAAATGACAAGGTCTGGCATTATATTAATATATTGGAAGGCACACTATTATTTTGTTCAAATACAATTTTTGGAAAATTGTTATCAAACTCTGATGATACAGCTCAAAACCCCATCATCCTCTGGAAAAAGGTAATAGCTGCCCAAAAGCCTCATACGAACATATGTCATAGAGTCCTCCCAGCCTGAAATGTTCTATTATTTAAATCTGGTATTATTTCACATTTACCTAAAGAAGAAAATGTCTTTATTCTGTAACTTCCATGGATTTTGTCAATTCTTTAGGCTGTTAATTCAGGATTGATGGGTATCGGTGGTACAAATCTCATGTCAAGGCCGTGCAATGCAGACGTGCGAGAAGCGGAGAACTGGAAAGAGCCGGAGCTCACGGAGTGGTCCCGCTGCAAACAGAACCACCACCGTGAGCTGAGCACCGAGACATTTGAAGAAAGATCTGGGGCTCGAGAAACACAACTCTAACCTTCCTGGGCAACTGCAGACACATGAAAGAAAGCCCTGCTTCTTTACATAAATAACACGATACTGGATTCTAACATCAGATTCGCACTAGAATTTAAATAAGAGCTGCAGTGGATACATCAGGAGTTACGTTTGCTGTTACCGGTTCTTAATTTGTCATTTCTGTGCTTGATTGAGGTTACTCCCATCTCGCCCCGATTCCCAGCGCTTAATGCCAGAAGTAACTGTTGCATCCACTTCATCTGATGATGTATTTATTAAAAACAGAAACTAATCCTGAACAGGTGAAATCAGAAGCCAGTGAAGAGTTAAATCAAAATTCCCCAGCTTCTGGGAAAAACACGTACCATTTTTTTCCGAGCTTTCCCAAAACTAAAGCAAAAGGCAAGACTAAAAATGTACCAAGTCTAAGGCTACATAAATCAAACTGTTGGTAAGAAGATACAGAAAAGGTCTAAGCGTACAGCCTCTTAGGAACTCCATCCCTGACCATACAAAAGCTGTTGTTCAAAAACAACACTTTATGATACTCCAGAACATAAGTGTTTCTCTCTAACAACACATCAGCGGACTATACCCTCAACCTGTGATCCTGACAATAAATAACTCATTAGCAGCCTTTTCTTTATGGCTCATTAACTTTTTTAAAAGGGGGGGAAGAAATGGAGGAAGCACTTAAGACTCATCAGTGGGGTCTGACGTACATAACAGCAAACCAGGGTTCCTTCTGTGCAGCGTCTCCGTTTGCCCTTCATACTCCAACCTCCGCCTTATTCCTATCTTACGGTAGGGAATCAGACTCATAAACCAAGACACAAGCAATAAACTGTGATTTGATCAAGGTGAATCCCTTTTTTCTAAAAAAAAAAAAAAAGTGCAAGAGAATTCTGTGCTGAAACAAAGGGCTACCAGTATTAAAAACGGGGTATGAGAATAGGAAAGAAATTTGCATTTGCAAAAGTGAGAACAACGCGCTTTTTACGTACTTTAACTGGGATTGGCTCCTTTAAAATACCCATCTCATTTCTCCCGAGATAACTCCAAAACAAAACACTTTGGAAAGATTTTTCAAAAGCTTTCAAACACTGAAGTCCACCTCCATTACTGACACAGCATTCCACCCACTTACTTCCATACGAACGAAGCTAATACAGAGCTCCTGGACATTTCAGACTGAATAGCCAGAATTTCAAAAGAAATTCAGTGGAATGTCAGCGTGGCTGTGACGTGTGTCCCGCAGGTCCAGCCCCCACGTCCCACGGGCACCGGGGCTGCTCCCCGCGCCTGGGAGACGGGGGCGATCAGGGATTCGGCCTCCTGGGATAATGTGGGGTTGGCACCGGTGAGTTATTAATTCTTCTTTATTATCGTACAACCCAAACCAGTGAGAATGTTTGTTCATACACACTTCAGAAGTACTAGAAGATGCATATATTTATAAAAACAATTGAAATAATGTGCTTTGCCTTCTGAAACTATTTCACCCTGGACCTCAAAGCATGTTATAGTGGCATTAGGGAATCAAGCCTCCCAAACGATGATCTTCACTAGTGTATATGTGTTGTCCAAAATTGAGGTTAGAACAGAAAGTGCAGAGCTGCTGAGCAGGGAGAAAAAAAACACAAAAAACCCAAGGAAAATCAGCTTAGTGCGTCCTGGCTACGCCCCAGCAAAATGGTATAATCCCTAAGGTTTCAAATGATGGAACTGTTTCTTCTGTTCCCAGAATCTACCTTGGGGAAATGCACCTTCTGGGTGGACAGTACAAGACACACTAATGGACAACCAGCGCCACGCTATTCTTGTGCTGCTTGTACGGCCGAGGCTCAAATGTGACCCGAACGACTCCCTCGTGTTAGAATTTATACGCAACTTGGGACAGTGGATATTGCGTGTTGCTACACAGAGCTAAAACGTTGCAATCTCTGTTTATAAATCTTCGAGAAAAATGCATTTTCCTGAGCTGCAGCTATGGCAACAAGCAAGACAATATTGACCTGGGTTGCATAGTGTAATATACAAAGGATTTTTTTTTTTTGTTAACTTCTAAAGTAATTTATTGGAAAATCTGGGGCAATTAGACTGCTGTCCATGTATTTTTTCAATATGGATGGGTTTCATATTCTGCAGTGTTGTCTAGCAAAACCCGAAGATTTTTCTCCCCGTGTTTCTCAGAGCTGTTTTGTTTCATTTAAAAACAAAACAAACAGAAAAATAAGCCGCAACTGACACCCCCCAAACTTCACATTCTGAAATTTTGTGAGAATCTGGGATTTCACCATTGGCCCTCAAGGTTCCAGCTCTCAAGGTTCTTGCTAAGTACCTGAAATATTCAACTTCTGGCACCAATATGTTTCAATCAACAGCGTCCTTGGTATCACCTGCTTACGCGTTCTTAGGATGTTGCCACCTGAAATTGTCACTTTACAGGGGAAAACAGTCGTTGTTGTGCTACTTTTAAGAGAAAAATTAAAACAACCTCCAGAAATTATTAGTATATAGTTATTTGACCAAATAAAGTGCCATTCTATGTTCATAGGCTAAAGTTAGTCAAGAAATCAATATATGCCTCTGTACCTCAGTTTCCCCTTTTGTAAAATGCAGATAAGAGTACTGGTCTCCTTTCTAAAATACCTTGAGATCTATCAAAAAAAGGTTAGGTATTATTGGCGATATCCAGTTTGAACACGAAATCCCTGTGTGTCTCCTGCAGTCCCAGGCAGTCATAAAGTAATTGAGAAACCGTCCGCATACAAATTACCAAATAATGGACTCCAAATGCTTGTATTTTCTTTTATTTCCTCCTAACACTGCTGCAAAAAGTGCAACCTTTCTTAACTGTTTCTGATGTCAAGTGCTTATATTCGCCTTTACTCTGTGTTTACCGAGAATGTTATTTTCACAGCTGCCGAGAACATCATTATCAAAGAAACAGCCAGTCTAAATTATTAAGAAAACGGAACAATTGATGTTTCTATAATACACAGTATTCCCCATCTGAGCCTTGAAATCAATTATGGAAAACATTAGGCTCCTCTGTCTTCCCTTGGACCGATTTCAAGATCCAGTATTTTATCATCATTTGTTCCAACATTATAATTGTCCATTGACTTTGATTAAGCTCTTTTTAGCCTCAGCTCTTGAGCATGAAAACTCTTGCCTCTGAATGCATAAAGCAGCTTGTTTGGTAGGGCTTCCACCCCCTTCCCCAGACTCTCATTTTTTCTTGCAGCTGAACTGGTTATTTTCAAAGTCTCTTCTGCAAACTTCTCTCCCATAAACCCCGTTTTCCTTTTTATCCTCAGTCTTTATAACCAGAGGTAGGTGCCACTCTTCCTTGCGCTTCTTGTGCTGGCTAGAACATGCTCCGAGCTGGAAGCCCATCAAAACAAGGAGATGCTCAACTGCTGCACAGCTGCTTTTTGCGTTTCAGGCAGGATTCCACATTCCTTGAACCAATTACCATAATGACTTAAATTCTCTGCAAAGTTATCGCTTCTCTGAAATTCTGGGGTGCCCAACTTTGGTGCAAATTCAGTATTTTAAATGCAAAGCACCCACAGTGCTAACTCATCCCAAGAGCCCCAAGGACTCGTTCCACCCGGATGTCAAGACAAAAGCAGTTTGAGCTGAAAACCAGGTTCCAGAACTCGGGGATCACGTGTGAAACTTTTGGTCTCTCTTGGTTTCTGCAAAGAGCTAGATAAGAATGACATGCTTATGCCATAGGGACGTTATGATTTAAAAGCATCTCACCTCACAAAAATAAAAGTGCTGTAACCTTCCTAAATGTTGCCGAATGTCCCTGATTTCACTGTTTCACACGCACATCACACACATGACAAGATGAAGAGAAAAAAATCATACGGGATAAAACCCACGTCCTTTGCTGAACTGTTAACAGCTGGTACAGCGGGTTGGCAAATCCTGAGCACTGAGAAACCAACCCTGGACTCTGACATCGCACGGCACCCGGTGGGACCTTTCCTGACTGTTTTCCTTGGTCTCTGTCTCTAATGGAAGCAGATCACCTCTGACTCTACCCAACCTTCACTCTCACGTCTCTGGCTGAAAACCTGCAGATCAGAGCAACCGAAGGTAAAAGTAATACACTTTTTTAATACAGAAAACGACATGGATGAACTTTCTGAACCGCGGCGGGACCCTGAGGCTTTCACTGTTCCAACGGCACTTCCCTGAAAAACGTTCCTTTTGGCCTGAATGAATAGAGAGAACCAAAAAAAGTGCCCGTTTCCAGCATCTGCTTGCCCTACCCGCCTCATTCAGAATACCTTATTCTGACCAAACCTTTTGGGGACTATTTGTGCCTGCTAAATGACTTACACAGCCACCATCACTCTTACCACGGTGTAATTCTCCAGTCCAAAGAAATTAAGTCTCTAAAGCTTCAGCTGGACGACTGCATTTCACCACAGAGAGGGGAAGGAACAAAAGGGAGAAGGAAAGGGAAGGTTAAGAGGGTTTGTCAGGTCCGCAGGTCCCACAGGAACACTTCAGATTAGAGCCCAAAACTGGACTCGCGTGGTGCTGACACAAAGCGGATAGAGCTTGGAATGAATATTGTTCAACTTCCTTAGAAAACAGCCTTTTTGCTGGCAGCTACTGAGAATAAATTCTAGCCACTTGGGTCAGGGATGGTTTCAAATCATTATCACTCAAGCAGAAAGTCCATTACCCACGCAGACATTTTGGCCTACTCGTTTCGCTTTTCTTTTTCCCTCCTTAATATTACCGCACATCAAATGATCGCATTGACTCATCCTCTTACAAAAATAAACATTCTTGGATGTTGAGAGCATATTTGAAATCAATGCCTGTCTTGACTCACTGCTGCCAATACCCAGATCTTTGGGCTCATTTGGGGTCCTCACTAAATGGAAAGGCAAAGCTCTTATTAGAGACAAATTGGCTCCATAAGTAATACAGATCCCTGAGACCCTGTAAGGTCTGCAGGGGGAAATTCCTTTGCAAATGCCAGTCAAAGCACTGCAAAAGGTCAGTATTAGGCCATTTCATCGGTAATCCACACGCTGGCTTTCTGCAAAAGCAGACAGGGTGCGAAATGGCAGGAGCAGCAGCAGCGATGGGTTTACAGAATCACAGAATGGTTTGGGTTGGAAGGGACCTTAAAGACCATCTCATTCCACCCCCTGCCCTGGGCAGGGACACCCCCCACCAGCCCAGGTGGCTCCAAGCCCCGTCCAACCTGGCCTTGAACCCCTCCAGGGATGGGGCAGCCACAGCTTCTCTGGGCAACCTGGGCCAGGGGCTCACCCCCCTCACAGCAAAGAGTTTCTTCCTGAGATCCCATCTCAATCTCCCCTCTTTCAGTTTAAAACCATTACCCCTCGTCCTGTCATGTCCATTTTGGTACTGCAATTTGCAGAGGATTTTGGATAATTAGAAAAGTACAGTAAAGACAGGCAAAAATGACTGGTAGGCTTGAGAAAACATCCGTCAGCAAGAGACCCTAAGACTTCAATCTATTTATCCCATTAAAAAAAGAAGTGTGACTAGTTTATCATGTACACATACCTTTTGAGAAAACAAACAGAGAGTATCAAAGAGATTTTTAAAATCTCCTGTAGAAAGACATCAACCCAAACAGTAGCCGGACGGGAACTGCCGGACTCACACAAACCAGAAGTCAGGATTTATTCCGTTATTTATCCGCTGAAGGTGGTTAACCACCGGAACAAACTGCCAAGGGAGGCGGAGGCATCTTTTTTCTTTTGGAGTGTTCAAATCAAGAGTGAATGACTGCCTGGGCAGTATGCATTAATCGAACGTAAGTTATTGGGTTCAACAGCCCCAGGTGAAATGTAGAGTCTGCAGATTCAGGAAGCAGGACTAGATGCTCTAATGGTCCCTTCTGGCTGTAGAATGTATTAATTGAGTGCACAGTGTTAATCATTGTAACAATATGTCGTGCCTTCCTCTCCCTTTGTGCATTTTAACAAACAATTCCAAATTCAGCTTAGCTCCCCCACCCTCTGAATACAGGCTTCATACTGAAAAAAAGCTCAATTATGATACAACTGATGAAATATAGGTGTAAATCACTAGGGATTTTCTGTATTGCAGTAAGAACTACTGCTAGTTATTATGATGATGGTTTCCCTCGGTAATTCTCAGAGGGTCTTGACTCTGCAATACGTTTGGTAACAGATGTTTTAAAATTGCAGTCCAAGGAAATTTTATATGACCGGGATGCAAATGCTTCTCATATAGACATACATGTACATGTAACACGTGTATGTTTAGAACGCGCCTGTCTTTCCCACAGAGCCAGGAACTGCACTCTCCGCAATGATGCTGTCTGAGCGATACGTTGGATTATACAACTGCATCCCAACTGGGAAGATTCATTGGGAATCAGGGTAACGAGGCTTCCTACCCTCCTTTCCCTGTGCATGCACACGCACACACTGAGAAAACAGTAATTTCCTTACAAACTAAAAATATCCCTTTCTATAACAGACGAATAATCTCCTCTTTAAAAAATGTTTTGCTGTCCTGAGCAGAATCAGTACATTCACTTCAAAGACTGCTAATATGGAAAGCAGCACTTGAAATACATGCTGTATTAAGGCATCTTTTCCCTTTGTTTTAAATGAGCATCTCTTTCATTTCTTACTAAAAGTCTCACTGGGAGTTGCAGATTCCTAGGGACACCATTGTCACTTGTGTTGTGTATGATTTTTAGCATATGATGACTATTGTCACTTGTGCAGTGTACAGTTTTTAGCATATGATGTGCAGACTTTTAAAGCCGAGACTCGGCGGCGCTGAGCTCATGAGAAAGAAATTAATGCCTTGGAGAAAGGCAAAAGCGACACAGGACACCTTTCACACCTTGAAAGTGTCAAAGGGCTGCTCCTACGTGGTAAAAATACCAGCTGTTTATAGCTATCAGTCAGCTTTCAAAGTCTTATTATCTTCCAAGTTATTATCTTGAAAATACTGCACTTTTCATGCCTATCTTATGATCAGATCTTCCGTCAACACCCGATTTTTCTCCACGGGGACCTGTTCTGTGTGGCACAGCACCCTGCACGTGGGCCAGCAACAGACACGGTAAATCCCCGTAACGCAGATCCTACAAGATATCCTTCTGTTTCCTTCAGTGAGAGTTGGAAGGCATTGAGCACCCTGTGAAAAGAACTCAGATCTCTTCAGGGAGGTCTAACGAGCTGTGTATAATTTACAACACAGACTGTACAACCACACCAGCTTTTCAGCAGGTACCACTGCAGTGACTGGAGAATGAAAACAACCTCGCTGGCTGGTTACCTCTATATATTGAAGATATATGTTGGAAACGAATAAAAAAAGTAATCCTTTCTTGACCTTTTTCTTCTTGGTACTGTACACGTTACAAAACAGAATCTCAGAAGGCGGCAGGTAGGAACCAAGACCGGAGGAATTAGGTTGTTAATAGCTGCAAAAAATAGCTACACTCCCAACCACGGCACACCAGCGCTGGTGGCAGAGTGAAGGAAAGCTGACAATACCTTGCCGAGCAGGGCGAGGCTATCATAACCGAGCAGATGATTAGTTTTAAAACTTTTAATGGATCTATGTCCACCACAGTCTGACGGAGTGAACAGTGCCGATACCCCAGGGAAATGTGAAACTATTTTATATCTCATTTGCAGGAACGAACACCCAGGAGGTACTTTCTTTTGATAGAATACATAAGACTTACCTGACTGCATTGCATTAGCTTTCTGTGCTGCTCCACACGGCAGATGCTAATATTTTTTACCCTGGACTGGCCTCATTAAGCTGCCTACCATAGGAGGAGAAAGTAAACCTAACAGAAATCTTTAGTTCTGTTTTGTGTACAAAATGCATTGGCTGTGTAGGGGAGAAGCATTAGCAAATACGAGCAAATAATAAGTTGGGTTTAAGATATGGGACAAAGCAGAAGAGCTAAAAATGAGCACACCTTGCTAGAAAATGGGAATGGAGAAAAGTATAGTCTGACTTAGCAATGACAGCATAAAAAAGCCCGTTTTGTCCTGCTGTAGGAAAGGGTTAATGTTGTAGACACGCGGGGTGTGCGGTTTGTAGGTAAGTCGGCTGAGAGAACAGCAGCTTATTATGAGTTGCTCGCTGGATGGTGGCACTTCTTTAGCTCAAGTGCCGGATGCCTGGCCAACATCATAGCTCCAGGCAGGCCCTCCAGCCGAAGGAATGAACCACACAGAACACAAGATACCGCACGAGAGGAAGCAGAGAGGCTCCAGAGCGCGGGCCGAGCAGCGCCAAACCACCGGTAATCCATCAGGTTGGACACAGCTGGAACATTGTCCTTTGTTATTCACTCGCTTGTTCTCAGATCAGACTTACAGACGGTTCTCATTTCTTCAGGAGCCTCGTGGGCGCTCACGGAGTTAGTATGTGACCTACCTCTAAGGCAACTGAGAAAGTGGCTCAGGTCCCGAAATCAGCCACTTTGCTGCATCTTCGCTCCGTGCCTCTCCTAGCACAGCCGGAATATTAACACTGCACAGGGCATGCAGATCGCGTCTACCAGTAAGCTAAGACTTCTCTTCCCCTTCAGTGCCTACAAACCATTCAACAATTGGCCGTGCAGGCAGTGAACTGTTAATTCTGCTTTTTAGCCAAGCCCCACTGGTTCTGTTGTTCCCTCCTCGGGTGTTTCATCTGCTCGCAGCCATCTATCCGGCGCGCAGACGGCTAGTTCTCTGGGGAAGCGGCTATATGTTTGTCACAAAGCAAGGGCAATGCCAGGCACACTGGGGCCCAGATTCTTGACTGGGGCTCTAATGAAAAATTTATATTTGCCTTAACCCAAAATGAACCTACTTTGCATAGCTAATGAGCTTCTCGAAGCAGTCCCAGAGATTTCGTAACGACATGTTCCCAACAAAGAACCATCCTTCACTGTACGGTATCTTTGGAGGATTGCACATAAATATTTTAGCAAACAAGATTAAAATTCCAGAATGCGCTTTCTCAGCCCAAAGGTATAATCTTCACCTAAATAACAAAAATTATAAAAGCATTCAGAAATGTAAAACTTTCATTAGTTTGCAAAGTGAGTGTCGAGTCACAATTATTCCAAGGAAAATGTAATATTGCAAAAATTACCAGAGCCATCCTTTTTATTAACATTACTTGATAAAATGTGAGCAGGATCATGTTAAAACTATTACATTAATATTCCTCAGAGAGTTGTACTATAATTTTAGCTCCTCTTTCTCACTCTCAGTCGTTTTGCCCTGTGAGTCAACATCGGAGGATGGCTGGCAATCAGCTCCTGCAATTATCTTTCTCCCTAGATTTGAATTGTTAACCGTAGCTTCCACTAATAGAACCGCAAATGAATAGTATCCTTTTCACTTGTTTTTACTGGATGAACATTATGCTCAATGACTCTTGTGCTCGAGGCACGATGCTAAACAGAGGGCAAAAAGGACAAGTTTTATTTCTATTAGCTTGCCTAATGGCTGCAGTGGAAATAAAGACCAAAGGGCCAGAGTGGTACATCCAAGGTGACTGGGTGGCTCTGAAAGACTGTAAACGGATGACAGCGATTTCCCCACCTGGGGAATTCTTGCACATGCACAGGACAACATCCTCTTTTTGTAATGGCCATGTATCCGGGGAACTCCCGGTGAGGCTCTGCCTCCTCTGGCCCAGATTCCATAGGGACTCCTAATTTCCCATCGATTTTATTTGCAGGTTACAAGCATAGAAAATGGTACATTTGCATAGATGTCCCTTTGGAAAACAGAATTTATACTCCAAATTAGATTTTGAGAATCTTCGGTTGGTGAAATTTCTCCATGAAAATACACGGTAGCTCTCTATTGCGAGGACTTCACTAAACCGATCTCATGACCTTTCTGACCTGCCCACATGCTCACTTCAGCAGCAGCAAAGGATGGGAAGGACTATGAAAAAGCACCCCCATACTCTTTCTTGGACACACCAGGGACAACATAAAGACCGTTATGCACATACAGCAAAAGACATATTGACATCAAGTATGCATCGTATACCTTCTTTGCCAGTTTGCTAATAGGTGCTTTTAGTAATCGAACCTGATTTTTAGCTTACAGAATACACGCCTTTCAATTCAAACTGTGTCAAATACTGTTTTTACTGCATGTGGTCATTTTCTAGGTGACAAAACAGGACATGTCAGAGTCCTGTGAACGTTCTCGAGTCTAAAAGCAAGTACGAAGACATACCTGATAAACTTCAAAACCACACTTCACAACACTCAAGTAACAAAGTGAACGTTCTGCCCAGGATGAAAAAAGCCCACCAAAACAACTCGAGAATAACTGGCTTTTTTCTGCCCGACAAGTACGCAGCCCGTCTACTAGACTGCCAGCCCCAAGTCCATCGATTTGGCTGCCCTCGGAGCTGCTTACATGGATCAAGAAATGAACACTTGGTGTTTCATGCCCGTATTTTGTTATATACGACGGCAGTAATTGTATGGTCATATGGTTGCGGGATGGTTCTGTTCGTTGATCCATATAGGTAAATTCTTGTCAGCAGTGCTCTTTGCCGGCATTTGGAATTTTTTCACAACCCAAGACAAACACTGCAGGGAAGCTATTCGAGGCGCACAAAAAAAAGAAACTGGCTTCCAAAGTAGAGATAGTTACAGTAAAAAGAATAAGGGGAAGGAGAACATCAGGATGTATTTGATGATGGCACATTGCTTTCAGAACTCAGGTAATTACCTAGCTCTGGAAAATGCTCCCTGGAGAGAGGATTTGAGCCAATGGTACTATAAATCTCTGCAGATCTATAAATCGTGCAGACTATGAAAGTTCTATCCCACAGCCCAGAGTCGCCCAGCCCTTGTCATCGGCTACTGGCAGACAGGCCAGGAGATGACACAGGAATTAAAGAATATGTTAATACTGTTCCAAAGCTTGGCTCTCACATCATTAATACTGCTCCTGAGAAAAAATAAAAGACAGATACTATACAGTATATGAAACACTGGTCCTAGAGCTAGGAATTTCAGGTGTTACGTATTTCAGCATTTTTCTAAATGAAGAGCACTGTTTGAAAACCTCCTTGTGCAGCTACCTGTTGCTTCATGGCTGAGGTGCTCCAACGCCAAACAACAACGGCACCGTGGTGTTATCTGATCACCCAGGGAGGGGAGAAAAAAAGTTTTCTCAATTTGATCGACTTTCTCTGCTTTTCAAAAAATGTCTAATGTCTGGTGCTTTTTATATTGCTTGTACATCGTTATTCCTCTTCCTAAAAACCCTGTTCCTTCCCGGTTTTCCTAAATTTAAGCAAATCAAATCTGAAAGCGAAATGCTTTTCATTTTCATCAGAACTTTCGACAGAGGAAAATAATTTCCTTTTTCCCACCTCCTTTCATTTTCTGATAAGGCTCTAATCAACATCTCATATACTAAACTCTTTTGAAAATCCAAAGAGAAATTATGCGACTCAAAATACTCAAGTCCCATTTGCTTTCAGTAGCCTTTATCCAGAAGATACTTTTCTCTTTGGAAAATCTGGTGCATAATGACTAAAAATTATCTTCCCTCTGCTGTTTGGCTCTTTAATACTCTCAGGTCCTTCCTATCCTTCTGCCTGCTCCCTTTCAAGACTCCACAACATCGCACCTATTTTATACTACTCTCCCCGACTCTTTCAATTCCCTACACCAGGATGTACATGGACTTTTGTATTCATAAAAAGGAAACAATATTTCCCAGATCTCCTTGTAACTCCTTAAAATGAGCTACTAGTTCTTCTAGCGCTGGTGGTTGTGAAGGCAACACCTCTTTGATCTCTCTAGCCCCGATCCAAGCCACAGGAGCCAAATCCTAACCTGAACGGGTGCCAGCATTGACACTGGCTTCAGCTGAAACAGAAACAAGACACGCCAGCTCCCGATGGGAACTTCTGCCGTGACCTGAACTGAACGATCTGTCCTGAAGTCTAAAAAAGTAGAGCATAAAATCCAAGGGGATGTCTTTTATCACTCACTTGTAATAGATTAGCCCCCTTCGAAAGGATGCACAGCAGAAATGGTGGTGTCCTTCAGTACTTGGGTAGTCACAGTAGCCACGTTTGTCATATAACATACGAGAAAACTAGCTGATGCAATTTAATCTAGAAAAATCATATGCATCAGATCACATAATTCCTATCCATAAAGAATTATAAACAGCAGAATTCGCCATTCATTCATTCATTCAAAAAGCAATTATATGAGCAGAGCAATGGGGAAGCATCTCCTGAGCTTCAACAGGCTGGAGATAGGTCAAACCACGAGAAGAGGAGGTCAGGGCTTACACTTTGAGGTCATTGAGTTTAAAGTTGGTTTTGTTATGGGGATTGTTGGTTTGCTTTAAACAGAAAGTTCGCAGAATCGACAACACTCACCACCGCCCAGAAGCTTGAAAAACATGGATGTGTTAGACTGAGGCTAGAGAACATGTTAAATGCAATTAGCAAAGAAAGTCCATCTGCATGGTCTGGATCATCTTAAAAATCTTTCCACTGAAGTACGCACTTGTAGTCTCTGCAGTTTCCTTACGTCGAAGATGACTGGGTAATCACAAGAACATTTCACTGTCAGGATGCGACATCATAAATTCTACAGTCATAAAACGCATGGCAAAGCACAATGTGATCACTGCTAGAAATGTCTGGACATCAGATGCTGCACTGAAACTGAGCTACTGAAATAATTCTATGATTCCATGCCATACACTGTGTCTAAAAAAAGTATTTATTCTACACAGAAGCAATGGCTTGGGCTTACCAACCTAATGATACCGACAGAATTACACTGGATAGAAATTTAACTTAGTACAAACTTCCTTTTCACGTGCTACTTCACGATAAAGACCTCAAAACACACAACTATAGGCAGAGTTTTAAAAGCAGTCAGTTCCTGTTTACACATCTAAACAAAGCCATAAAATGTAATCACAGTGTTTGTTTTTTCTACAAGTGGTTGAACGCTAAGTAGTTTTTAAATTCGAATTGCCTTGCAATTGCCTGGCAAATTTTCCAACTAAGGGAACGCTCTCTGGAAATGTGACCATTGTACAACCTCCGGCTTAGGAGCTCCCGGGAATGCTCAGCTCTTCCGACCTCCCCGTGTGTATTTGCTACCCAGAAACTTGGGCATAAATGCTTTTCAGTGTTTCCACCACCACGTCTGCATGGAAGTTCCTTCTCAACACAAGGTGGACTCAGAAGAAGATGCCTGTCCTACAAGTAATATTCTCTTCTCTGTAGCTGTATATACTTAATATCCTTTTACCTATTTAAAAAGTGCTTCAAGAAGTCTTCATCATTGAGGAACACTTAGAAACTCTGTTACTAAAAGCTCCATCTACTGGTTATGAACAAGTACTAAACTCAGAAACATCAACGTCCGTTCTACCAGCAGTTCATAAATGATGTCAGACGATGATTTAATTCTTGTTACTTCAGATTTTCCTCAATGCGTCCCCAGGCTCCTGTAAGCTACTCTCACTGGTAAAACGTCGCATACGTAGTTTGTAAATTGCCAAGGGAAAACTTGAGTGAGCTGTAAATTTCGTATACACACATGCCTTCTGACAACATTAAAAAAGAAGAGTAAATTTTGAAGACTGTAAGATTATGCTCACAGCCGTTTCTCTACCAGGTTTCAAACACGCGCACAATATAAACTCCTGTTTGAATTCCAGACTCCGGAGACAACCACCCCAGGGCATAGATGGCTTTATGCCACCAGCGACACAGGAACGCAGCAGATGCAAAACCAGCGTCTCACCCAAGTTCCAAATAACTCAGAATTCTGAAGCAGAACACTTAAATTCAATGTTGAATACTTTACTCATTATTCACTACTCAGAGGTTTCTTACTGCCTTTTCATCATGGTAATTGTTGTCTTGCTTTGCTTATTTTCCATACATTACTTGGCCGCTAAATGTATTAATGCACTAGAGCATTGACAGGGTGAAAATAATGAAGGAAAAAAAAAAAAAAGAAAAAAAGAGAGGCATAGGTACAGCTCCAGGAGGGAAAAATGTTTTGTGTGTAGTGAGAATAACTACAGGTTTGTTTCCAGAAATAACTCGATTTAATAAATTACTACTACTCAGAACAGCACTTCTCTAGTGACTGTAAAAACACACCCTAAGGCCCCTGTCCTATACATTGCTGATAATGATTGGGTTTTGGCAGTGGCCTCATGTGGGATTTGGGCTAAAAATTGGAGCATTCTGTGGAATCAGAGGTAAGGAAGAGTCTCAAGACTCTGAGTTTCCTTCTAGCGCTTTGTGAACCATTTTGAGAGTCCTGGGAAACTCCCACAGCCGAACGGGTTCAGCTTTGGCCTCGAGAACCTACAAAGGACGCACGTGTGCCACCCATCGTGAGAGTCACCTGCAGATCAATCCACCTCGGAGGACACTTCCAAACTCCTTTCAACTTCTCACTCTGACCGATGGAGCACACCGAGTATTTTGTGTTCCTTCAGCACCTCTCTCCGCAATACCGCCATGCGTTTTACTGGCAGTAATTACATTGTCACTCCCTTTCTGCCTTCTATTTACACTTGCTTTAAAGATGCAGCTACCGAGACGTGAACGCGCGAGATTATTTATTCAAGGTCACACAAGGAGCCAGGGACCAAGGCAAAAACTAAACCTCCTGCCTGATCAATCCACACACTTCTCATTAGTCAACACGCTTTCCTTTACAACACTTCTGTGCTGGCTTTCAAAGCTCTATTAACACACCTCTTATCCATTTTTCTCCTTCCCAGCGAGTTTCACAAGGCTGTCATATATCCCCAGAATGATCAACACAGTTAAAACTTCAATGGAAAAATCAGGAAAGGAATAAAACACCAGAAGCCAATGAGGCATCTTGAAAATCATCTGCACTTTAAGGAATAATTAATAAAGAATGGCATTATTCATTTACAGTGTTGTGTAACCAAGGCTCTGCATACAACTGCCGGAGAGAGATGTCAGATGTATCATTACACAGAAGCCACATAAATCACATATTGCTATTTACTTGTTCTTGTCGTACAAGGGGGAAAAGGAACATTCATTGAAACAAATGCAAACTGTAAAAAATATCATTTTCATTTATTATTTATAAATAATACTAATACCTAAAGAGCAAAAGCCCATGCATCATGAGAGCTACCGCACAAATTTTTAGTAAAGGAAAATTTTTACTCCAGAGTGCTTGTAATCTAAAAAGAACCAGATGAACACATTTATGAAGGGTTTTTTCCAGGCACAGATCAGCAGCAGAGCTGGGTACGAACCTCTTGCTCTTCTTCTACTATTCACTAGATCTCCTTAGTGCTTTGCTGAGGATTTTTATTGTTAAGCCCTGAAAGCACACATATTTGTTTGACCAGCATGAATTACAACAGATTTCCAAAGCCTGTTTAGAACTGCAACGTGTTCCTCTCATACACATAACATATGATAAGCAAATTAAAACCAGATTTTGGAAGGCTGTACCTACAATCCCAAAACTTCTGCATCTCAAACATCTTCTCCCTCTCTCCCTCCCGGCTAAAATCATGTCTGTTTTCTCTCAGGCAGCATAAATGGTTTCACAGGACCTGCAGGAGACAATCTGTGGTTTGGTAGAGAAAGAAAAAGGGCTGACATGGAGGCCCCAGCTCGATGATACAGCAAATCTAGCTGTAGGGCTCCTAGAAGCAGATGAAAACCGCGGTGGCCACATGATGCCAAGCAACGATGTGGGAGAAACTCCGTCTTGTGAGGATAATTCGATTACAAAAAACCTGATGTTTTAACCACACGAGTCTTACAGGCTTTACGCTAAATTGGATCCTGTTTGTCTTTCCTACCCATGCTGCTCCGAATTTAGGCCAGATCGGGTTCTGCCCATCATTCCGCAGCCAGCAGCTACATCCACTGGCAAGGCTGGAATACGTTCATTATTTTTTTCTCTCGCTTTAAAGAAATGCAATCCTTTACCTACATCTGATCAAGATTAAATTGGTACTAGTGGCAGTGCGCAGAGGAAGTGTAAATGACCGCGGAGCTACAGACGGGCTCTCCAGGCAAAAAAGGTTGAAGAAACCCTCTAATTTACTTGACTTCCTTCATGCATTGCCCTAGAGCAGATAAAGGAAGTATTCAAAGTATTATTATTACAACACAGCAGTGATCATAAGCTGGATAAAGCTGCACTTCTGGAGTTTCAGAACATCTGTCCGTTACTCTACAACTTGTCCAGACTTTCCTCATTCTACAGTTTGTTTCTTTAAAAGAAATCCGGCATGACTTCTCACGACTCTTGAAGCACGGAAAAAAAAAAAAAAAAATTACAGTTTGAAGATGATCAAAGTTGCCCACGAAGACTCCTTCAAATTCTCACAGGCTCTATCGCACATGAATACTTATGAGCATGTTTACCAAAGCTCTAAGGCGAGTATAATCAGAAATGTCTTCCTGAATCAGGGCCAAAGACTATAATCCCCGTTCTTTGTTTTCCTTTTTACAGCAGGGAGAGAAGCCCTTGTTTCTCATTAGCCGAGTTGGAGCTAAGTGTTCACAAGAAGGAGACAATTGTTTGCGCAAACTCAGAGTTGAGAGTTCTCATCAATATAAAAGATCACGCTGTTTCTTGATCCAGTGTGTAGGTTACGGTGAAAGGGTGATTTTAAGATGTAACTTTATGTCGTGAAACAAGTAACTGTGTAATTAACAATCCTTTGAACGGGATAAGCAAGACACCTGTTGAGGAGACGGTGCTGGAAAACAGGAGGATGCCCTCAAGTTTTAATGCCCTGAACGCGACTGACGCATCGTCGCTATTTTCCCTGTCCTGGCCCCAAATGTACCCAATTTTCAAGCCTAGCTCCAGCCCCACAGCCCAAAAAGCATATTATGTAGAGATTGTTTATGTCCACCACAGATGATCTAGATCTATGATTCATTAAAAAAGACAAGATAAAAAATACGCCGAATTTTTAAAAATTAAAGAACCTCTGATGAAGCAATTCAAAACTGGGTTCTTAGGAGATGCAAAAAGGTAAAATCCTTCATCTTCCACCAAATTCTGTGCTGGTTTATGTCAGAACTTGAAAGTCTGGCTGGCTGCATGGGCTTCAGAATTTCAAAGCTCCAAAAACACCCGTGTCTGAGAAACGAGAGGAACGAAGGAAAGAAAAAAGACACTCTGAGACATTAAAACCACCTGCTGATCGATACAGGTCAGAGCTTCCCACCAGCACCCGGCCGTGCCCTGGGCTGGCCATTAAACGGTAATTACCTCTTTCCGGCCTAACGAATACATCATGCATACCCAGAAAAGCGAAGAAAAGGTTTCCTTTTCAATACCAAAACTTATTAATCTAATTTTTATTTACCTTGCTCTTTTAGTAAGTAGAGGCAAATACTAAAGACCTTGTGATATTTACATTGGGAATTTTGTTAGAATGAAAATTATAACTTATTTCTGTAAGTCTTTTCAGGAAGAAGGGTGCTGGCAGGTGACTAAAGCACTTGTAACTTGGGAAATAAACGGTAATAGTGACGTTTTTACAATTCAATCAGTCTGGCCGTCTCCAAGCGCTGTACAAAGGAGCTCTGTAACATCATCGCCATTTAAAAATGGGGAAATTGAGACATTGCAACAACATCAGGCTCACTCACACTGAAAATAGAAACCAAGTTTCTCAAGTCCTAGTGTAGGTCTCTGCTCTGTTCGGTTCTTGGTCCAGTCAAACACATATCCTCAGAGCAAATCAAATTACTTGCTCTGTAAAATATGGTATTATTTTCCTACTCCACAATTTTGAATGCTGTGCCGATATCTGCATTCCAGACCAATTCTGTCTGGCTGCAGTTTTCCACAACTGTATCGCCTGTGCAAAAAATGTATGTATTTAGCACGGAAACATCAGTCAGAAAACAATGAAAATGACTTTCCAGCCTCCTCAAGCTACAATATTCCAGTCAGGAGCTGATGTGAGTTGCCTGAGGAAGACATATGAGACAAGTTATGAGAGTCCTACAAAATGCAAAACCTTTGCTACATATTTCGTGCTGTCTACTGACACCTCCCGTGCTACAGCCATGTTACGGATTCCGAAAATTATGGTTTTCTGTTCTGCATTATGCTGTAGTCTCTCGATCTGCCTCGACTTGCACCACTGAAACACCGTTGATTGTTCAGTTGAGTGTCACCATCCACACTCAAGACACAGACTTAATTCTGCTCCCCAAATTGGTATTTCTACTATTTTTGTGGAAGTTTCTTCCCTTGAGCTGACTGTTTCTCTAGTATTTTAGTAAGGACACCTCTTCTAGCTCAAGTGTTAAACCAAAATCCTGACCAAACTGGACTTTCCTGTCCAAATTCTTAAAACTTAAAGCGTTTCATTTTTCCCCTAACAACATTTCTTTACTATGACCTAAAAAAAATAATAATCCCAATCTGTTAAGCGCTTTTTGAATTTCAGTCCTCCTGTCATTCTTCTAGATCTAATTTGTGAAGAGGAAAAGAAAAAAAAGCCACCTTGAGAACATATTTCCAATATATGAGAGCGCAAATTAACATGACTGATGAGAAGCTAAGGTGCTGTGAATGTGCCATACTTTTAACGGCGTCCATCGAATCAATCAGCAATCAAGGAGGATTAAATTATTGCTGGGTAAAATATCTTTGTTCTGTTTATCTTTCCAAGGAATGGACCTGGTGTGCTTTTGATACTGCGCCCAACCTTCCCTTGAGAGTTGTACCTGCTTGAAGCGATTTGTTTAGGCCTCATCATAGAGGTTTGGATAGTTTCATGATGGAGAGCCATGTTACTGGCTAGATTTATAGCACGCCAGATGGCTGGGGGATGCCAGCTAGATTCCAATATTTGACTGCAACGACGAGTAAATTTAAGATTTCCCTCAATGACCAAGCACAGAGGAGTGAGATTACTGTGGCAATTACTGTATGATCTCTGTCACCTCTACAACATTTCATAAAACCACTGGAAATGCAATTAGTTTTCTGCATGACCCACCTTATTTACAATGTGCACTGTCGTGTTAAATTATTTGGAAAGGACGGTGATTCCCAAAGCAATGGCAGTTCCAGGTGTTCGCATTATAACGGAGATACAACAAGATATGGTAGGCACAGAGCACAGGTCAGAACTTAGAAAGCCCACCTAAGAGGCGCGGATGAGCGAGGTCAGGACGACTCCTGTTCTCCGTGCATAAAGTCAACCAATTGCCCTCAACAGCTGCTCCCTTCAAGGCTGACGTCGCACCCTGAGCTCATAATCATATTACATTACATTGACATTATTGATGTTCTTGCATTTATCAAACTTGTAATCTTATTAAAACAATAAACTGGTTTAATCAGACCTCTACCTACAGTTCAGGCTCCCAAGGAAGCAGCAGATGGTCCTGTGACTCATTCTGTTTGTAATTATTTGGGGGTGGGGTGTGTGTCTAAGACCCCACTGCTCCTTTCACCTCTACGTTCCTGTGTTGACCAGCACATACCACCTGCTAAACCAGATTTTTTGTGAAGCTTCTGTCAATAATACCACAACAGCAACAATATTAGGAAAAGAGAGAAAGAAAGGGAGCGCAGTTTGCACAAACCCACGTACACGTGTCAGATTTGTCAATCACTGCAGTAACACTTACCCCAAGGCTACCTGAGCACTGGGTTTTGTACAATACCTTGCATTTTGGAGGCGGTGTGCTCCGTCCACAGGTCACCAGACTGAGTTTCAAAGGTCTGTTTTCTTCAGTGCTGATCATCTTTGAGACCTGGAAAATTCACCTCTCCCTCTCTTAGCTCTCCTCCCACTGCAAGTTTGTTTGCATCACTGAGGTACGCAAGGTTCTTGCTTACACAGAATACCATTTACTGCAGGCTTGTAGAGTCCACAACAATAAACACCCTTTGAAGTACTGCAGTGCAAATCCTAGGTAATAGATACCGTTTCTATTTCCACTGATAAGAGCGTGGAAGTTAAGTCCTCATTTCAACTGCTGTGTCAGCACGCTCATTTCAGTTCACAGGTGTTTGCTTTACCCAACTGATTCAAAGGTAAAACATCTCGAAGCAATAGAAACAACCAATAACCTATTCATTAAACATTCACATGTCATTTATTTGTTAAGAAAACAGATTTGTAACGAATACGTCATCCACTCTGCTCTCAGGTTGCCAGTTCAGTGGTTTTCAGCGGAATCGTCAGTGTCCTTGGGCAAGATAAGGTACTCTCAACTCTAAAATGGTGCTGCTTTTTTCCCTTCCATGACAATTTCTACTTTCTACATAGAAAAGGGAAGTCAAGAGGAACACGCGTCTCCACAGAAACACCTTTATATTAGAGGTAAACTTTTTTTTCCTTACAAATGCATGAACACCGGCACAAGCCCATTCACATGGTAATCTTTAAGCTGTCCCATGTGGGACGACATTAGCTGGAGTGATACAATCGCCAACTGTGAACCAGAAAATGGCTTCTAATTTTGCATCTCAAATCAGCTCTTTGCTCGTTGAGCTTTCTCATTTCACCAATCTATACAACGCAGATATCTTAATAGAAACCTATTTCATGGCTGTGGAAGTTGCTATTCTCTTGCAACACCAGAGAACACAGGATTGCTTTTAGCAAGCCGCTAAGTCATAGGTTCTGTCATTAAAATATTTGCAAGATGAAAAAGTATTTTCAATATTAGGTATCAACGTACCTTTTAAAGGAACTACGCAACTGGAATCTGCACTTTAAGAGAGGCGAATTAACAAAGGGCTACAAAAATTAAGAAGTGGTTATGAGAGTGATGAACGCTGCAGGATGCATATAAAATGCTCAGGTTTTCTGAAAATATTCTGTGGTACTTCCCTTTTCCATGGGGATTGCTGATTTACACCACCACATTATGTCAACAAACAAAAATCTAGAGGGTACTGGGTTTTGGTTTTAATAAAATTTAGTGAAGCAAAGGGCAAGTTTTTTCTAGAATTCCTCCCCTGATCTGACAGCTCCCAAAAGAAATGAATGAAAACATCATTTTCAAAAGCTAGAAAGCCCCAGTGAAGTTCCAGGCCATCCCAGCAAGCTGCTGTGTCTACAGAAAAGATCGGTCCACAGCAATTTACTTCTTTCAGTGAGAGTTACGGTAAGTTCTGTTGCATCTGCTCCACCAGAGCAACTTGGAGGGGCTTTGCTCGTTCCTCAGTGCGGGACCTCAAATGGTCTAAACAATACGTTAATGATTCATATCAGAGGAGCTCAATGATTCTTCTTTTTCCCTCATTCTCTATTTGGGTAAAAATCTGTTAAGTTTGTCATCCTTCACTGGGTCCCAGGTCACCGTAATGATCTTCTGCTCTACCTGCCTCAGCATGTGGGGACACTGAGAACACACTGGGCTCCCCGACTGTCACCTCCTCCCCCTCCTGTGTGGGACCCGCCAGAAGAGTGATGAGAAAATCCTCCACGATGCGTTTCCACACACCTCTGAGGCAGCTGTTGGTTTATCCTTAGCTTGTTCCTCTGTAGACGTGCTTGTTCGTACTCGCTTGGATGGGCACGATAACCCGGCAGAATAATTTGAGTCAAGTAGATATTTGTGCAGAGGTGGACAGAGTATGTCCATCACGAGCTTTTGGGGCCAGGGCCATCTCTTTGATCGCTGTTTGTAGAACTTCTACTGCAGTGGGCTTAGGGTCAGGTGCTACCTTTGAGTGCCACCATAATCATGATAATAAAAAATGAACAATATACCAGAGCCTTTCAAAACAATAAGCCGAGAGGTGCTGTACGAAGACAGTGGTTTTGATCAGCCTATTTCTTCCATGTTTTCACTCCCCAAAGGACCCTTCTAATTTACTTATATAGCTTCCATTACCATGGTAACTGAACACGTCACAGTTTTCACTGGACCCGTCCTCACAACACAACTGCAGGATCCGGAAGCACAGTAATGCTGCAGGTAGATACTCAGATTACTGGTTTACACCCCAAATCCCATCACTGTGGATTCACTGCTATTGTCCTCCACGCTAACTAGATTAAAACCAGTGTGCACATGGCTCCTACAAATAGATTTTTCCCATTTGCTCTGAAGTCAGTAACTGGGGTAAGGATCCAGAGACCCCAGCAAGGTCATCCAATCTAGACCAAAGCCCAGGGCGGGACAATCCTCTCTTAGAACTGCAATCCGTAACTACCTAGATGAAAGATGAACGTATGTGTGACTACCCGCATACCAGTTATCTATTAATTTGCCGAGCAGAAATACCCACAGCAATGGGGAATTAGCTTTCTCTTCCCAGCCAATACACCTACCTGCCCTGTGTCACAATGTCTCCCAAGACGTTCTGCCGCGGAGGCACAATAGTGCCCAATTTATGCCAAGCCAACCATTCCAGCTTAACTCTGAGCTGCGACAAGAATAGTAAATGACTAATGAACCCTTCTCCAAAACACTGTCTCATTAAAGAGCATGTCCTCATTAAAAGGGGAAAATTTACCATACACAATTGCATCCCTTATGCACAGACCTCAGCAGCAGCTGAGCACAACATACAACATTTACCCCCTGCTATCCAGTAGACAGGAACACTGAGCGCTCTGGAATTTTAACTAAACATACTATGTGGACAACCCTCCGCCCCAACAGCCCCAAAAGGGAAGGAGATCCAAGTACGACAGGCTCCGTTCATCCTTCATTTGGTGTACGTAGTGTGTCACCCCATACCTCTGTTTGCCATATAAGAAACCCTCTGCATTATACAGTCGAGATACTCAGCTACTTTCAGAAATTCCATCAGGCATGTGATCTGAATATTTTAGTGTGTTCAATGCCGTTGAGCCATCGGGCTTCCAAACACATTCTCAAAGTAAGTCTCAGGCACTGAAGTCCCCTGCACTGAGTGCCTGAACCCTGCACTGACCCAACAAAAACTCCGTTTCTCTCCTGTACAGACAGCCGCGCTGCAACGGGAGTCGGACACGCGAGTCAACGCAGCTACGCTGAATCAAGATTATCAGAATGCTAACATTAATTCGAGAGGCAGTTGCCTTTTGGGAGAAATTGATTTTTTGTATATGAATAATAACAAAGCTTTCAATTATAATAGATCTTTAAAGAAAAATTAGACTTAAGAGTCAAGCTTACGCGAATTATTAAAAGATGGACAAGTATACAACCTAATTCCAAAATCCCTTTCGTGGAGACTCTCTTAAATTAGTGCTCTGTCCACATGATGGCACTTTCACAAACGACAGCAATATAAAGGGGCTCTTCTATCAGCAAGAACTGGGTTCAAAGATTTTTCATGCCAGTTATACACATATTTGCAAATTACTCATTTTCTGGACAATGAACATATAACGAGAACATTACGAACCAGATGATTGGAGGGAACCTTCATCTGCTGAAAAGCCGCAGAAGTTTCAAAGGCTAACCTGCAGCATGTTTCAAATCAAACTAGTATCAGTTAGTCAGCTAACAGGGAACGCGTATAGAAGACAATCTTATAATTAACGTGCAGTGTTTGTTTGTGTGGTTAAGAATCCGGCTGTTGGTCCTCTGGAGGGAGGACCTGATGACCTCACTCTCTCCCATCTCTAGGTTTTTAAAAATCACCATCTCCTGAAGACGTTTGGAATTTTTGGCCATACTCTTAGTGACACTTGGTTATGCTCTTTTCCCATAAACTCTAGCAGTATCATAAATGTTTTGTTCATTTAATCTCCCAAGAGTCCACGCAGAGAACCTTTTGGGGTGACACAGTGGCTGTCATTTGGTCACACAGTCAGGTTTGCTCTCACAACCACCATGGGATGTGGTGCAGCTGGGGACATGGCCAGAAAACGACAAACACTCCCACGTACTTTGTCTCTGCACAGACTTTGTCCTTCAAATGGTCAACCATTTGCCCATGGTTGAGATGGTCAAATGCATCTCACCACGGCATCCCCGTCAGACCTTCTAGTGATGGGGCACCGCTGGGTGCTGGGGCCCTTGCACGGTATTGTCCTGAAGGGGACACTTCTGGACCCAGCAGCTTTGAAACCATCAGGGTGGCACAGGGTGGTTTTGGGAAACCAGGCAACATGGAGCTGGAACTGAGAGGAAAAAAAAAACAAAAAACAAAAAAACAAACAAAAAAAACCCAAACAAACAAAAAAACCCAAACCCTCCCTGGGTTTTTTTGGCCTGATTTGTTTTTTTACCTTCCCAGATACAAAAAAAGGAAAAGCCAATTAATAGAAATCTTAAAAGCTGTTAATTAAAAATCGTATATCACCAAAAAAAAATCCAAGAGAATTTTCACCAAGATCTCTCAAGTGAAAGGAGTTCACTAAAAAATAAGAAATAATTACCTTTGCTTTGCACTAGAAAAAAACCATCAGGATTTGCTTGGGTTTGGGTTGTTTGGTTTTTTTCTCTTTGCTTACATTAGGGATGTAAAGGCAGGGTGGGGAATAAAGGGCAGACATCAGAAAAATCTCACCTGCTTTTCATAATTTTTCTTGGAGAAAGAAAAAAAAAAAACCAAACCCAAATCAAACCAAGTTATTTCCTGACTGGCTGCAACTGCGAATCCTCACAAACAGGGACTCTCTTCATTTGCGTATAAAATATACTTCCAGGAGTTCTCATTCTCTGATTGGAGACTTAAAGTGTCCAACTAATAACAACAGCAACAGATGAATGAGAAAACGAGAAAACGTAACACTCAAAGCAGCCTGAGATGAAGAGCATCTGCTGAGGTGGGTTAGCACCGTTAGCTGCCAACAGGTAAGTCACACTAAGAGACATACTCCGTATAATCCCCCTTCCCTTGCCATCATCCATTCAGAAATGAAAAAAAAAGAATACTTTCAGAAAAAAAAAATTTAACACAAGAAAAGTTTGCAGAAATCAAACAGCCCGATCTGCCATTAATTAGGACAAGAAAGGAGCGCGGCCTTTTGATTTGTTCTCGGACATAATGTTATACGAAAATAACTCCACTTACTCTTTTTCGTCCCTACTTTTTCTTTTACTTTAAATGTACATCTTCAGATGCTACAGCTCAAAGCTGGTTCATTTCCAGCTTCCCCTTTACGTACATTATCTGGTTTCTTTTTCTGCACTTGCCATAAAAAATATGTGACTCAGAAAAAATAAAAATGGGTATATATTATATCACCCTACGGTACAAAATAATTATAGCATTCCCTACTGAGTGATGGGCTCAGATAAAAGCCTCACAGCCTGTATATTTAATCACATATATTTCTACTAGCTTTCGAACAACAGGTGCCGCTGTGTCCGACTTCAATACTCCAAGAACCTCCGCACCCGCACCGCCGTGCCGTCGGGAAGGATACTGCTCGGTTCCGTCATCACAGAGGGATATTAGCATTAAAAGCTTAACGACGCAGCTCATTTAACTACTGAAGTCAATGAGGCTACTCACATGAGTAAATGCTCACCAGTACCAGTAAAACATCTATAATTTGGTCCCTGAATAGTTATTGCTTTTGTTTTTCACACAGAAACAGAACGAAACAGATGCAGGCCAACAATTTATGAAGGGGCCGCTGCTCTCCAGCTTCCATATTTCATCCCAAACCACGACATGCTGTAACCAAGACTTAAAGGCCAGAAGCATCCCAAATCCCAGCAAAAGCCTATGGACCTACAGCCCCTTGGCAGATCCAGAAACCACCCAAATCACAGAATTCCTTTTTCTGAGTCACCCGCTCCAGCTGCTGGATAAAACGAGGATGCTCGTACGGGCCAAGCAGTTCTCCGTCTCATTTCTCACAACCCCGCACAGCACTTTTTAAGAAGAGGAGAGAGATTCTGAGACTTCCATCCTCTTTCTCTCACTCATTTCATTCTTTATCACCCAAGAGGGCAGGATTGTGTTGCCCGGCAGAACACACGCTGGCCCTGGGAGCTCGCAGCCCAGCCAGGCATGAGCCACCAGGGCGTTGATGGCCATAAGCTCACGCCGAGGCTTCCTCTCTTCCCGAGAAGACACAGAAGATGCAAATCCCATTCCAATCTGAATACCAAAAAGAGAACAGACAGAACTTTAACCTCTTTAAAGCAGTCCAGCTTTTTTGGACCTTCTCCCACTTGTCATAACCACATTCATTCCGCGTATGGCCCAGTGATGAATTTTCAGCGAGACGAATAAAACAGGTTTTTATGCAAGTTTCATGCATATCTGAATTTTCTCCCCCAAAAAGCTTTCATTCTTCTTCTCCTGAAAACTCTGCCAAACTTAGGTGCTATTTCTGGTTAGCAATTAGCAAAAGAATCAGTCCCAAAAATACTGCCGTTACCAAGCAGCAGGGTTTAGGAAAGAGGGAAAAAAAAGGAAAGGAAAAAAAAATATATAAAAAGGAACACATGCTATAGCCCACTGGCATATGATAGCCTTTTAGAGTATGAACAGGATTTCACATCACATGCTGTGCTTTAATTTGAGAATCCACTTCTAATTGTGTGCTCTTTTTCCTCTGCACCACAATTACATCTTACCATGTCCTCAGATCTGTCTGATTTCCTGATCCCTGGCACATCCAGCTAATTGACCACCTGCATCTGCCGTCATCTGCCATTTGGGGCGACAAAATGCCTCTTTTCTTAAAGTTCAGCTGCCGCTCTGCTTGTGCTCCGCCTGCTCCACAGCCACCCACACGCTGCCCTCCAGGAGATGGGGGGGGATTTTTTTCAGGCTCCAAGTCGTAAGGACCACACATCACTGTCAGACAGAGTCCACATTAGCAGGTCTCAAGCACTTCGTGGTGAAAATCATTATTATTAGGCCCAATTTACAAGCGGGGAAACCGCTATCTGAAGGAATGTAATTACTCGCAGCAGGTCAGTGGACCAGTGTCAGAGACAGACGTGAAACCCCGGATTCTTGAATCCCAGTCTTCCATTTGTGGGCTTCCTGACGATGCAACATCAAAGAAGATGATGCGCAGCGCACATCCTCCAGTCACTACTGACTGCGTTTACCATTGATTCCGGGAAACACTGCGTCTGTCATCACTGCCCATAACGCTATACCCTACTTCCATAAAGAACCAGGCTTCGTCTCCGGGAGTTACGAGTGGAGAGGAAAAAAAAGGTGGTATGTACAAGATGCATTGTGTCAGAAACAACAGAGAGATTCAGAAGCACTTTCTCTAACTGACATCTTTGGGTAATTCTTCTTTGTTAGCTTATAGCAGAAGTCAATTGCTCTCTAGCCTAATTCTGGCAAACGGGAATGGAAATGGAGCCCAGAACTGTCTGGCTCATGCCTCAGTTATGCCAGAGAAAGAGCACAGATAGATCGCTCTACCCACTCCTTCACATTCCTCATTAGCACAGACATCAGGTATTCACAGGTGACAGTTTTCTATACATAGGGTGAAACGGGCTTACAAGCTGGGGTGCTTTCTCCCTCCAGTTATTTAGCTGGAAGCCACAGAAGTGTTCTACGTTGGGTGCAGTTCTACGTTTTAGCCCAGGGATTTACAAGGAAAATAAAGCACTGCCTTTGTAAAGATTCTGCACAACTGCGCTACATTTAAGACCGATTCAGGCTGATTTCCCGACTGGAATAATGAGCACACAGGAAACGCTGAAGACAGGCTGAGAGAGTTGGGGGGTTCAGCCAGGAGAAGAGAAGGCTCCAGGGAGACCTTGGAGGCCCTTCCAGTACCTGAAGGGGGCCTAGGAGAAAGCCGGGGAGGGGCTGTTTGCGAGGGCATGGAGCCACAGGACGAGGGGCAATGGTTTAAACTAGAGCAGGGCAGGTTTAGATGAGCCATTAGGAAGAAGTTCTTTCCACTGAGGGTGGTGAGACACTGGCCCAGGTTGCCCAGAGAGGGGGCGGAGGCCCCATCCCTGGAGACATTCAAGGCCAGGCTGGATGAGGCTCTGAGCGACCTGATCTAGTTGTGGATGTCCCTGCTCTCTGCAGGGGGTTGGACTAGGTGGCCTTTGGAGGTCCCTTCCAACCCAACACATTCTGTGATTCTATGATTCAGGACATGAGAGGTAAGAAAAGTCCATCCATGAATGGACTTGGATGAATGGGTGGGAACTAGATGATCTTTAAGGTTCCTTCTAACCCGAACCGTTCTATGATTCTACAAATAAACAGCCTGAGGAACTCTGAAGGAGGTTGAGCGCGGCCGCCTCTCCCTGCCCACCAGGAGACAGAGTCCTGATTTGCGGCACGCGTTTTCTGTTGACAAGTAAAGCATGTAGTGGAACAGAGGGCTCCTGCCTCTATTTAGCAGTGGGCATAAACAGGCTGTTGGAACACTCCGTGATTAATGGGTCTTTCCCGGCCGTTTCTGATAGCAGGTAGCAGGGCTTGCTGGTGGAGAGATGATCAGCGTGAGAAGTATGGTCATGCTCCACTAACTACTAGCCCTTAATTCACTGAGGAAGTTCCGTGTGTGCAAGTCAGCTATCAGCTGCAGCAAATTGGGCCTGGCTGATTTTGATACCGAACATAAGCAAACTGGCTTTACTTGAAGTCTCAGGTTTTTATCACTTGGCCGTGTTTTGCTTCAGCTGTAACTCCTCGAGCCTCAAGCCAGCGCAGGCAGCAGCACAGGGGGATGCCATCAACAGTCAGGCAAATACCCTACTTCACCACTTTCATGAATATTGTGGTGAGCCTGTTTGCTTCTTTCGACACCGAGAAACTTTTCCAATGGTCTTTGGCTTCTATCTATGACAGTGACCTGCTTTTACTGTTACAAACCGGGATCAGAGCCTTGCGCAGCATTCCACAATGAATGTACCATTCATTGCATACAGAATCTTACAGCAACGAGACACCTCAGTAGGAAATTAAAAGCAACCACCACCATCTCTTCCAGAGTATCTCTCCGTTTGGGTATCTCCTGTTTTCACAGGTGTTAGTTGATTGCACTTTACAGTACCTGCTGAAATTATTATGTAGCTGAAAAAAGGAAGATAAATAGATAAACAAAGGATATAAATCAACTTCTCTTGAGCAGTAAACATATACAGCCACTGCGTAATACCAGAGCAACTCCCTAGGAAAACCACCACAGCCATCCCAATAGACAGAGACACGCAGAACCCACTCTTAGCTCCAAAAGGGGAAAAACCCAGGGTGGAAGGAAGTGGGGGACGTGAATACTGCCTCCGACCATTGGCCTAAGCAACAAACCTTACTGCCAAAGGAAAGGCTTTCACTATTGCAAGATGCATCCTGACCATCTCAGCGTGCCCGGTGTCGTCAGTATTTGCAAACCTCTCGGTGAGTAGCCATTTGGAATAATCTACAGGTAGAAAGCGGTGCAGGCATACACTGCGCACTCTCGAGGATGTGCTCTTGAAACGTGCAACAATCAGCAGTTAGATGGATACCTAAGTAATTTTTTCTGCAGGAATTAATTACTTGAGAGTGGGTGCACGCAGGGACATAAATACTCAATTCAAATACATGGGGCTGGTACATCGGACATGGAAGAGGGAGAGGCAGGAGCAAATCATCAGAATTGTCAACTGCCAACTGAACATCCACAGGAGAGGAGGAGGAGATGCTGGATTTTCAAAGCTGGCTTGTGGGCAGGTGGAGATGCTGACTACTTCTTAAAATGAAAACCAAGAGATGACTGCTTACTGACCGGAGATTTTGATCAGCAGATCTCTGTGTAAGACCCCCTCTCGGAATGCCCCCATCATCTTGCTCAATAAGTGCCCAACAAATCTTTCAGTGCAAACGTTCTTGCTGCTGCTTGCCTTGTTGTCATCATCTACCTCAAATGCATGAGGCTTATCAAGGTCAATCCAATCAGTCAAGAATGAAGGATGGAAAAGCAGGATAATGACAGCTAGCCAAGCAAGGTATTAAACGATCAATGATTAAACTCAGAGACAAAGAAATGATGGATTACTGAACCTGTAGAACCAATGATAGGGGAAAACTCTAATACGGCACAACAGACTATGACAAAGAAAAAGAATCCTGCACAGAACTGGGGAGAGGAAGGTGCATGTGAGGAGGCAACAAAGAGAATTTCCTCAGATCAGGCCATAAGGTCACCTGGGCAACTTCTAAAAGCGAAGCTGTGATCTGAGCAGGAAACTGGTTTTAGCCTGTTATTAGATACAAAGAGAGACATACTACAGACTGCAGGAACTCAGGTGATGTCAGAGGTGATGGATAACCAATAATCCCCATTTGGTGACTATCTGGATGCTTTTCAACATCTGAGAATCCCGCTGTTGCTACGCAGTGCACTTGACTGCCTCAAAGTATATGGTTTATGTTGCAGCAGTGGCTAGAAAAACATTGGACAAAAGATTTGTTATAGTTTTATATATAAGTGCAAAAGTGAGATGATATGTCTAAGAAAAATGCTCCCAGGACAAAGAGCGTCTCTTGTAAAGATGTTCTTCCAGAAATATTCGAGGTTAAGCACTTTGTTTTGCTGTTACCACGTCGGGAGCACAAAGTGTTTTCAGCATACAAATTACTTCAGAAAAAAAAAAAAAGACTGTCCTTTCATATTTGCACAGTGCTCAAGAGACTGCACTCAGATCAGCTGGAAACTGAACGTTATTGTAATCTAAATTAATATTAAGAGCTATATCAATTAATATTTCACTGCTGTAAACCATATGCTGCTACTCTTGTCCTATTGCTTGTGTTCTTTGCATTTCATAGGTTAGAACATAAGAATAATTTGCTTGACTAATAACTGATTTAGCACCACATCTGATAACATATTTCAACTTTAAGGAACTCAAGATAGTTTCCAAAGGGCTGCAGAAGCGAAGAATACTCGGCAGGTCCACCAAACCCCCCACGCGTTGGTACGCAACGATC
This sequence comes from Rynchops niger, assembly GCA_013400035.1. Lineage (NCBI taxonomy): Eukaryota > Metazoa > Chordata > Aves > Charadriiformes > Laridae > Rynchops > Rynchops niger. The sequence goes on along the minus strand of VXBH01009358.1, from coordinate 1,483,250 downwards.
TGCCCGACTGCTGGAGCCACCAGAAGGGATCCCTGCCAGGCTCAGGGAACCGAACCACTTCAGATCCTCCTCACGTCTTCAGCAGTTCATCCACAGGAATTGTTCTAAAACTTGAAAGCACAGTATAAATGAGAGCTACAAAGTATTTTTCAACACCATTAACTAGAATTAGCCCAGTCAAGCCATTGCACATTGACTGCATATATTTTTCATGCATAAAAAGCAGAGGGTGGGTAGAAGTAATGCTTGGGATATGCCATGCAGTATAATTTTAGTTGTTTTGATGTAGAAGGAAAAAAATAGAATTAATTCAAAGGATGATATTTTAGGCTGTGTTGCTGTGCATGAATCTAAGTGCAGCAAGTTCCTCTAAAAATAAGTCTATGCAGAAGAAATTAAAAGAACAAAAAAGAAAGGTTGGAGGTGTGATGAAATGACTAATGGTTCTATAATAAGTGAGCAGCTTACTGCTTAGCTGCAGCGTACATTTGGCTGTTATTTTTGCTAGCGGATTTTACGCAACCAGCATCGCACTTGATAAGCCAATGCTGATTATTATTATGTCCCAAGAACCTTGTTTTGGTTTGGGTATTTTAATCACTACATTTTTATTACCAGAATTACAATGAGTACAAATTATCATTGTATTACCACATATACATCAAACGGTCTTGACCCAGAGCCTCTGCAAACTAATGAACAGGATCGGCGGCACTTGAGTCTGGATACGACTCCAGTTCCATGCTGAGCGAGGCTGAAGAGCTGACGGCACACGCACCAGGAGTGCGTTACTCCAGGCCCTTTAGCTGCAGAGAACAGTTCAGCAATTGCTAAAAATCTGTGTTTCTACTAGAGGAAGGGGTATCTCTTCTAACGGTACACCATGTTTACGGGAGTGATATTAAGATGCCTCACTTAATTGCCTAGCGCTACCTGGCATGGATTCTTGCCCAAATAAATCCAAGAGAGGACTGACTTCAAGCTCTTGGACCATGACTTTGGGGACTTGGATTAGATCCGTAAAAGTGAGCAATGAATACAACAAACAATGTAAGATCACAGGAACACTGAGGCAGTACAGGTATAAATCTCAGTAGACAGGTGTTATTAATATGGGAGTTATTAATAAGAGAGCACTATCTAAGATTTCCAGTCAGTAGATCTATTCACCTATGCCTCCTCACTGACTTTCCAAGAAGTTCACAGCAAATTTTCCGTTAAGGTTTCAATATACCGTCATTTTCCAGTAGCCTTTGGAATTAAGTTAGCAATCGTCCTCCCTTGGGACCAGCCACATTGCTCCTGCCGCACCTGAAGACATTGTCACCCATAGACGTACGAAGGTGTAAGGAGACAAACAGCCACGGCATAAACACCCCAAACCCAGTGGGTTGATTTCTGCTCTATTCATCCTCTGTCTTCACCCGCTTAGCCCAAGGGTAGAAGTGGTCTTAAAACCAACCCTACATACACAAAATTAAGCACTGTATCGGATAATTAACCGTCCATACAGCTAACTGGTAACATCAGCGGTTTTATTGGATCTGTTTGGTCTGACCTCAAACAGCGACAATCTTCATTGCCTTGGAAATTATCCGGGAGAGCTTCTCGGCAACCTGAAGAACTCTATTTTCATATATTCAACATGCAAAAGCGGCCACTGGTCCCTGTTTAAATACTTGCACACAACAGTTAGATTTTGAAAAGAGCTCCAAAAGGCAACTGATTTTTTTACTTCTGGTCATTTCCTTAAGTGCAATAAGCAGAAGCTAACTCTCTAAATATTCTGGTTGCGTTTCTAGCTGTAAGAGGGCAGCAATCAAATTTTGGCTATAACCTTTCTGTGTCTTGGACTCTTCATAAAACAAGAAAAATACCTAATTCTTCTCTACAAAGCTCTGAGACTAAGCATCAATAATCATTATTCCGATCAAGTGGTTTGAAATCTGCAGATAAACCCGTTGCAAGCAGCACCGCTTGTTTCCATTACATAAGGAAGGACGTTGTTGTTTTTACGGAGACCCAGGAAGGCCCTTCTATCTCACACTCAACTCAAGCCCTCCCCAAAAAGAGATGGCACAGAGCACTGGGGTGGAAACCAACATTTTCATTTTGTTCTATGCTATGTATTTTGCCACTTATAAAACTAATGATGAATATGCGACCTAGTCACGTTGAGCTTTTTAAATTCATTTCTCTTCCCATCACTGTCACAACTTCTCAGACGAGGTCGGGCGCCTGTTCCCATCTGCACAGGACAGGCTCCCCGGCAACACGTTCTCATTACTGCCCAAGTGAAACCCAGGCTGGTCTTACGTTCAACTATTTCAAGGAAAACTTCACACTTTGCAGTAATTGCCTTCAGATTCACAGTTTAGTAGAAAGAAAGAAAACTTGCTTTTCTTGTTATGGTCTGTTGCAAAGTGATACGCTCACTGCTATTGTATTTTTCTAGCGCACAGCATCAGTGAGAATAACTCACATGCTTAAGTGTTTAACGTCTATACAGCTCCTTGTATTTCCCATCAGAGTAATCTCTGAACTTCTTCCAGCAGATGTTAAACTATTTCAACAGTAGCCAAGATGGGTAGCTCTGTCTCCCTCTAATACCGGTAACATAAATGCTCTGACTTACGTTCTTATTAGAATCTATCTATTGCCTTGGTAATATATTTTGAAAGTAGAGTTCTGTGAGGCAGTTCTTCCGTGTCTGTAGAACACATACTGCACTGCGTAAAAGAAGGGGGAAAAAAGGAAAGAAAGAATAAAAAAAAAATAATCAAAGAATGGTCTCTGCTATCCTGACAGGAAAATGGCCAGATTTGTGATAGTTACTTGTTTCCCCAGAGGAATTAATGTACAATGTGGTGGAGCTGGCCCTCAGAACACGTTTGCCTTAATACTGATGAACTTTACACAGAAGCATTTTTAGAATCGAGAGAAGAGTCCTCAAGTGCTTTGCAAGGATCAAGTCTTCACAGCCAATTAGTCTCAGTGCAAATTAATATGAATATAGAGTACAGAGGCATTGTGTGACACAGTTTTGGCAGCCCTTAGGATTCGGTGGAATTGTAATGCCAGTTTTTTCACCGGTTCACAGCAGAACTTAAAAAAAAATTAAAAAAAAAACCAACCCTGCTGCAAGGTTGGCATGCACCACTTACCCTGCAGAAATTAAATAATAGATCCAACTGACACAGGTCTTACCGAAGAGTGTCACGCTACGTCTAGCAATCCAAATCGGACTTCATCTACTCCTGCAGAAGCGAGCAGTCAATGTGACATAGAGAGGGAAGCCAAGCTACTCGGTAGCGTGTTGTAGGACTGAGTTGCAGGAGAAGGAAAATCCCAGGGGGAGGGAGAAGACAATGAGAAAGCGCTGGCGCTGGGAATGAAGAGAGCCTGTAGGTCACCGCTTGTGAGTTGGAGAGAGAATGGAAACGGAACTGAAAACCGTTGACTTCCAAGTGTCTGATGTCACGTCAGTTTGGGAAGGAAATGGGAGAAGGGTTAGCTTGCCCTTTCTTACTAACTAGGTAGCCACCTCAGGTAAGTACTAATTGGGACTCTCGCCACGGAGGCTGGCAGCACACACCAGCTCCGCTCCCAAGGCTGGAAGCTCCCTGGGCTGCAGGGCAGGACCGGCTACTGCTCCCGGGACCGGCAGTCCAGCCTCCCGGCCAAGGACCGAAAGCATACAGACAGCATCGCACCTGAAACCTTCAAACAACACAAAACAAGGCAGTGCTTAGGCGTTCGTCTTGCCTGTAAATTTTCTGTCACTCTACGCCTCCTGTCCACTCATATTAAATTAAAGGTAAATGCCAAAACCCAGTTTAAATACTGGCCTCTGTTCAAAATGGCTTGGTCTGCCTGCAATAGTGATTCAAAATCAAACCCTGTGATTTTCTCTGAGATACACTTTGATTAAAATTTTAGCGAGAACCTCATGTTATGTTTGAAAAATAGCGATAAATAGGGTAAGAGGAATTCCAGGATCTGTAAGTCTATCCTGCACAGTACCTGCTTTCTGGCTGCACCCAGGACTGGACGGTTCAGTGGAGGAAGAGAACAGCAAAACCAGCTCCTCATTATTTCCACCATTCACCCGCTTCAGTCTGAGGCTTTTTGCCCAGTTTAAGAGAGTCCTGGACACACCAGCAGGAAGTGGGCAGAGCCACAGCAGCGGCTGCCCGAAATGTCCGAGACATTACCCAAAACACCCATTGAAGAGTGCTAGTGCCCTGAAGGACAGAGATAGTTTTACTCCTCACTCCATGAGTATGACTATTTATTTATGTTCCTCACTTCTTAACCTATAAAATGGGCATAACGGACTTTTGTGTATGGCCCCTGCTGGTTTTAAGTTCTGTGGAAGAGGATCCGTCTTCTACTCCCTGAATCCCATTCGCACGCTCTCGGCTGGATGCTATTCTAACACAAGTAAAGTCACGCTACTACTCAGCCTTGTTCCGCAACCCAAAGTAAAGACAATGAGCTCACTTCGGTAGCATTTTTTCGTCTACTGTGCTATCCAAATTAAGCCTTTTTCTTTACAACAGCACTGTTATAAACAACTAAAACTGCAAAAATGTACTTATTTTATTCCACACACAATACTGCACAATTATTGTCAGAAGCTCTTTGATTTACTGGCAGAGAAGAGGAAGATTGTGCTCAGTCCCAGCCAAATGCGTTTTTTTTTTTTTTTTTTTTAGTATCTGGCTTGCCCACTTACCCTTTGGCACAATTTGTTCTAGAAAGTTTAATGCCACCGTGGCTTCAGAGGGGATGGGAAGTATTTCAGGCCATCCTCTTCCATGAGCAGAGTCAGCGTTGGGCAAAGATTGCTAGAAGGTGGGTGCAGTTTGGCTGGCAATTACCAGATCCAGAGAAAGCGGCCACAAGTGTTTGTGGGGAAGATGAGAACTAAGCAAAACCCATGTCATGGTTCAGATGATTGTTTGAGTGGCTCATTCTGGTGACCTTGCTGTTTGGAGCTCATGCATTTACATCAGCGCTCTTTTACACTTACTTTTTGTCTTCCTCTGGGAGCAGTTTAGAATTAAATTTACAGCCATTGCACCACAGTGTTTACTTCTGTTTATACCGTGAAAAACACCTACTTACCCAGCTCACAGAGGAGCAGGGAGCTGAAGAGTTAATCAAGCAAAGCACGTTCTTCCTGCTCCAGACTCAAAGAAACTCTGCTCCGAGAGGCTGACACCAGGTCAGGAAGAACTGGAGACCCTGCGAGGAGAACACAGGCAGACCTTCTGCCTCTCGGAGAAGGGGGATGCTCAAAAACACCACTGTGTTCTGGGACACAATGCTTTTGAGAGCTCTCTTTTGGACAGTCTGTCTTAGGTCACTTAGAGCACTTAATTTTTTATAATATTTTTAAAAATTATTATTACTACTATTATTTTGCGGCTAACCCATCCCTGGAGGGGTTCAAGGCCAGGTTGGACGGGGCTTGGAGCAACCTGGGCTGGTGGGGGGTGTCCCTGCCCAGGGCAGGTGGGTCAGAACCAGATGGTCTTTAAGGTCCCTTCCAACCCAAACCATTCTTGATTGCACCATCTCTTCCACTGAAAAAGGGTGTTGTGTCACTCGTTGACATTAAATCCACCCATAATTAAAAATGCTTTGTTACCAGCCCATTTATCTCCACATTGTCAATTCAGTCTCAAACCACACCACCAGGAAAGGGAAGGGAGGCAAGAAGAGATCAGGTGGAAAACAGAACTGAAACTTAGGCCAAGGCTAAGTTCACCAAACCATGGCTGACAAACTGCATTTACCACAAAACATGTGTGGCCTATCGTGACGTTGGTTGCAAACTGGTATCTGTTAAAATTTACTGGGTGTTATTCTTTTATCATGCTCCATGACCTTCCAGACTTCAGCCCTTGTTGTTTCGTTTATGTCCTTGAACATTAGACTTGGCATCCCTACCAAAAATCATGACTCCTTTGCATAATAATTTTAATCCTGAATACCCTCATTAATCACATACCTGTCTTTTGAAAACACATTATTTTTACACCTTGTTGCTCTCTTGATTTCAAAGCCATCTCACAGTCATGAGTTCCAAAGAATGACTTTATGTAACAGAACATGAAAAAAAATACACCAAAAAGCTTTTGTTTTAAATGCTTCTTGTCAGCTTCTCAAAAGGTTCCATTATTCTTTGGGCTTTTAAGCGAAACTCAAGTTCTACACAATGCTTTAACTGCCCTCCTTGATGAGCAGAGACTCGCCCTTATTCAGAGCATCACAAACTGTATGTCAGATGCCGAACTGATGTACATTTTGATGTAAGATCTAGCATGTTGTAATTTCTAATGTAAATTAGATCACGCAAAACCTTTATTTAGCCTATCTGGACTTTATACCCTTTCTATGTTATTTTAGAAATTATCTATCATCATTAACATGGTATTTGTGGTATTATGCCGGCCAAAAGCAGGATCTTTTCATGTGCAGTAAGGCTAAGTGACAGATGAAGGTACAGCAAAACCTCGTATTTTATTTATTGTTGAATAGGAATGAATTTGTGCGCTGAACTGGAAACAATCAAATTAGGTAATTTCAAATACACCTCTGAACTCAAGTCACACAGAATAGCTGCCATTTTTTTTCAGAAGCAATGGCTGATCTTTACCTACAGACATTTTCTATTCCTCGCCTTCTGATTTTTGTGTACAATATCCAACCCAGCAGTTCCACGCAGATGATAACAGAACATTTACAGCCTTCTCTGAAGTGACTAATGGATTCAAGCCATTCAGCACAGACAGAAATGAAAATAACCTGGATCAACGGAGCAGAAAGAATGGAGTTCTATAATCAGATGATTTGACCCCAAGCATAAGGGGGAGTCTATCTCCCTTCTAAACCAGACTAAACTTTGGTCAGAATGCATCCAAGAAGTGAACTGAGCAAAAGGATACAGTTTATTTGAAGAATTTAATGGGAAAAAAAAAAAAAAGGCTCTTTGACAAAGGATTTTTAAGAAGCAAAAAATATTTATGCACTTTGATTCTACGATCATTCACGGGGAATGATGTCCTCCGCTTCTTCAGCTGCCTCTGAAAAATTAGCACTATTGCAAGCAATTCCTTGATAGCTCAGACTTTCACTGCGTCACACCAAAAAAGTAGAAAGACCCTTCAGATTTCAAGTTCTTGTTACCTAGAGCTCACTCAGCCACAGACCAAACGCACGGAAATCCGTCCGAAGTGCAATTCCCTGCACATGCAGCCTAACGACTTCCCTGTCTCCCAACAGAAAGAAGGGTGGTAAGCACGACCTATCTACACCCACACCTTAAAAAGCCAGCTCGCCTAAGAATACTGTTACTGTAATTTTGCACATAACTACTAAACGCAAATAATTGGCCCAGTGCATTCTGTCCTATGAAGGCAACCATCGCCATGAACCCCATCGGCTATTTTGCCCGAGAAAAACCTCTGGATCCCACTGTTAGCGAATTCTATAACAAAGGTTCCATCACAAGAAATACCCTCAATGACCTTAGATTAGATAGTAGGAAGAATTACTTTACTGGAAGAGTGGTCAGGCCCTGGAACAGCCTGCCCAGGGAGGGGGTTGAGTCGCCATCCCTAGAGGTGTTTAAGAAACGTCTGGATGCGGCACTTCAGGGCATGCTCTGGTGGCAGAGATTGTAGGGGCTTGGGGTTTTTTTGTGTGTGTATGGTTGGACTCAATGATCTCAAAGGTCCTTTCCAACCATGAAGATTCTATGATTCTACACTTTAAAGAGGCAAACTTAAAACGGAGTTGGGCTTGGTTCCCTCTCCCTCCCTTCAAAGTCCAAAATGGTTATATGGGGTCTCTTTAAAAAATACTGTTTTGCCAAAGGCTATGTTAGTCCAGTGGGAATCGAAGCTAAAAAGATGAAAATAAGCTGTGAAGATATTTCTGTTTGGGGTGAAAAGCAGGCAACCGCAGAAATCCTAGAAGAGAACTTACTCGAAGGTTTTTTAGCCTGGTGTGGTTGGCTTGAACAACGGCTGAATCACGAACTTCTGAGCTCTATCTCTCAATGCCCAGCATGAACTTGATGCAACAAGAGTACCAAGAGCTGTCTTCAGACACGCAATCCTGCACCTGGAAGCCGGTATTTCCCAGCCAGGCATACCTCACGAATATACGGCACTTAAAAAGGAAGACTACAGCAAGCAAACCAGGGATGCCGCAGCACTGTACTATTATTTTTCAAAAGCTGGGGTAAGGGAACGGATCAGGTAGAAAGGCCAGACCTCCCGTAGCAGGCTGAGACCAGAGCGGGGCCGGCGTAAGTGGCTCCTCCCAGACCCCCGGACACTCATCCCACCTCTCCATTGTCCCTCTCGATGCGCTGGCACAGATGACAGTGCAGCTGCATGGTGAACTGGATCAGGGAACTGGTCCAACCCAACAATTTTCTGTTTATTTTTCAGAAATGAGTACCATTGTGATCAAATGGGAAATCACGGGCTCATCAGGAGCATCTGAGAATGGATAAAAACATGATTTATAAAAAATATTTTCCTTCCAAATAAAAGCAACTTATTTGCCCTTAAGAAAATGTAATAGCTGACACTGAAAAATAGTAACCCAAACATAGCTTGGGAAACAATCTTTTTTGCTGTATCATTTTATACAACACTACTTAGATTACCCCAGATTTGAGTAACGATCAAACAGCAATATTCCAATTTGGACAAGAATGTCTTGCTGTAGTCCCATAAATGCAAATTAGATAACATCTACCTCCAAGCATTTTGAAATTTATGTCTCTATAAATTATATTTTCATACATGCATTACATTATATTTCAAATTGGGAAGACGAGAGATTTTTCTTTTTTTTTTT
>VXBH01009358.1:1423134-1473351 GCA_013400035.1 Rynchops niger | reverse complement strand
GGGGGGGGTGGTGTGTGTTACAGAATACATTTAAACACGTACACTTTGAATTTTGGGATGAACCATACTGATCTTCAGTTCCCACGAGGGCCTACTCCCACTGTGCTCGCACACAGCGCTCGGGCTGGCTGTAACACGTGCGTTCCACAGTCAAAGCCTCCAGATTCGAGACATTTCAGGGCTGCTTCGGCATTTCCCATTCATTTCACTGAGCAGTGCTATATTCACTGTAACTTAAAACATTCATCTAAAACACCATGTTCTTACATCAGTGTTTGTAAAAGATGCAAGTCACAATACTCCCTACAGTAAATTAATGGGTAACTTATGTAAGAGTAAAGCACTGTGCTTCTATTAAGCAACATTTCCAATCTGGAATGAATGTGCTGACTTAAACACACTTTTTGACAACAAGCAATGAAGTTCCCTAGAACACATCTCTCTCATAAGATCCAAGGGTCATTCCAACTGGTAAAATCATAATTACTTACTAGATCTGCACAGTGAACAAACAAGCTTTGAAAAAGGAACATGGCATAGGCAATTTAGGTTTACTTTGGGTTAAAAAAATCAAGCATTTACGTGAGCCAGGAGCATAACTTCCACTGACATTTAGTGGCGCTTAACCTCTGAAAACAATTGGGTTTTTTTTAAGTGTAACCCATTACCATTAAAAATTTCCCGGATAGCCCATCTACATTTGCCTTAGCCAACCTCAGTGCTAATAATTTCAGTTACGTGTCCCTCGGAACAAAACCTATCCGTGACATTTGGATGCCGTGACATATTTCTATCTAAGTATCAGCTGAAAAACTTAGTAAATGCACGACACACGCCCCCACATCGCGTCCGACTCCTCCTTTCCTCAACCTGGTTTTGTCAGGACAGAGCTGGACCCCGAGGGGCCACATGGGATGGGAAGAGGAGATGTGACTGGCTGCGCTGCTGCTGACCCCACCAGTGGGATACTGCCCCAAAAAGAGCCGTTGCGAACCTGACATCATATATATTAAAATCTCCACTATTAAAAAATGCAGTACGCAACGTTTTTCACAAGAAAGACTCTTTTCAACCATGATTAATTTGTAAAACAGCTGTGTTCTGCCTGTGCATTGTATCTGACCTAATTATGGTAATGTGCATAGAATAGATTTGACGCACGCGTCACAAACCGCGGCACTGTTAATCACCTCCAGCGGTGTGAATTAATCGATGAACGCGTTCTGGCGACGGGCCACCTGGTAGTAACGACAGAGCTGGGCTCCATCCGCACACCACCACCCGCTTATAGATCTTTCAGCAGAACATTTGACCCCGCCTCAGCTTACTTAGAGACATTCCAACAGAGTTTAGTAAGTTTTTTTGGTCACATCAGGATGATCAGAATGGGACACTCCCAGAGAAGAAAAAAAATAATGCACTGATTTTGTTTGACGCCTGTCATCCTCACAAGTTTGGTAAGTGCAAAAGTTACCTGGTAATTCTATGCCTATTACAGAATCATAGAATAGTCTAGATTGGAAAAGACCTTTAAGATCATCAAGTCCAACCCAACACCGCCCAAACCCCCACTACCCCACGTCCCTCAGCACCGCGTCTGCCCGGCTTTTAAATCCCTCCAGGGATGGCGACTCCACCACTGCCCTGGGCAGCCTGTCCCCATGCTTGACAACCCTTTCCAGGAAGAAATCTTCCCTAATATCCATCCGGAACCTCCCCTGGCGCAACTCAAGGACATTTCCTCTTGTCCCATGGCCTGTTCCTTGGGAGAAGAGCCCGACCCCCCCTGGCTACCCCCTCCTTTCAGGGAGCTGTGGAGAGCGAGAAGGTCTCCCCTCAGCCTCCTCTTCTCCAGGCTGAACACCCCCAGCTCCCTCAGCCGCTCCTTGTGCTCTTAATGCCGTTATTCCCCAGGGGCTGTTTAGATCAACTGGGGCATTTTTCCCCGTAACATCTTTAGAAATAGTCCTTAGAAGAAGGTATTAAGATAATGGCCCCATTTTTAAATGCTGTCTTTAACAGCCCCAAACACCATTAACCAGCAATCAAATCTAACCCCTCGTCCCACAAAGCAGTGGATATTGTGGTGTACATGTGGTTACAAGAAAAAACAGCTCTAGATACAAAACTGAGCCTAAGTTTCCCAAATCTAAGCAGAATACTCTGGGGAGTTATTTTTTTCTTGATGGGATTTGATTTTTCATAATTATTCTCTGTTCCAATATTGGAATAGCAAATGCAGAATTTCATGAAGTAAAAAATCTTTAAGCTGTAGATGCTGAGCTCATTTTTTTTAATCAAAACTTTCATGTAAAATAATAAACATCCTTTCATGTGGAAAATATTTTATTATTAAGTGCAGGTTAAAAAATGGGATTTTTTTTCTTTTGTTTTGACTGCCTGGCAAGCGGTGTATCAGTTAAATACAGTATTTTGAAACTGAAAGCTTTGCCTGCGACAATTTTTTTTTTCCTTACAAAACCAAATTGCTTATTTAGTTTTTCTCAACCCTCTTTTTCACTTCGACTAAAATTTTCTAATTCAGGGGATGTTCCCAAAAACTAGGCACAGCAACACTGTCAGGAGACAAAAGACAGGCTTTCCGTAGCTGTGCCCGGGAGCCGGAGCGCTGCGAAGGACGCGCCAGGTAAATGGTGGGTGACACTGAGGTTTCTGGGGGAAAAGCGTTCGATTTGAATCGGCTTATTCAGACATCTGCACCCCCACCACATCAGGCCGATGGTTTTGCAGGGGGTTAACGGCTGCCGTTAATCACCAATCTGGTTAAAGTATATTGGTAAATGAAGCTACCGATTAAATCATGGATTGATTAAATACTCTTTGGTCATGTGAGAGGCAAAACACTGAATGCCAATACCCAAAGCACTGTCAAGATCATAGAACGGTTCAGGTTGGAAGGGACCTTAAAGCCCACCCAGTGCCAACCCCTGCCCTGGGCAGGGACACCTCCCACCAGCCCAGGTTGCTCCAAGCCCCGTCCAACCTGGCCTTGAACCCCTCCAGGGATGGGGCAGCCACAGCTTCTCTGGGCAACCTGGGCCAGGGGCTCACCCCCCTCAGAGAGAAAAATTCCTTCCGGGTATCTCATCTAAATCTTCCCTCTTTCAGTTTAAAACCATCACCCTTGATTCTCCCAGTCCCCTCCCTGACCAAGAGTCCCTCCCCAGCTTTCCTGAAGTCCCTTTAGGTACGGGGGCCGCAGGCAAGCTGGCAAAGGCTAAGCAGAGGTTTTGCTACGTGAATCGGATTTCCTCAGGGACTAATAGCATACATAAAGTATTGACTTCAAGAAGCCAAATGAGTATTAATGCCAGCTGGGGCATGGATGTGTGCAGAAGGGAAGCAAAGACCTGCTGAAAACGCAGCCTCGGAAGTGGTGAGCATCAGAAGTCTCTCTTGTTAGTCTGTTTTCTAAAGAAAAGAGTATTAAAGAGTTGCGCCAATTTCTCTTTCACCTAAAAGTTCTGAACTTTTCAGGCCATGAGATTCCATGGTTCTGTACCCAGTTTGGTCTATGAGACCTAATCACTAATTATTGTGAAGGCTACTGTCCCTCAAAGCAGCTTTTTCTTTCCTTCTCACGTATACGCACAAACTGTTAAAAACAAACCCACCACTTCATCCAAGAGCAAGACGTTTCACGTCAAGCTTCATCTCGATGCTGTTGTTCCCTGCCACGTTACACACCTGAAAACAGGGTTGAGATCAGAATGCCAACAGACCTAGTTCCGATGGCAAACTCCCCCTCTTCAGTGGGTCCTCTCCTTCCCTTCCCCGCAGCCCGTCCTCTCAACACCTCACTGAGATGGCATTATGCAAAAGAGCCGTCACTGCAAAGCATTTTATTATGCTTTGCCTGATTATGCTAACTCTAACTCTGTGGAGCCACTTTGCTTGCTCTCTCTCTTCTCTTCCCTCCTCCCCTCACTTTTCTGCACTGCCAGCAAACGGCTTTTATTGAAATGGGGAACACGAACGCAGTTATGAAACAGAACAAATTAAACAGAACAGTTGGGATCACTTTTCTTTCACAAGACATTGCGTATGTGGCACTAACAGGGCTACAGAAAACGGCAGCTTTACCTTATGTACTCTCTGGTTTTATTCTTATATATATATAAAACTCTATGCAAAGGAATGCCAGGACTGGTATTTGGTTAAGGTCTTGGAGCAGTCCCACCTCTGAGGCCCATGTGCCCTCGGCATCCCTGGACCTGTCACTGCTGACCCGACTCCAGAGCGGTGGGTAGGACCATGACCGGAACGAGGGGCTCTTGTTCTAAAACCACCGGAGCCACGTCTGCGCACACACGTAACAGAAAAGTTTCTAGTTCTGGAAGCCCAATGGTATGTATGTGTAGGTTCATTCCTGGGGGGGGTGGTGGTGGTGTTTGACTCATTATAGTATTGATAAACCTGACTTCAAAAAGCCCTGAATCCCAAAGATTTCTAGCAGTAGGGATGCTCATACTCACATGAGACTGGAGGTGAGAAAGTCTTGTCCCTCATACCCTGAGGCCAGTCACCCAACAGAAACCTGTATCAGACAAAGCCTCTCAGCCATTCCGCTCACACAAATGCCACAGCCAACACACTAGAACAAAACCTAAGTTTTGTAGTAAGAGAAAAAAAATGTACAAGGGGCAAAAGATATCCGGGATCCTTGTGAGAGCAGGGGATTTGCTGATGAGGAATGAAACGTTCCAGCCTTGCACCACACTACAAAGGAAGGTAGAATATTGCTGGTACCTGACCCTCAAGGAAATGTTCCTCCTCCACTCTCAATACGATAACTGGCTTAATCCTGAGCCCAGGTACAACGTGTACCAAACAGACACCTGAGAAATTTTACCCTAAATTCAATTTGTGGCCCTTGCTGATCGTAAGTACTTCAGAGGAAGGAAATGGAGCTCCCTGCAGAAGCTGCCACACGTCAAGGAAAGGGGAGAAGGTATTTTCCTCCTGGTCTCTGCAGGCAACCAACAAAAACCCCAAGGGATGGGATTAGTACCATGCAAACGTGGGGCAGAGAGACACAAGCCTCCTTCTCTGACAAAATATCTCATAATACCAATGCATTAGGTATCGTCTAAGCGCTTATATCCAGAGTTTAATTACTTCTCTCCAGGAATTCTCCTGTCCTGGAAAGAAATTTTTATGAAATTATAGATCTTTAAAAAACCCTCAGGATCCTGTTGTAAACCTGCCCGTCTTCAGTCTGTTCTACAGCTAACTCCTTGGAGACCTCCTACATGCCATCCTGACTGCTAACCCAAACGGAAGGGAAGAGAATGATAAAATCTGGTTCTGAAGCACCAAGAGAAGACTGGTCCTCCCTAAGTCTCTTTGGAAGAGACACCCAAAACCTGCTCTTCGTTGACTGCGTTCCCCTCAAGGGTCCCTGTTCCATCAGTGGCCGCTTCACTGACATTCCTCCCCCAGACCCCGAGGCAGCTGTGCAGAACATGTATAGGAGACACGCTTGCCCTCGCCTCCGTGGGGAACACAGAACTCCTTTGGGAGCTTCTCAGGTAGGCTCTGAGCAATCTGATCTAGTCAGAGATGGCCCTGCTCGCTGCAGGGGGTGGGACTACATGGCCTTTAAAGGTCCCTTCCAACCCAACACATTCTACGATTCTATGAAATTTGGTACAGATCAACAGATTGCATCATCCGTACTTAATGCCTGCAGTTTTTATGCTTAGCACAGAGCAGCTCCCCCCTCAGGAAAGGGATTTCTCCATTTCCTAAACCACCAGTCCCTATTTTTCAAGCAGGGAAACCAAACATTCCCAGCCCTCTCATTTACTGACGAGTATTTTTCTCGTATTGTCCTCTAACTCTTGTATGCTTTCAAGTCACGACTGCAAAATTAACGACAAACAGCCAGCACCTAAGTAAATATCCACCTCCAAAAGAGACTTCCAAATTAGCGAGTCTGATGTCATTCCATCCCCAGCCTTTCCAAACTGCTGCGTTTTGTGGTCGCTGCCTGGTAAGTCTGTCAAGCTGGATGCCCAGTTCTCCACTAACTGGGAAGCTAACAAATTTATCACCTCACTTTTAAAAGGCCGTATTGTTTAATGCACGCATAAAAATCATAAATACAGTACCTTCTGGAAAAATAAAATAAGCCTTAGTATTGAAAAGTAGTGACAAGGAAAGATGGATGAGTGGAAAATGCTTTCTTTTATGAATGGTGTGTGAAGTCATTGTTCAGCAGATCTATTTTCATGCTTGTACTGCAACAGTGCAGCTACTTGCAAAAAACATACATTTTGGTCTTGGGATTTCTGCTAAAGAGATTCTGAAGAGCTCAAAGAAGACAACACAGAAAAAGACAGGAGCTTGTAAGACAAGGGCAGGTGTGGCCAGGGATAAGAATTAGTATCTAGAAAGTCTAGGTGACTTTTTTCCCTGAGGACCGAATATCAGGAGTCTGTACATACGCTGTTACACACTTCCTTTCCAGGGTTAGAAATAAAACAAACCCACAGCATTAATAAGAAAAGGACTGATGTCTAACAGCATCACTTTCTGCTTCGGAGACCAGGAACTTCTCCATTCCTTCTACTTGAAACACTCAAATTCTCTGTATGTGAGGTTTTCTTATGGCCAACGGTGACATTTTAGGCATTCTTTTGTCACCTGCCTAATTCCTCTGTCTTGAAAATGCGAACTCCTGACGTGTAGGGGAGGGGATGGGAGACGCCCTTCGCATTCAGAATACCCAACCGCCAACCCCCAGCACCACAGAGAGCACATCACCCCTGGCAGCTGATGGTACAGTCACCTCAGCAAAACTTTCAATGGACTTAAACTTTTTTAGGTCTTATGGAGCAAGCCCCTGCATGCAATTGTAATAAGGAGAACACGAGGTCACACGTGTCCAGCATTGATAGTCCCAATATACAGGCACCCCCCTAGTAACACCTCCCAGCTTCTCTTACTAAGTTTACTTGTAAGTTCATTGCTGACCCTCTAGATGTCTCTGAGTGCTGTCTCGGAGCTGGAAGACATTCTCTGAATCGCCACACTTCATTTTGAACGTTCACTGAAATTCCAAGTTTTCTTTACCAACCTGTTTTTCAACTGCTCAAGGAAGAGAACGATCCTCCGTGAACCGGAGCTCAAGCTGCAGCAACACCTTCTTGTCTGTGGCTTCGGCTGAATTACCTCCTCTTGCTTAACTGGATCTCCCAACCCATGTTTTATCTCAATCGTTAATTAAGGATGGCTTAAAATCTGAATCTATATTGTACGGTCAAGACTTCTTTCTACTTTGATACATGTTGGTAACTTCTTTGATCCTCCAGTACATCAGCACCATGGGATACCAGTTCTGCAGAGCTTTCTAGGGAACACGTCGGAACATCAGATCTTTTTCTTCCTATGAGCCAGAAGATATATAGCTATCAGCTATATGTTGGAAGAGAAACCTGCTTTTCTGCTATTCAGATTAATTTCTCCAGGGATGAAGAGGAAAAGGTATTTCTGAAAGCTCATTTAATACACTTTATGTTTCAAAAGTACCTAAAGACCCCATGGAAAAAATAATTTCTTTGCAATCCTAGCAGCGCTAAATATCATGCTATAAATCACTTCCATAACAGCGATGCCTCTTTCTGAACATCCGGGGACACAAAAGAGGCAGCCTATTGAAAAAAACCCAAGTTATATTGAACCTAAGGAAGACTCAGGGGCAACACCCAGAACTTCCAGTGTTTTGCGCTAATGTTTGATGTTCCTAATTAACTGTGATAAATGCCCTGTAATAGTCCCTTCCCATTTCCAAAGCCTGCCTGAGTCAGAACATATGGAAAAACCAGCCCATGTAACTGGAGGATGGTACTTAACAGATTTTTTCAAAACACCTGTCTGAGGGTTGTCTTTTCTCTAACAGAACAATAAGTAGAAAAAACGAAAAGCACTGGTAATGATTACAGTGTTTCCAATGCCATCCCGAGGCACGGAACAGTACATCTGCATTTTCTGGAACGTATCTTGCCCATTATATCAGATTTATAGAGGGCCCCTTTCTGTTCCTATTTCTTAAAGAGGAAAAAGAATTCTAAGTGTTCTTTAAAGGAATCTACAATTCATGTTCTTTTAACAGCTATCCTCCCCCAGCCTTGGAGAAGTAACTAAATCCAGAAAGAGTCTGAATTTACACGTGCAAGCTTTCTAACGCCTTTTGCCTTTTCCTTTATTTAATCCCATTCTACTTGCGTGTTTCTGAAGACACCGCACTGTTATGCTCTCCATCAGTTAAGAGTCTTGCAATATCAACAGCCCCCATTTTTGGACCATTATGTGCTGCTCTTTCTATTTTAAACATAGAGCACGGAGGCACAGGGTATCACCGCAAGGTTCTCAGAGGCATAAAGGGTTGAGAGATTTGAATGAAAGTTGACCCCAACTGACTCCATTATTTCTTTCTCTGGCTTATCTATAAATGATATGGTTGCACTGGTTGGGGTTTTTTTGCTTTATTTGTTTTTTAAAGGTGGCTGGTATAATGCAAGCCTAGCTTAGAACCAAACTACCTGTAACACTAAGCCAGTTACAAAATGGCACACAGAGAACCCCAACGTAGAAGAAACGCGACCACAAGGGACACAAAGGGATCCTTGTCATTCACAGCTCCGTACGGCCCCCATCTGGTGGTGTGCTTGAGATCTATTTTTTGATTAGCACCTAAAAGAATTAAAATACCTGGGACCTAAATCCTACAGTTTCTCCCCAAATACCGGTGGATTTTGGCCTCTGCACGTCACTGCAAGGTAACACGTTAGCTGTAGTCACTTCTGCCATCGAAGAGCAGCAGTTGAGATAATATCTTATTTCTTTATTTTATTCATGTTATTCATTGCCCCTAGACTCTGAGCTCTGTTTCAGAGCTGTGAGAACAGGATGTTAATCATTATCTTTCTGACAGAACACAAATTTCACACTTTTTTTTTTCCTTGTATAAAGGGAAAACAGAGCGTGTGTCCTCTACTAGTTGAGTTGAAGTGGCTGCGACTAAAAGGTGACCTTTATGGACAGAGCAACCACCGTCCCTTTCAATTCTTGCACTGCAGAGACCTGTAAGAGGGGTGACGAATTCTGGCCAACAAGCAGGAACAAAGGCAGGAGAAGCAGAAACTCAGCCCTTAGTCCTAAAAAAAGTTTCTTGTGTAGCCCCACACTCTTGTTAAACCTAAATAAAGCACTTCAGACCAGGTTTCGAACTGTGTTCGGTTTTCGATAAGGATTAAAGAGAAATCTGAGTCAGGAGCTAGTCTTAATTATAATTAAAAGCTAACTGGTCCATAGCTAAATAACGAACCTGCTGTGGAGGAGGAACACTCCGGTCTCACTGCCTGCCTGGCTACAGGTGCTGCTTGGAGGCAGAGCATCACAGTCCTTTAAGGACTGATTGCAAGATACCCCAATTCCTGCTCAAATAACTTTAAAAATCTTGCCTGGGCGCTCTCTGTATGCTCAAGCCCTCTCAGTTTTGCTGTCAGTAAGCAATTTCAGGGCATGGGTTATTTTTATGCTCTGTGATTCAATTTGAGGTTGAACCCCGAAATGCTAATGTAACACCAGCAGTAATTTCACATACACACCCCCCATAAATGATACCCAGTAAAATAAACATCTGTTTTTGTTGTTGTCGTACATATTCTACTACATTCTACTTAAGATAGATGCTTTTGTGATGTTTTGTACTCTGATTTTGTAAATGTTCATCCTTTCAGTGATATTTTCCTGATAACAGAATGGCAGAACAAAAAAAAAATACGCAATGAAGTTAATAGAGCGTGAGCTGTAAGAGACACAGGTAGGTGCAAAAATTATGGTCTAACCAGTATCTACAGTCAGCAGTGAAGAACGATATCCGTAAGGCATTTCGGTTGGTAAACGTGTTAACTCGCTTCTCTACCTTCTGAGATGTCACTTGTTTATCATTTTAACAGGATAAGAATTTTCTCCTTCATACACCTGGGACGCTCCATGCAAATGATGATTTACCTTCAGCAAAGAGGAGCTTCTGTAACGCTGAAGCACCAGTTTAAGGGTGGCTACTAGGGAAATAAAACAAAGGTTTGTATCTCTTCATCAAAGGAGGCAAATACAGCTAAAACCACCCAACCAGTATTGGCTCCAGCTTGGAAATGAGCAAGCTCTCTCTGAAGCAAGGACAGGCAGGTAATCGATTCCCTTCCACATGAATTCCTCCCACGGAACGCCCTACTGGACTATTATTGCTCCTCTACTCACTTCAGATGGAACATGGGTTCCATTAAAGCCAACAACTAAAACTTCTTGGACACACGATTTCATTTTCATCTTCTCCATACCCAGGTGGAGAACACTTTCACAGGAAAAGACGCTTCAGATGTAAAAGTAGGAGGAAAGTACGATGGAGGTGGTAAACAACCATCACGGAAAAGCAAAATCTCAGCTCCAGCATGATGGGATGGGGAGGGGGAAGGGGATGGGATCGAGGTCCTCATCAGCACAACCTCCTCGTCACCTTAGCCTGGACAAGGCTCTAACTTTTCTCTGCCAAGCTAGGACTAGCACAGTCATCCGTCTGGGGAAATCACTGGCCTCATGTCAGTAAACATAAAGGCAAAAATACATGAATGAATCAGTAGCCAAACACAAATGTGTGTGTGCACACACATATCCGAAAGTGCCAAGATAACAGAATGAGCAAGACTTATTCAACAGACTCCCAAAATAACGTACTAGATGTAGGAGAGAGGTGAGATCGCAGAATTACAAAATCATTTCGGTTTGAAGAGCTGCCTTGAGATCACCCAGACCAAGGGCCCTGCTCAAGCAGGGTCAGGCAGAGTAGCTGGAAGGAAAATATCCGTTCCATTACATCCAGGAAATAATTTTTCAGAATTAAGACCATCAAAACCAATTTGAGCAACACAAGCATTTAGCCTCGCTCCTGCCCCCCTTTCTGCACACGCGAAATAAATAGATCTCGCAGCGTATTCCAATTCCTAATAAACTCTGCCTGCCTTAGATGAAAACAGAACGCGTTCTAACAATAACTGTCTCCAAGAAAATGGGCTCTTGCCAGCAGCTCCCTCCTATTTACATCAGGAGGGTTCAAGCTCGAGTTCCTCCATTGACTGCAGCTGGGGGAGAGAGGTGATCTCGCCGGCAAATTTCAGGCCAT
The DNA here is from genome assembly GCA_013400035.1 of Rynchops niger. Lineage (NCBI taxonomy): Eukaryota > Metazoa > Chordata > Aves > Charadriiformes > Laridae > Rynchops > Rynchops niger. Next base: position 1,462,142 of record VXBH01009358.1, on the reverse strand, counting down.
TTGAGACTTTAGAGGTCAAACCCACCCCCTAAAGTTTAACTGGAAATAAGGCGATCCTTTCTGATCTCAGAATACCAGCGCTGTAGGACGCCATCACGCCACGCCAGGCGATCGGCAGGACCGTACGCTGCCTCCACCAGGGGAGATGCTGTGGACGGAGGCAAAGAGAAGCACAGAACTAACTGGAGAACGAGCCCCGCACCAGCCAGAGCCCCACAAAGCCTCCACGTCAAGGTCGCACTTCGCGAGAATGGCCGTGGCTCTATTCAGGTAAATCCAGCTTTATGAAACCATCCCATCTATGAGAGTTATTGCCCTTTATTAGTAACATAAAGGAGTACTTATTTTGAACATATCTCCTTGTCCTTAAATAGTATTTACAGAAGGGAAAGACTTAATATAAAGTGTAGTTTTCAGGTTCTGAAACTGAACAGAAATCAATCTTACCCAATATAACATTGTTAATCCTCTACGGTTTTAAATGGAATGAAACTCCTGCTTTGCTTCCTGTCTCCTCCCATCACAGTATTCAATTTATATCAGTACAACTTCAAACTCTACCTCCTAAAGCACCAGCTAAAATGAAAATCTATTGTAATTATGGCTGATTGAAAAATAGAATTTTTGCCGTGTAAAGAATTCGCATTTTTTTGCATTTGTTATTGATCCAAACCAAAGAAAGAAAACATTCACTAGAATGAAAAGGTCAGCAAAAATCTATTGAAAAATGCCAGAAGTATTTCAGGTCAAGTCTCAGTCCCTTCTGGAGTCTGTAGGTGAGGACACTTTGCACCTCCACTTCTTCTGCGGGTCCCGTTCTGCAGCTGGACTTCAGCTCAACCGTGACGACAGTCACCCTCCCGACCCCCAGGAGTCCCGGTAGACTCTGACAAATCACACACTTGCCAGGCAGCAGGTCTCAAGAACTTTGTGACTCATTCTGAAATGAAACATTTTATTCATACTTCAGAACCCTAAAACTTTAATTTCCCTTACAGGGTGAAAAAAATAAAGAAGAAAAAAAAAAAAAGGTATGTTTCATCTGAATTTTTTTCACCACTCCTTGTTCTTTTATTTTCCAAAATGGACTCTTTATTCTATAATTACCAAGTGGGTCATAATAATTAATTTTTTTTTTCTGCCTTTAGCTGCTCCCTCTTCTCCCGCGGTATGTTTGACACTCCTGCCAATGCTGTTAGGATGAGACCCCAGCACAGACACTGGCAGAAACGTGAGGACCATGGAACATTGTGCTGCTTCTAAATGCACCCAATTACACAAAGGACTGGGCTAAATAACTTTGTGCTCATGCACTGTGAGGCCTCAGTGCTTAATAACCCTCAGGATTTCTCCCTGCGGTGTGGCAGGGCGGATGCGGGCTCCCACACCCGGCTGCCATGCATCGTGCTCTTCCAAGGCAGATGTTTCTCACACCGTCTTCTTGGATTTGCTTTTTCTCTCCTACTTGTCACTGTATGTTTTTATGCACTTGCATTTCATTATCCAAGCCTCCTTGAGAGGGGAAGGGAACAAATTAGCTTTAAAAAAGCTGTGTATGGGATGGAAGGGGAATCTGCAGGAACTGACCTTTCCTACGGAGCCGAGATCCTGCTTCAGCCATCCACCCAAACGCAGGGCAGCAAGGCCACCGAGCGTCACAGTTAATAGGTATATGGGCGTCTTGCTTAATTATGAAACTCCCGACTGCCTTATCTGCCAGTAAACTGCAGATAAACAAAATTAAAAAGTGCTAGAAATTCTTGATGATTATAATAAAAGGACTTGTACCCCAAAGTCACATAAAGTCTTCTGAAGATCTTGTCACAGTACCCTGAAAATGCATATACTCCTCCAATTAAGACTTCCTTATAAATGCTCCTTAAGTCCAAAGGTGTAATCTAATTTACATAATTATGAGCCTAATAAGGAAACTGAAAAGACACAACTCTGATGCTTGTGTTTGCCTTTTCGTTGTTGAAGTGAGTAAGTTTTCTCTGAGGACAGAAGCTGTTGAGTTTTGCTAGACCTGACCACCAAGGAAACCAGCCCACGCAGGCCAACGTTCACCGCTACCTTGGCCTCCTTTGGAGCTTCCAACTTCCACAGCCACTCTTGGCCATCTGGTGACAAAAGCTGGTACGCAAGCTGATTCTAGGGACCTGAGGCATCCCTCTCTAACTCTTGTATCAATTCCATGGTGTAAGAGAGTCTGAGGGAAGAGAAAACCCTGCAAACCATGTAGGGCCATCAACTTATAGACAAATTGGAAAAAGCGAGACAAGACCCAGTATAGCCTTCTCCCTAGCTAGGCTTATTTTTCAATGTAAAAATAAAATATTAAATTAAAACAGTGACTGAATGATTTCAAACTATTACAAAATTAGGTTTTGAAAGTCAATTAAATCTGCAGTCTTGAAGCTTGAATTCCAAGTGCTTGGCAGCCACCACCTAGAACACACTTTTATTTTATTTTTTTGTAAGTGCTCAACGCAAAACTTGTAAACCTGTCCTTAAGAAATCCCCCAGTCATAATCTGCAATAAGATAACAAAGCAAATAAAGGAATCTTATTTTCACAACTCCCCATTAACACTGAACTTTCCACAAACGATAGCTTGGTATGGAAAAACAGAGATATGCCTTAATTTGTTACGACAATGACTCTATTAGCTTGAAACCATTTAAGATATCTTTGCTGAGTTCCATCCCTTAATTAATATGACCTTTCAGTGCTGCTGTTCAGCTACACTTCCACTTGACCAACGCGGACCACTTTTATGAACTTACAACCAATGAAGATCTTTAGGATAGTTAAAGAAACCAAAGCACATCAAATAAAAGTTTAAAAGCCAAAAGAAGTGAGACTCAATTAAATACGCCCTTCAAAGCAGAGAAGATGGTTTAAACTACGCCTTCCTTCGCCTTGTGCGGGAGGGATGTTTTGCACATTTCTTCAGCCTACTTAATGAAATCTATTTGTTGACTCATGCAAGAAAAAAATGTGATTGCGTTCTCTCAACTATGCTGAATTTTGAGCCAGGTGTTACAGCAGCTTGACCCAGCATATGAAGTGCAACAATAACATCAATAGCACTGTGCTCTTAGGAAAAATACAGCCCCTTCCTTGTGCCAAAGCACTCTGTTAGAAAAAGTGATGCACCTGTTAAAAGGAATATAAAATTACAGTTCTTCCTGCTTTCAGCTGCCTACCCCTTCACCTTCTACTCTATTAAGTTTTTTAAAATTCTTTATTGCATGGGTGCCTTGAAAAGAAGGACGGCCCGCTCGTTTGGGAACAAGCCTTGACTTCAAAGATTGCCATTCAATTCTGTGCCGAGCCCCAAAACTGCTTTGGGCAAATAACCCGCATTTATTTGGCCCTCATCAGCCCATCGAAACCCATCAGAACTTAGATATCAAGACACCGCTGCAGGTTCATGACCAGAGCCACACAAACAAACCAACAAATAAAAAAAAAACAACCAAAAGAAAAAAGCACGACGGGCAAAGATTAGTCAAACATCATCTTAACTAAGGCAGATTTCAATCGCTGAACAAGATGCGGACTCCCCTTTGTGCCGCTCACACAGCAAGAGTTTGTCTGCTTCCAAGTAACTTATAAGCTAATAATCAAAACAAGGCCAGGAGAAAATAAGGAGAGTGAATTTAGTCTGGATTTTTTTTGTTGTTGTTATTGCTAACTTTATTTTTTTAACACTAAGGGTTAAATAATTAGAAGAGCAGTAGACTCAAAGAACTCCCTAAATCCAGGAACTGCAAGGATCCCAAATATTTGGGATATTATTTGGGACTTAATATTTGAGTAGGACAGGATGGAAAAAAAAGCACAAATTATTACCTTTGCCCCTTTTCCCCCCGAAATTCAGAGTGTTACCACAAATTTTCATCAAAAGCGTGAGTTTTTAAGTAGCCCTCATTAGTACCCATGACAGATACATATAACAGGGAATTTCCATACGGACAAAAAGAAATAAGCATGATTGCTCTCATCTCACAGCCAGGGAAATTAAAAAGCATCCATTTCTTTAATTTAACTTTGTCAGAGTAAGCCCTTTGTAATGTTCCCATGATAATTTTGGGAGTCCTTCTCTAAGTGGAAGAACCAAAGCGTGCCTATGCATACGTGCGTACGCAAGAATACGTGGAGGTGTTTTCTTGTTACTAATTAGAAGGCACTTGGATTTGATAGCTTCAAGAAGCAGTAAGGAGTACAAAACTATGATAAAACAAATTAATATTCAGACAAGTCTAGATAGTCTATGCAAAAGCTACGAACAGGTCTGAGATCTTCTTGAATATCCTATGCCCTGGGAAATTTGGCAACAGGCTAGAAATTGTGCTTAATCCTAAAAATATTTATCAGTTGACCAATCATCTGATAGTCTTTGGTTGTCAAGGCAACAGGCATTTATGAAGATCTTTTTCAGACACACGGTGCCAAAACAACTCTAACGGAACTGCAGGAGAGCATTTCTTCACCTGCCTCGCGCGCGCCTTGGGGCAGAGCAGCGACACCACGACTGCCGCTGCTACCCCAGGGTGGCACCTACCCAGGGACCACTCGGGGTTTTGGGGGAATCTCCCTCGACAGAGCCCGCTCCCCTCCCAACGGGATACACCGTTTTCAGCCAGGGCTTCTGGTTCATCAGTTCTTGCTCCCCAGAGGCGCAGGGTTGAAGTCTGTATCTCAGCACTTGTTCGTGGTAGTCAAATCCCACTCTTTGTCCACCAAACAGCATGTTTTCCACCCACAACCTTCAGAGAAACCGGTGGCGGCCAAAAGATGCTCTGGCTTCTGATTATGTGATTCCAGATGCAATTCCTTTGACTCGGAAACTACCCAGGCACAGAGACTTCTGACCCATCGCCACTTAACAGAGTAGTTTACTTCTTGACGAGATCCATGCATGAGAGCTACTTTGAGGATTAATTAATGCCTTTTTCTCTGAAACTCTTTGAAGCTCAGACAGCTAACTACACCTGTGTGGAAGGAACAGGAATTCTGCAATCAGATCAGACACATTTACTTCTGAGGCATGTATGCGCTTCCTTTTTTTTATTTTCCCAATAAAAACTTTTTATACTTTTTTTTTTTTCCCCAGTGGAACACCATTAAGATCAGCCAGTGTCAAACTACAAGGAACAATTCTGGAAAGTACGTTCCAGGCAGATATTTATAAATTCACTGCGTTTGACAAGAAAGTGACGTTTTCTGGTACTCACTGCAAAGAACACAAAAACCACCTAGTTGCTGTGGTTACCCTAACGATGCTCCTGTGCCCACCATAACAATCCCCGGAGCTTTCACAGACCAACATACTGCGTGTGGACCATATTTGTATTTTCACCTCCTCTTCTTTAAAATAGAGTACAAAAAAAACACAAGAGGGAGGAAGGAGAGACGTCCTTGCAGATCCATTACCCTCCATTCCATCTGCATTCAACAGAGAAAATTCAAGCGGTAATTTTTAGTGTAAGGCTTTGAAAAGCAGACCAAAATCAGAGCAACTGTTAACAAAAAGTGTGAATATGGCAGACAGAGGAGGAGGTGCCATACGAAATACATATATAGTGGCATTTTCCTTAAAGGGACAACCTTGCTTGACACGAAAGAACTACTGTGGTATTTAAGAGCCAGGGACTTTCAGCTCCATCATACAAATGTGGAGAGAGCAGCTGAGGCCACAAAAAGCTCTTTAACAAGAAGATGAATAATAATTTACTAAACAGGAAAGTCATCTTCTTTCTTATGATCTGAAACTAGCTTAGATGTGAAGAATGAAATTTTATATCTTACATATTTTTAAAACATTACCTATAAGGCACTTAATTTTTCTTGTTCAGTCCTCTTTAAAGCAAGGGAATCTCAGTCTACGGACATCTCGTGACAATGACTTCCACAGATTTCTTTCTTTCAGCGCAAAAACTCTTTCTTCTCTTTTTTTTTGTTTCAAATATTTCAGTTTCACTATCTTCTACTTTTTGAGTAATGAGACAGCAGAGAAGCTCCAAATAACTGTTCTCCAAATCAGTCATTATTGAGAATACTTTAATCATGCTTCATCTTAGTCATTCTCTTTTCTAAGATTAAACGCTTCCAATCTCAGTCATGCTCCGAAAAACGCTGGGAAAGCAACAACAATTAAATAGCAAATACGAATACAGAGACATTTGGAAAAGAAGTACTGGCAGATAATACTTTGCTCGTGGTGTGTGGGGGGGTGCGTGGGTGTGTGTATCACTGCGTACTGCTACATGGTAAGGTTTCTCGAGGCAGCACTTCAGAAATGGGTCCGCAGAGCTGCTTTGGGACGACCAGGCACGTTGCCACGTTGGCTCTTTGCAAACAGCTTGTAAAGCCAGAGGCAAGCCATCTCCACGCATAATAGCGACTCGGGCCCGGGAAGCACAGGGGCACTATCTGAATGTCCCTTCTGTTCCAAAAGCCATGTGCCTTCACGCCTCGTAACACCCCCACGTCAAGGCAGTAAACACTGACCTAGTTTAGAGATAAGGAAACTGATATTTTGGGGACTTAGGCAGCTACAGTGACATTGAGATGAATTGTTATGACCTAATTAAGAGAAAAGGCATCGTCTAAGGGAACGGATTCCAAGAAACCTGCATTTAATCCCAATACAATCACACAGAATGGATTTACTCGACACGCTCCATGATCGTGGGCCAATCATTTATTCCTTCCCTCCGCGTCCATTTCCCTTCTCACCCTTTTGTTCCTCCTCTTCACCGCAATTCCCCCTCAGGCGGTGAGCACCAACATACAGCTCCTTGCACTCAGCTGGGCCCGGAGGTGCTGCTACAGCGTAAATGACAGTCACAAACCAGCACCAAACGAGCAAAGGGACTGATTACACCGACTCTAAAGGATACCTTTGACTATCATTGTGGCAAAGGTGAGATCAACAGCAACCACAACACCTGGGAATGCTTTTGCAAGGGGATTTACAACAGCAAAGGAAAAAAAGCAAAATTTGTGGGATAATTTATTCACAACGAATAATTCCTCCAGCTCTAATAGTAATACATAATTACATACCATGATGGAGTATTATGTATTAGTTGGGGGTACTAATTAGTTAATGTTTGTACAGCTTCTTGAAGACGTAATGTGCTTAAGTATTGTTATTAACTAAGTGGAGCATTCAGTTTTAAATTATTTTTACCATAACTCCGAGCAATATCACCTACACTCTTGCGAAGAGCTGTGATCAGTCGAATGGGGTATCGCCTGATCCTTTGTCACGAAGTAAAACTCGCAGCACAAATTAGGTACCAGGGAGGAGCATCAACAGCTCCCTCGTTGCTGAGCAGATTAAAAGCGAGATGATTTATTGCCATTTTAAAGGCTCCTCCTTCGAAATAGAGGTGTGATTTTATCTGCCACACACGAGATCGCACCAACTGAAGGTGATCGGGGGAGATAAGATGGACTTTTGGTTTGAGAGAATCCCAGAAGCTTCTGTGGGCCTCAAGCGTTACAGCGGATGCTGGGTACCTCCGGTCACGGGCTCCTGAAGCAATGAGGCCACACAGGCCTTACACTGATCTTACTTAGATTAGAAAAATCAAAAGGTGCTAAATATATCTGTGCTTGTCCAAACCTGATCAACTCACTGCTCAACTACTGCAGAAAGGAGAAAAAAACCAAACCAAACCAAAGCCAAAAACCTATTTCATATTAAAAGCTTTACCATCTGCTGCTGGGACTCGGAAAGAAAGAACTCTGCGGAATCGCAGCATTACCGTTAAGAAAGGCTTTTAATTTAATAAAATCTCCACTATGCACAAGACAAATGTAACTTATCCATAAGCACCGCAGGTTAATATGCTCCGAACAAGCATGCCAGGTAGTGCATTGCTTTTACTTTTCCCCCAGTTCCAGAGACAAGAAGCAAGCTAGCGGAAATTCTCAATGTCAGAGTAGCCCGCTCTCATTTGGAAGACAGTATATTGGTATTTACAGCTGCCAAACTCAGTCCAAAGGACACTAATGCAAGCAAACACGCCTGCATTTTTATGCTAAAAGAGGATTATCTTTCATGAGGAGTTTCATCAAAAATCATCCAGCTCTCTTGCAAAACTTTCAATATCTGCCTTTTTTAAATAGTTCTGGGCCGTAGGTAAATGACCCATGAAAGAGAACGGAGTGCACATCCCTTTTATGCAAGATCCACAGAAAACGCGTGGCAGTTTGGATCTGCAAAGGCCAAACACTTGGCTTTGGCCTCCGGAACGTCTCCAGGAGCATCCCACGGTACAGTTCTGGGAGCAAGGAGCCTGGAGCCCCCAGGGGTCTTTGGCACTTGTGAGTAGCTATTCCTGGCTCAAGGAAATGTTCAATAAAGACAGTTATTACACGCTCTTTGTTTGTTAAAACTACCTTGCGCGGTTTCATAAAGGGTTCTGGCCTCCATTTAATGAAGTCAGAGAGGAGATTCATTACACAACTCGCAATCACATTCAGTTCCTGACAGTCTATTTGTGTACATACATTACTCTTGACAGATGCTAAAATGAATGCCTCCTAAATCAAGTGCAGTGTGAAAATGAAAATCAAATATTTTATGTTTAGATGAGTCATTGCTATTAATCTCCTGTATCTGGATTCTTCTGGGAGTCTAACTCCACAATCTTATCCCACTATATTTCTTTTAATTCTCTGTGAAACTCCCGTAATTGAGTGGCGGGTTGTGCTATTTCACATCTCCCTTGGTGAGGTACGTTTACATGCCGACACACGAACACGGGCAAGTTTGGTCCAACCAACAGCTAATGGATGCCTTCACACCCTTGGTGTGGAGCTGCTTAGTTTAAACTATGCAAACAATGAGTAATGGCTAAAGAGCTTTTGCCTGAAGAAAGAGATGAGTTGGCACATTTTCAAGGCCAAATTAAGAATTTAGAAAATTGCGCTTGCATACGTTTGCTGCAAATGCATTCATTTTTCCCCTAGATTTTTCATCCGGATGTTATAGCCGTTTGCGCAGCTTCTATTAATCCAACAGCACCATGGCTACTACATGCTTAATTCAGTGGTGTAGCACCTTAGCTAAGCTAAAATGTGTTGATGAACATAAAAAGCCATTTTAGTGATTCAAGGATCATAGAATTGCCTGGGTTGGAAGGGACCTTTCAGATCATCGAGTCCAACCATCAACCTGACTCTGACAGAAACCATCACTAACCCACATCTCTAAGCACTGTGTCTGCCCGTCTTTTAAATACCTCCAGGGTCATCACATTCTCACCGGCACATTCTCACATATTCGTCTCAACAGGCTCCTCCATACCTAACTTTGCTTCTTCCCCACCCCCGGGCTCAGTCAGAAGACCAGACATTGACGACACGGAAACAAGTTGGATTTTTTTTCAAGGGTTATTCTTGTTGACTGCTTTGTTCTGCAGGTAGGGTGCCCCTTGGTCCCCTTTACTTCCACCAGGCTACCCAGTGCACTAACATACTCTGGACACATTCTGTTTTAATCACAAGCTCACCAATTGGAAAATTAAGGACACTTTGCAGTGTGGCAACTTAATCAAGAGCCCTAAACAAGCTTAACCAAACAGCACAAACCCCAGAGGAGCTCCGAAAAGGAATATAACCATGTTAACACGGAATTGTTGCCAGGCTAACTACCCTAGCTCCTCAGCAACTCCAGCTGATCCAGTTTGAGAGCCACGGGACAATTATTAGAGTCTCCTGTTCTGAAGGGAGCGTGCTCAGTGCCAGCTTGGGAAGCACAAAGAGGTGGCACCTGCAGATGTCCCTGGGAGAGCAGTGCTGGAAATACCAACCTCAGCCCAGAGCACGTTCCCAGCCAGGGGGAGAAGCCACAAAAGAACCAGCCGCTGCCGTGACCGCGGTGAGGCTGCCACACTGCGCTCCGGGGGCAGGCTTTCCCGGGAAGGGTCAGCCACGACACAACAACGCAGGGATGGAAAACGCAAATGGGGCATCGGTTCTGAGCTGATATCCCTGTATGCCAAGGGCCGGGATCGACAGCTCTGTGCTCAAACCCCCCTGCCCATTTTAGATAACAGGTCGTAGGCCACTGGTATTAACTTTGGACTCAAAATTACTCCTTTACCTTGAACAATTCCTTTACCTTACTTAGGTCCATCTGTGAGCAGACTCCACTTCGTAAAAATCAGATGGACTGACTGCCCAGCCCAGCCCAGCACCTGCATACAAATTCCTTTATAAATTCATCCGTACTTGGCCACGTTGGCATTACAATCTATCGCAATCTCTTCCATCAAGTTGCATCATTTAAGAGTGTGGCAGACAACCTGGCGTTCCCTGTCACCCCTCAAGACAAGCCTTTTGAAGAAAACCAGTGCCACCACCCCGACTGGGGAGGAGATAACGGTGAGCGTGCAGAGATCGCACGGAGGTTGTGTGGGAGAGCAGAGACCAGAGCAGATCCCGAAAGTCCTGAACAATTTCACTGAAAACTTGATCCTCCTTCTCTACATGCATAGAACAAGGCTAAGATGAGTAATCTCTGTCAAAAAATATAACACAAAACTAATTAGCTGTTTAATTACTTATTATTTTAGGAGCAAAATCACTACAGAATCCTACAGAAACATACAGATTTAATTCCACAAAGAGTCGATCCCACTGTGAGCCACAGTTACCTGCTTCCTAAATTAAATATGAAAAATCCAGAGCATCTGTAAGCAGGTGTCTCATATCGGCCTCGTGAGAAGATCTCTGGAAAACTTCGGCCATAAGCACCCACCTTCAAACCAAGAAAATGTCCCCCAGACATAAACAGCGAGGAGGCTGAAGGTAGTTCTGAAGTAAAAAGCAGGCAATGCAAAACAAAATGAAGAATAAGAAAAAGTGATAGAGAATCTCTGCTTTGTAAAAAAAGGTGACGAAGGCTGCACGATAATACTTGACAGCGTTGTGCTAAGCAATTCCTCCTTGCTGAAATGAAAGACTGTCCCTCATGGCATCCAAACAAATGATGTTTCCGATCTTTATTTGGCATTTTTATTCGCAAACTTTGTTAAAATATAGAAAAATATATGGATATTTAGGCAATTCTACTACTAATGATTCACACTCAAGGAAGTGTTAATAGACAGCATTTGGAAACCATGCCAAAATGCCATTATTGTTTATAAGCGAGCATTACTTCCCTCTCAGCTACAGTGGCAACAAACAGACAGGATCATTACTTCAAGATGAGACGACAGTTTCTAAAATACCAACGTTGGGAGAAAACAGTGCACATAAACATCTGTGTGATGAGCAGAGTCGTGGCATAAATGCCGAAAGAAGTGCCAAGCACAGAAGTCCAAAGACAAGATTCCTTCAGGAAGGTCACCGCTGTGAACGCCTAAGGGCCTCCACGCAGCAAAACCAGAGGGGTTCTGTTATCTGGCCATTTTTACAGACTCTGTCCCTTCTTTTCACTCTCTGATTCAAATGGTCTCACAAGAAATCAGTCTCTTCCAAGTTAGTCTCCATTCCAATTTTCCTCCCCAAAAGTACTGTTATTTTTTGACTAGGAGAGCAGTTCATTTGAAAGCCGAGATGCTTTCATCACGGCTGGAATACACCAATTTTGAGGTTGCCCCGTACCACTTTCTTGCAGTGGCTTCATCTGTCAAATTTGTTAAAAGTAACATCCAGGTCATGCAAATAATTGGTTAAATATATGTATGCAGATGCTGTAACAACAGTACGCAGTCAACACTGACACTCTCTTGATGATTCAGCTGACGTAAATAACTTAAAGACTTTGCAGGAGCTGGACCTAATTCTAGCACATAAAGTACAGGAAGGTCAATAAAACGTACACACATGATTGTCTTTAAGTGTATTGCCTTTCTTTCTCCAAGAATTTTTTCATTAAAGCTTTAATAGCGCAGTCATCCATATAGAAGTAACTGATTTTTTTTTTTTTTTTTAAATCCTTGGTTAAAAGTTGATGCCCTCTAGCCAAGAATCAAGTGCAGCATGTCACTTCTGATAGTACCTACTAGTGTTACGAATACTTTTGTGGTTTCCTAGTAGCACTTGTTCACACTTGGCTAAATCAATAAGCAATTTCCCCATACGTATGTAATATACAGTAGCTGTGACAGGAACCAGATGGCTTATTCTATCCTGCAATTGAGTTTAGTATTTTACAAAAATAATAATAATAAGAATGAACAGAATGAATTTTATACACAGACAAATAAATACCCTTTTTCTTAATTCATCTTGTGCTACCTACCGCAGCAATAATAAAAACAAGAGTAAGAGCAACATAACAAGGAATTAAGAGACTCAGCAGCGCCATCACTGCACTGCCCACCACAGACAGGGCCCAGCACCTGCGGGACAGACACCCAGCCCCTGCTGCAAACACCAAACCCGCCACCCAGAGCATCCTGCTGGGAAGGGATCCCTCCGGACTGGGCAGCAGCAGGTGCGGGGTCACTCTGGCCATCTTACCCGCAGCGGGGCTGTAACGTCTAATTCTTAATGGCCATGAAGATGCTGGGAGGGCTGGAGCCCCTCTGCTGTGGGGACAGGCTGAGAGAGCTGGGGGGGTTCAGCCTGGAGAAGAGAAGGCTCTGGGGAGACCTTCCAGCCCCTTCCAGTCCCTCAAGGGGCTCCAGGAAAGCTGGGGAGGGACTCTGGAGCAGGGAGGGGAGCCATGGGACGAGGGGGAAGGGTTTTACACTGAAAGAGGGGAGATTGGGATGAGATATTGGGAAGAAATTGTTTGCTGGGGGGGGGTAAGCCCCTGGCCCAGGTTGCCCAGAGAAGCTGTGGCTGCCCCATCCCTGGAGGGGTTCAAGGCCAGGTTGGACGGGGCTTGGAGCAACCTGGGCTGGTGGGAGGTGTCCCTACCCAGGGCAGAGGGGGTGGAACGAGATGGTCTCTAAGGTCCCTTCCAACCCAAACCATTCTATGATTCAAAGGACAAAATTCCTGCGAAGGCCCAACCACACTCAGCTGAAATCCCAAACGTCCACACTTACGTTTCCCTTGCACAAAAGGCAGCTCACTTCAGCTTAATCCTCTGCCAACTGCAGTTGACTCAGTACGTGATAGGGAGAAATATATTCATTTAGCCTGTATACAAAGTGAAATGGAACCCACGCAGAACTCAGAAAACAACTGGCAGACAAAGATTTTGCCATCTCTTGCTCACATAGCATGGCCAAAGGCCAGGAACAACCATCAACAGAAACTTGGGTACAAGCCCTGGAAGCTCCAATGTCTCAAGAAGTCTCAAAGCATTCGGAAAACCAGATTCAGCTTCCTACGAGGTATGCATTGTACCTCCTAAAATACTCGAGGGAACATTCATGTTAATTATTTAAAGTCCACATAAACACCAATTTTATTTTTAGATTGTCTTTAAATCTTTTTATTAAGCATTAAGGAAAATGAGATTTGTTCAATTAAACTGTATTGCCCATTACCTAGAAGAAGAAAGGCCAAAGCCCATCACACAATTAAAAAAGAAAAAACCATCTCAGGCCCATAGAAGTCATGGGGGAAAAGAAAATAAAAGAGGGGAATGTTGATAAGGAAGTCTTTTTAAGTGTCTCTTTTTTTCTCCTTAATTTTCCATTAAACAACTTTGATGGCCCCCTTGTTCAAGAGCTTGTTAGTTTGGTTTCCCTTGTGCCTTTTTCCAATCCCGTTCAGGCAGTCCCAGCATTGGAAAGCGCTAAATGATTCCTATTTCTCAGCTATGCGATTGCAGCAAGCATCCTGTGAAACCACGGCGAGCACTGGAGAGGTAAATGCTTGCAAATGACATTTTCATATGGTTATGTGCCGCCTACTTTTCTAAATGGCAGGAAAAGCTGAAGACTAATGTGAAAAGGGCAAATTTATTATTATTTTTATTGCTGTAGCCTTCAGAGGCCCCAGCGGAGACCCAGGCTCACAGACCTGGGAAGAGAACGCTCTGCGCAGCCCCGTCCCAAAGCAGCTGACTGACCCAACTGACACACGGCGAGAGGGAAGGGTTACAGCAAAGGGAGCAATTTGTTCAGACATGAACAGGAACGTGAGAATTGGACCCAAACCCCATGGCCCCCGAGGCAGCGCTCTCCAAAGGAACAATGCCGCTTCCCAATTCTATGTTTCTCATCTTTGAGTACCAAAAAAACCCCCCAAACCCTCACATTTTCATTTTGCTTTGAAAGAAGAGGCTAGACCTCAGTGCAGGGAGCACATAAATTTCTCTCAACTTTCTCAATGATTAAGGGGTATTTAAGAGAAAACAGCTATCATCTGTTTGTATACGTTGAAAGAACTATCAACAGCTTGGGACAGGCTGTGTTATTTTGTTTGTTCATTTGCATGTAATTTAGTTGAGATTGAAATAAACCACACACACGGTTGGGCTGTGCGTTACAGCAGATGGATGCTTTGTGTGGGGGAACGGAGCGGTCCAGAGCGTCAGCTCCAGAGCCAGGAGCCCTCTCCACCAGACAGGCACCGCAGCTGGAACAACAGGAAGGGATAATCGAGTCTCTAATTCCAGGTACATCTTTCAAAGCTTATAAAGTGCTGCTTCTGCACTGGGCTATTTCTGCAAGTGTTATTTCTTTTTGTTGCCGTGATCCCGTGTCTCAGGAACCCAGCGCTCTGGGTGCCACACAAATGCAGAAAAATATTTCCATTCAGCCTTTAAGAAACTACCTGAGAATCAGTAAGCGCCTTCCACATAGGCCAGAATACTACACAGAGCACTGAATCTGTCCATCTGTAGTTGATATAGCTGGATTTAGACTGACGGACTGGAGGTAAGATCTGATAAAGACTGCCCAGTGGCAGAGCCTCCTGCCTTTCCAATCACATTCAGAGGTGTGCTCAGCACCCATCCTTCCCTCCACCTTTCCCCAGCCCAGGGTGCTGGCGTGGGAGACATGCTCCGAATGGGCCAAACAGTCCTGCTGGTAACTGGTTTTATCAACCCAAACCACATCCTGGGCATGCCACCCACATCGCTCCTAACCGGGGAGCGGATGACCGAGACACCCACTCCAATTGCGACGGGGGACTATCCACGCCGCTCTGCGTTCTCTCAAATCCTACAGTTTTTCCTAGAAAGCAGTGATGACTCGACATGCTGCAAGAGGTCAGCGACAATTAAAACGGATACTACTCCTCTCTGCCCGACGCTTTGCTCTGGTTAAGCTGTTTTTCTGTTTTGCAATGACCGTTTGATGAGTTGATCATACAATGCTCAGCACCACACACACAGCGTGGCGAAAAACGGGTCAGCACACAGCAGTGCTCCCTGCCAGCGTTATAAAGAGGCTTTCAAGGTCTTTCTGTAATTTTGGAATGGAGGAATGGCACACCCCAATTTTTATTTCTAGGCTTTGTTTCCATAAATACTTCTTGTGTCCCATTTCTGCTATTGCACATACACGTAAAAACTACAATTTTGTGAAAAGCCTGTTCTAAAGCATTCAAGTGAAGGGGAAGAGTTTGTCTCTCCCAAATAGCTTATTCCTCAGATCTCAAGAGTATGCAGATAATTACCCAATTGGCACTTTTCACTTGCCACTGGGGTGTGCTCATTAAGAGGACCCTCCTGCACACCCCACTGCACAGGTACCTGAAGAACGGCGGGGCAGGCCGGAGCTGGCTGTGCACCAAAGGTCAGCGAAGCCCAGGCACATTCCTGCGTGTTAATTAGAGGGAGTCGGGGGAGGGGGTCTGAAGCCTTCCATCATCCCCACGGTTAATGGAATCTCCAAAGATGACTGGACAGACACCATGGCGTTTCACACCTACCCCAGATGCCTACCAGACTGCAGGCTCCGAACACTCCCACTCATTACTTCAACTGGCTGCTAAACTCATGGCAAAGGCAGGAACCGCACTGTTCGGATAATGAATACAAACGGTGCGCTAAACCGAGCGGTGGTAAACCTGAATTTCTCAAATACTTCTGAAGGAAGACAGCAGTACTTCTCAGTGTGGCTCTGTAAGTGTCCTGGAAGAGATTATATTCCAGAGAACAAAGTTATTTTCTAGTAAATCTTCTATAATAATAGAATGGTTTGGCTTGGAAGGGTCCTGAAAGCCCACCCAGTGCCACCCCCTGCCCTGGGCAGGGACACCCCCCACCAGCCCAGGTGGCTCCAAGCCCCGTCCAACCTGGCCTTGAACCCCTCCAGGGATGGGGCAGCCACAGCTTCTCTGGGCAACCTGGGCCAGGGGCTCACCCCCCTCACAGCCAACAATTTCTTCCACAGATCCCATCTAAATCTCCCCTCTTCCAGTTCGAAGCCATTACCCCTCGTCCTATTACTACATGCCCTTGTAGAAAGTCCCTCTCCAGCTTTCTTGTAGGCCCCATGAATGCGAGTTCAAAAGTGGGAATCCAACTAGAGACACTGGGTGTCTGGATGGCTTAAAGAGAAAACTTAGTTTAAACCTGCTAAGTCCTGATCCTGTTGTCTATCTCCATAGTTAAAGCCATTACATGGTATTTTGGCTCCCAGAGGATTCTGCACATGAGAAAGGAAATTATGAATATCAAATCCATAGGCCAAAGGTCTGCTTAACAGCACAAGAGGAAAAAGTTGTAGGAAGACACAGAAACCTTATAGCCTAAATCACCAGATTAAGAAACCAAAGCAGAGAGCTACCCTGCAGAGGGGGGACCTGTCTGGCTGCGAGACAAATATTACACCTCATTGCTGGGAACAGGGGGATAAACCCACCTCTCGCCAAAAGAATGCTTGATACGGGGGGTACAAGGTGAGCAGGGACTTCAATGGTGAAAGGAGGGAAGGAGAAAAGAGCAGTGAGACCGATGGGTCCTTCTCGCTGTCTCCCGGGCCTGTGGGAAGGCAGGCGAGCCCCGGCACAAGGTCACACCAACACAGCACTATTTTTAATCAGTCTGGAAGTGCCCCACGCCACGCTTTCTTGGAGCACAGGCAGCGAGCTCAGCTTTGTCTCCACTCGCCTGTATAGACCTGCACTTAACAAAATTGAGGGACAATTTGATTATAATTTGTAAGTATTTTTACAGGCTGTTTAGATGACCAGTTCGCCGTAGCAGAAGCCGTCTAAGAGCATATACAGCATCTGGAGTAGGGGGGGTCGAACTCAGCAGAGCCTTCAGGACACTGCTCTGCAATAAATATAAATTATTGCTATGATAAGCAAAAATGGGAGGAAAACCACAATCAAACTTTCCATGGATAATTTTTTTTGCTAGAAAATTTAAGATAGCCTTCTAAAACATGAGGAGGGAAATACCACTTCAAACTACCATTTAAAAAGATAAAAATGGACAGCGATAGAGCAGCAGCCGCCTTTTCTAAGGATCCTCACCGTAAAGAGATCTGGCAAGTTCAAGGACCTTCCTTGAAGAAATCAGCTGAGGCTCAGAGGTAGGTAAAAGTCATGTCAAATAAAAAAAAAAGGGGGGGGGGGGGGGAAGGAAGCAAAGAAACTCTTCAGATGATAAAACATCAAATAGATGAAGTAGTTGAAATAAAATACAAAAAAAGTCAGAACTGACTCATTGGAAGGAGACAGGTGGCAAGCAAAGCTCCTATGAGCTCTCTGTTTGATATTCATGCTGTTGTCTGATTCAAAGATGAAGATGAAATAGTCCCAAGCAAACCCTTTTAAAAGGAAACAAAGCAAGCCTTGCATCCACATAATTACCAATCAACACAAGGAGAGAGGAAAAATATTTAAGTGCCTACCTGAAAGAAAAAGAATATTGCAGCGCTCTGAAACAAAGCCACCGCCTGAAGGGCAAGGAAAAGTAGCCATGAACCTTGGCTTTCAATGCGATCACACTATATAAATATTGATTCAGTAACCATAAGCAGAGCGAACGGCTGATTTTTATTCTTTTCCTGGTTTTGAAAGGTCTGTAAAGACTCCGGAATTCAAAGAACAAATTGTGCACGTTATCTGTAAGTACCATATCCAGACGTAACCAACACACACAACGCCACACACTTTGCTTTTCTGTAAACAAAGCTACCCACAAGTGGGGCATTTTTGGCAAGAACTGCTTCATTTGGATCATTTCTGTCACTGCAGTGTCAGTGTCTCTTTTATTTTGGAGAGGAACGATGGTCTTGCAGTCGCACTGGTTTTGTGGGTTCAAGTTCTAACGCTCCCAGAGCTTTCCTAACCGTAGGGAAATCAAGTCTCGTTGCAAGACGTGCATTTTCCAGACAACTCCGTCCTGCTCCAATGGATGAACTGGAGCTCCATCACGGCTGGATGCAAAGCAGAAACCGAAATGCGCAGGCAAACGTTTCCAGAAGTCACCTGGGTTTGTGTGCTCTCCCAGACTGGGAACTGACTGGACGGGTCCCTCGTCCAGTAGAGACTGGATGTGTCTCTACTTTTAATCTCAGCATCAAATATTAACAACTCTGAACTATGTTTTGTTCGCTGAATGTTTCAGCCCAGTCTCCCTGAATCACTGAGCTGCTTTTTCTGTGTAGCAGACATTGGTTTTCTGAGGTTTTTATTTGCTTTATGATTACCGCGCATTTGAGGATGTTTCAGATCTAGCATGCATTTGTAAATAGATTATCAAGAATTAGTAAATAATTAATACACGCTGTAAGAAGCTATCAGAAATCACATGTGCCCTCTTATTTATGTGCTTACCCTGTTTTAAAATTCATCAATGAATAACTAGTACTTTTTAAACCTCTTACAAAACGTAGACATAGCGACTAATTAATTGCTATGTTAAGTTTGAAATCTGGCTAACCCATACCCTGTCTTACCTGCCCATCCAGGGGAGATTCAAAATAACAATATGTTTTAAAAAAAAAAAAAGATAAAAAGGGTTTTCAGTTGAGGCCTTGATGTAACCGAACAGGAATTTAGCAGTGTGATTTCAGTTCAGTCACTGAAAGAACATATTCATGTGCTAATTTAACTTCACATCCTTGATAACAAGCACACAACAAAACTTAAACATTACTGCTATTATGCTACTAACAAACATGGTTTACAGGCTGGAGAACCAGGCAGGAAACCTACTGATTTCACTTCTTAAATGGAACAAACTTCAGGCCACTTATTCTCTCTGTTCCTCAGCTCTTCAAAATAAGGATAAACTATTTGCGCGCACGACATTAAAAGCTTTTTAAAAATATCACCAAAATTATTTCCTATCATAACATTCCACAAGCACAAGAGCATTAATTTTGGAAATAAAAGCTGATAAGAGGATGAAAATAATTTTGCAAAGCAATGTTGTATGTTCAGAACATAGAAAGCTGCCGTAGATATTTGTTGTACCCGCATTTACCCTCCCACAAAACCTGTGCGCAAACCAGCAGGCTCCGCACATCTCCAGGATAACACGCACCACCTTCCTCCAGAACAGCCAGGTTTGGAAAACGTTTGCCTAGAAACTCAAAGGAAAACACCCAAACACACAGACCGCTGTGCATCAGTCATTTTCACAGGTGACAAAAACTCGCATTATCGACAATGTACTTAAAAATGTATATGATATGGTTTAAGAAATGTATATTCTTTTACTACTATAGTCAAGTAGAACCATTAAGAAGCTTCTCCAGAAGCTTGCTACTGAATATTTTGTAGGCAGGACTAAGAAAACAAAGGAAAAGATCTCTGCTTGAACAGAGATGACTATATATTTACTAACTGGCCGACAAACACTCCTCCAATCTCTGAATGTTGCTCAAAGTCGCTCCAGCCCTCTCCACTTACTGCCTCCTTACAATCTTCCATGTGTTTTTTCTGTTTATTTTTGTACGGCTGTTCGCATTCGTGATACTCCACCTCGGAGACCCTGCGGTCAGCACGGTCACCTTCTCCACGTGCAGATTTTACCTCCTTACTTCCTTTGCTTACGCAGCTTTCTCACAAGTGACCATTTGTGCTTATCCCAACGCTGCTGGCGTTCCTGAACAATATTATTTCTTGAATTAGGAGGTAACACAGCTGTGCGAGTGGCATTCTTCTCACTCATAGAAATTTCAGTGAGCACACTTTGGTTTACCCCTCTTACTCTGTTTCTCTGAAGGAAGTTCTACCGTGCCCATCCCCTGAATATTTGATTGCTGGATCAATACCTGAAGGCCAGAGCAACACTTGTGAAGTCACTAGGACATCTTCATTCTTAAGAAGATACTTTTTGTGCAAAATTATAAAACTAAATGCCAGATTTGTCACACTGACAAACAGTTTGCCTTGAAGAACTTGCCTTTATTGCATTCCTGATCTTGAATTAGACATTCAGAATATATTTCAGGCACACATCAGCTTTCTCTTCTGCTGCTTTTTGTTAAGACGTGCACACATACACACACCCCCCACCCCGAGCATATATAGCATAAAATATCTCCCACTGCTACCACCCTGCTTTAACCACAGCGTTATGTTTTACCAACGATGCTTCCAAACCTGGGATCTGCGCGTTTACTCATCGAGATGCCAGAAGAGCTCTGCCTGCCTGAGAAGGGAGCTTTACCATAGCAAGGAGCACTATTTGATCCAGCTTGCTTTTAACAGCCGTCTTTCCTCCCTTCCCGGGGGCGGGCAGCCGTCGGAGCTGCGGCCGAGGCAGCGCGGTGGCAGCAGGGCTCCGGGGGCAGGGGCTGCAGAGGGACCCCAACCTGCCCACAGCAATAACCACCTCGCTGCTAACAGTCAAAGTAATGCCGTTAAACCAACAGGCAACACTGCAACTCCAAAATATAAATGAAGATATTGCCATTTTATACAGACGTACGTATGGGAATGAATGAGAGAAAAGCCTACTTCCTCTGAGCTGAATTCAGTTCTATGCTGCTAGTTTTGACTAATCATCACTTAAGACATGAAATAGTTAAATCACTCACAGGCATATATTATTTTTTTTTGAAACAGCAGGCAAGATTAAAAATGTTCTGCGAATCCCTCGGCTGAAGGAAGGGAGTTAACACTTGCTAGAAACGAAGAGAAATCATTTCAATTTTTTCACCTGACACGTTTTCAAAGGGAATAATATTTTTTTTCCCTTTTCGCGTCCTGATATTTCTGCTTAGCGATGATCTAACAGAGATAGACTGCAAGCCTCTTCAGGTGAGGATTTATTTTATAGCAATGTTCTGTGTCTATAAGACACCTCACAAAGCAGGACCTTGACCACAAACAGGAATCTGAACTACAGCTGTAACGAAAAGAGGTTGAAAGAAGTCAGTATGTTTAACTCCTACTTTTAGCAGCCCTGACTAAAGTCGTCACTGATACTTTTTTTAAGTGGGAAAAAAAGCATTTTCTATTCAGACATGAAAGCATCCATAGGAAACATCCGTTCATGGTAAAACTTTAGAGATAATTACTTTAAAAAAAAAAATAAAGAAAATTCTCAGCTTTGGGATATCACTGGCTGGTTGGGTTTTTTTCCTGAAAACAAATACTTTCAATTCTGCAGGTTCAAGTTTTAATGAGGATATCAAGACCCCAATACACTTCTGGAAAAAAATGATCACAAAACCTGTCTTTTTGTTTTGCAATAATTTCCTCCAAGCTCTACTGTCCAGGTTATGACCTGCAATTAAACTCATCATAAAAAATTTACGAAAATAGAACTTGAAATGCAATTCTCAACAAATACCCTGTCCTCAGCACTGGTGAGGCCCCACCTCAAGTGCCGTGTCCAGTTTTGGGCCCCTCACTACAGGAAAGACCTTGAGGTGCTGGAGCGTGTCCAGAGAAGGGCAACGGAGCTGGTGAGGGGTCTGGAGCACAAGGAGAAGGGGCTGGAGAACTTCTGAGGAGCGGCTGAGGGAGCTGGGGGTGCTCAGCCTGGAGAAGAGGAGGCTGAGGGGAGACCTTCTCGCTCTCCACAGCTCCCTGAAAGGAGGGGGTAGCCAGGGGGGGTCGGGCTCTTCTCCCAAGGAACAGGCCATGGGACAAGAGGAAACGGCCTCGAGTTGCACCAGGGGAGGTTTAGATTAGATATTAGGAATTTTTTTTCATACGGAAAGGGTTGTCAAGCATGGGGACAGGCTGCCCAGGGCAGTGGTGGAGTCGCCATCCCTGGAGGGACTTAAAAGCCGGGCAGACGCGGTGCTGAGGGACGTGGGTTAGTGGGGGTTTGGGCAGTGTTGGGTTGATGGTTGGACTCGATGATCTAAAAGATCTCTTCCAACCTAAACAATTCTATGATTCTAAAATCTTCTTCCCTTGCAACACTTTGATAGCTAAGGAGAGCATAGGAAATCTTACGCTCAAAATTTAACTGTCAACCTCTGCTCCATCCCTCGACCTTCCACAGCCCCTTCCACCCCGCTCGCTCCCCCTTCCCCAGTCTCACTTCAGCCACTCGACTGAAGACCCAATTACTTGATTACGATTCACACGGCCAGTGGACTTGCACTATGGGGATCCATTTTAATTGTCAGCTTCCCAGCAAGCAGGTACGTGCTCAAAAACCGCACACACTCCGAATGACTGACCTAAACGAGTGGGTGATCTACAGGAGAGATGCCCAACGCTGTGTCGCTACAATATGCCCAGCGGCTGGACACTGGCTGATGAAGGAAGGTCATGAACTGCATCAACGGCATGTGCTTCCAGAAGATGGCAACTGCCACTTTCCCCTCAAAATGCCAATTTCTTAAGTAATAAGATATTACGATCAATTGTGTCAGAAACACTGTGGGAGTTGCACGCAAGAAAAAAAAAAGTGCCTAAAAATTAAGCCACTAAGTATAATACATACACTCAAATGCACACAATCCCAAGGACAGGTATGTAAGTAGCTGATAAATCATGCGAATTCTTTATCTGCAGCACTTCAAAATAGAGGAATGGTTAATGAAAAAGTAACAGGGAATCCTATGAAGATTATAGCAACTGGAAACAGTAAACCAGGTTAAAAGCCGCCCAAGTAAGCTGGATGCGAAGTCCGACTTTCCAAACCAAGACAGGACCATACCGCTGTGAAGCATCACACAAAGCTTAAGGTATAACTTAGGCAGAGCTAGGTAGCAGATGTGTGCTTTAAGGAGAGAACAGCATGATGAGTTGAGGCAGGGAGAAAGATCTGGGCTCAGAAGCAGCTCAGAAGTACTACAAGATGCTTTTAAACGGAGTTTGATCCTGCATGGCATTTCAGCGATTCTGGACTGCTGAAGTTAAGTGCGAGCTGAGCTGGCTCCAGTAAGTGTTTTGTACATTACCACACTCTTCTGACATCAACTTTGAATCCATCTTCAGCAGTTCATCATGTCAAATGAATGGGAGAAATAAAACGGTACAATTCCTGGACTCATCAATGATTTTTAATTAATTACCTATAACCGGAACATTTGTTAATTCTGCAGAACAAGAATACTTGGGATCACTGAAAAATGCCTTCATTTTTTCCTCAGGATACCAAAATCGTGTAATTTACAGAAGCTCTTGGATATAGTTATTCTAGAATAATACCTATCCTTCAAGAGCCTGTTTTCTTATGGGTATAAAGCTAACTGAAGAAATCCTTCGCAATCATTTATCCTCATTGTAGAAGTTCATTAAAAGCAAAACAATGAAATTCCATGTAGTTGAGGCCAACAACCCACCACATTTGGAGAGTGGGGGGTGAAAGAGCCTTTTCTTCAGGCTGTTTTAAAGTAAGCAAGCTAAAAAGGCCCTTTAGAGTTGGGACAGCAGGCATCATAGAATCATGGAATGGTTCAGGTTGGAAGGGACCTTAAAGGCCATCCAGTGCCACCAGCCCAGGTTGCTCCAAGCCCCATCCAACCTGGCCTTGAACCCCTCCAGGGATGGGGCAGCCACAGCTTCTCTGGGCAACCTGGGCCAGGGGCTCAGCCCCCTCACAGCCAACCATTTCTTCCTGATATCCCATCTAAATCTCCCCTCTTTCAGTGTAAAACCCTTCCCCCTCGTCCCAGGGCTCCCCTCCCTGCTCCAGAGTCCCTCCCCCAGCTTTCCTGGAGCCCCTTTAGGGACTGGAAGATTGCTATAACATATATATGTATATATATAAGAACTTGTTAAATGGCACTGAATAATAAAGGAAACGCAACTCTCAGAATTCACACCAATCTTAAAATATAGTAACAGAATATTGAGCTTTGTTTACAAACAGTGACTTTTGCATACGTAAGCCTTTTGGTGATCTCCAAGTTAATGAACTCATATTACACTACTCTACTGATCTGCCTTAAAGGGTATTTTGTAGTATGAGAAACCACTACCATTTTTAATGCCATTACCTTGAGATTGTTATCATTGTCCCATGGAAAAAAATGCGGAGCTTGTGACAGATGTCAAGGTCTCTGGTTTTCTCCTCTAGGTCTCGGCCTGGAGGAGCAGCGAGTCCCTCCACGGCAGCCCCGTGGAGAGCTCCACCACGGAGCAAGACCAGCAGCTGGAGAACCAGCCGAAAACAGGGTGAAAGGAACAGGAGAAGGAGAGATGTGTGGAAAATTGCTTACTTCAGCAGTTTGGATAGATACATTTTCCTATAATGATTCAATTAAAATGTAATTTTATTGAAAGCTTGAAAGGAGTGGGGCTATTTCCGTGCACAAGCCTCCACGTGATCTCCTGTGGTTTTGTTTGTAACAGCTCTTCCCTGAGCTGGATAACACACACCTCCTCAGCCATGTCCTGAATATCAGATACGTCGTCCTCTCAGATTAGCTTAATGTCACTGTGGAGAAAGGGATGATTTTAACAGCTGGACAAGTAATTTTTCACTGTGAAGGTTATTAACCTTTGGAACAAATTATCAGAGAAGTGGAGTTTTCTCTCTAAGTCCTCAAGCGACTCTCTGGAGGCACTTTTAGTCAAAATAAATTATTGGTTTTATAAACAGTGTAACTTTGGGAAGTTTTGTAGCCCTTGATACAAAAGACAAAGCAGATGGCTAACTGCCTCTTCTCCCCTTCAAAGTTTTTATGTGTATCAGGGTAAAAGATCCCCCCTCCACTCTTCATTAGACACAAGAGGTAATGAAATACAAAATGTTATGCCTACCTTTTACTTACAACCCACGTGGAAAAATCATGGGAGCAACGTTAATTCCCATCCCTTGTCTATTACAGAAAAACAAAGAAGCAAAGACCTCAATCTCAAAAGCTAATGTAATAAATGTTTGGGAGCTAATCATGAATAGAACAAGGTTAATCGATTCCTCAGGTTGTCAAAGCTTTGTGCGCTCTGGGACTCTTAATATATTCAACAAAGAAAAGGCAGCAAAGTAAATACCCATAGATTTTGTTTTCATATAAAAATTTCTAATAATTCAAAATCGCCAGTGGGTTGCTTCCTTTTTTGATTTGTACAATTTGTGTTCCAACTGCAACAAACACACGAACTGCCTTCATTTCCCCATTTCGCTTCACATGTGACGTTGATGGGGCTTTTCAAGCCAGAAGCCTAACATATGATTTAGAGGCTCTGGGAAAGAAAATGATAATGCTGGGCAAAGAAATGGATCAGAAATTTACATTAAAATCATGCAATTTCCCTGCGCTGCAGAAAACTACTGGGAGACGGGAGCACCTGAGTAGCTGTAAGTCAGTCTCTGTTGCATCTGAATATAGTATAGACAGTTGAAAAGAACTAAATAGGCATGTGCTAATACCACACCAAGACAAAGCAGACCACTTCAGACTGGCTTTTATGCGAGGAACAAAACAGACTCAGTAGGAGTCCCTTAAGGCCCCAGACAATACTTTCTGCTTTCATGTTAAAGCAGCAGCTAAAGCCCCAGCCCTGCTCCGTGCCACCCTGCGGGAGCAGAGCAGAAGGCGATTCTCCCCAGCCGAGCCCGGTGTAAGCAGAGGGGAGGGCAAAGACTACGAGACGACAGGACACATTTTCAAAGGTTTACGGATTGATTTCAATGCTCAAATTCTAATGAAAGTCAACGTGACCTTGCCTTCCTTTTTCCTTTTGACAGTCTGACAGTTGGCACTGAAATGTTCTCTCCCAGCTCATACAATAAATTAACAGCAGAGTTTAGAATAGTTCCTGAACCTTGGGGCCTCCAGCCCCAGCTGACTGGTGGATCACCTTGCTTGCCAAATTCACGAGGAGGAAGGACATCCCTCAGCCTTGCAAAGAAAGGTTGAGCTTCCTGCATAGAAGCTCTCTCCCATACATTCTTGAATCTTATTTAACTCTGAATTATGCCAGTCAGCACGACTCATCTCTGTGCTCAAAGTTCAAACAAGGAAGTGGTGCGGTTTCTCTGTATAACTGGAAGAGTAAGGACGATCCAGAGTAGCAGACGAAGATCTAGCCTTAGGTTCTTCCACAAATTAGTGCTGCAAACAGCGTGCAGACCCACATTAAAGGGGAGCAATGCCTAATTGCCTAATGGGATTATTCAGGATGCAAGCCTGAGGACGTTCCCCCCAGCATCACTTCTACCTCGTTCTCTCACACACATGGGACAGAGCGGCTCTGAAGCTAGGGAAGATCAAAAGTCGACTAGAAACTTTGTGCAAATTCTTGGTCAACTTCAGCATTTGCAGCCTTTTTTCCTTTTCAATATTAAGAAAAGAACTGTAATCAGTTTCCA
Organism: Rynchops niger; assembly: GCA_013400035.1. NCBI lineage: Eukaryota > Metazoa > Chordata > Aves > Charadriiformes > Laridae > Rynchops > Rynchops niger. The sequence goes on along the minus strand of VXBH01009358.1, from coordinate 1,435,564 downwards.
ACGTTTCCAAGCAATGTGGAACGTTATTAAGTTGTCCTGCTTTTTGCCCAGTTTCAGTCCAGTAAGGACACACCGTCCCAGGTGAAGGCCTACACATGGGAGCAATGGAGAAAAACAATGTCAAGAACACTGAGGCGTCTGTTTCCCCCAAAATTTGGATGAGACATGACATTATAGATGGAAATAAAATTCTTACTAAAATGTATTACTGCTCTTAGGACTTGTTCTGTGCGTTCTGACCTGTGTGCATGGGTATATACATACAGACACTCAACATCTGCCCCGACCTTCAGCGCTCCTTAATCCACATTCTGTTAAATTAAATGGATAATGATGACCCAGAAAACTCATTTCGCTCATCTTCACATAATGTGAGAAGAGCACGGTAATTAACTACCCTTTAAGAATGACACTGTCCATTATTTCAGGACAATCAAATAAAGGCAGTGAAATAGAGTCTGAGTGGGAAGGACAGTGTCAGATGTACAGTTTAAACAATAGCTGTTTTGCCTGTCATTCATACCAAATTACTGCAGGAGGGGGGAAAGAAAAACTATTTATAACCTGTCATTCTCAAGAAACCACAATTATGATGATTTAATTAACACATGGAGAGGCTTCAGGCAATCACATCATCTAAATTTAAGAAGTAGCACATTTCAGGCCCAAGATGATTTAGAACATTAACAAATGCTAGTTGAACCAGGGCAAGAATTTGATGGCCTTGTTGGTTCCTTTTAAAGCATCCATCACAGCACAAAGATAATCCAAATGGATGTGTTAGTGAAAGATGAGAGCAGTGAAGAATCATCTGGGGTTTCAGAGGCCATCACACAGAAGGGGAAGATGATTTTTAATGAGAACTGAGTTTGAAAATGAGCAAAAACACACAACTCAAGTCTATTCATCAAAGACACTCTATGCAGTGGAAAAGTCTGGAAAAAAAAATTAAGTTAAGGCGTACGAGAGTGCAAGGCACTAAGGGTGAGACTGACCTTCCCATGGAGAGCTTGAAGCTTGTACTCGGTGCCAAATAGGTCTGTCCTTGGCCTGATGCCCAGGAGCGCGTTTTAACCTGTGCACAGTGCAATCGCAGAACACGGGGCGGCCCTTCCACTGCGCAAGGCTGAGACTTGGAGTCATCCAATAAACAGAATATTGTCAAAGGTTTCTTAAAACCTGGACCACAGTACTCACTGGTCAACTCCTCTCCTGCAAGGAAATCACTCTTCATGTCTACGTTTCCTCTTTCTACACCCTACTCGTTTAGATTACCCACTGCGTCCTGTTCTCCCAGACAAAAAATGATTCCTTCGATATTTTCATACAGCCATTAAACTTGGGAGTTGTCAGCTGCTACCAAACACCACTAGTAAGAACACTACCATTACACTGGATCCCTACTGGATTAAAATACAAGTACCGTACAGGAAAAGCCTACTTCTTCCATACCAAAAAAAAAAAAAAATCTTGACCAGAGTTTACATAGAAAAAAAAAATACAATGAACCTTCTGCTTTAAAACTGGTTCTTTCATTGTCTGTTGAAAATTGGAGATTGAGATTGCTTTTTCTACAATTTATATTTCTATCAGTATGCAGTTGGAAGCATTGCGTGCACACCCAACGCTGAATGTATCAAAAGATCTTTGTACACTACGTAATTACCAAGCTCTGCCTGTTGCAATGAAGGACATGCCACATTCCACAATACATTTAATACAAAGTGACTTAACAACCATCTAATTTTTCTCCTGATGTAACACTTCTAACAGCGCAGCTGAAACGTTCGGATAGAAAATAGAAAAGTACTTTTTATATGACCCAAGAACTTACAAAACTTAGTATCAAAATCAACATAAAGGTCAGTCTTCCCCATTTAGGTCTCTGAATAAACAAAACACATACCTATAGAAAAACAAAACATCAACAGTCCGCCTTCGGTCATAAACAAACTGGCCATGCTAGTTTTCCCCATAGGCTAAAGCCAGAAATATTATTTTTCTTTTATTGTTGCATATTTCAGAGGAAACTGAATCATACGGTGATGGTGAAACCACAGAAGAAAAATGGAACCTTCACAGCAGAGCTGTTGCATATGATCATGATCTACGTGATAGAGGGAGTCAAAAATAGGATAATGTTACTTAACTGATGAGTTTTAAGAACTTCAGATAAAAAGTACTATGGAAAAAAGTCCCTGCTGCTTTGTCCACAAAGGAGAGAAGCTGAAGCATCCTCGCGCAGCCCTGACTCTCTCTGTAGGAAGTTGCCCGCTGACAGACACAGCCTGGGAACCACAGAGCTCTCAGGAAAGACTCTTCGGCTTGCCAGCTTCCATGAATCCATCTCATATTCCAGTCAATTATAGTTAAATGTATCTAAAGACCACAAAAATAAATCTCTACTTGAACCAAGAAACAACAGTGGAGTTTTTGCTGTAGCTGGAACGTACCCCAGACGGTGAGAGATTACAGCCGAGCAGCATCTTCTGGCCTTTCCTGCCTTCCCCATTCTTGCAGGTGGAAAATTCCCATTCGAGAGCCCATGGCAGCAGCGTGACCGATACAGCTACCAGGAAGAGCTTTTTATTTCCCTCTGACTTAAAAAGGCAACAACAAAACAAATTCATTAGGCCAAGAAACCAATATTCCCATCAAGTAACACCCTCTCACGCCGTCCCTTCGCCACGTACTCTAGCTTCTAACACAACTGGAATTTTGCAGCAAGGAACTGAGACTATAACTCCCTGGCAATCCCACAGAACTGATCCCGTCATCTTTTTGTGTACATGGAGAGATCCATGCGCAATCTGAGCTTATTTGGCTGCACAACAGGCAGATGTGATAAAAGCTGATTAGTGTCAAAAATGTTTACTGCTGCAGCCCATCTGTGTTCAGTCCTAAAATACCTGGCTTGAAATGACCAAATACCAGCATGTTAGTGGTGCTATAAACACAAATCACACACGAATTTTTTGTATCAAAATGTTTACTGCAGGATAAGAGGTGTGCCAGGCAGCTCCCGTAGAAAAGTGCAACCTGCGCAGAGCAGGGAGAGCATCTCCAGGGATGTAACACGGTGGAGACCTGGACTGGTGTCCCAAGGGCTTTGGAACGTGCAGGTCTCCCCTCCCAGGGAAAAGGAGGACGTGAGCATCGCCATGGAGAAGCATTATTTCCTGCGCCCAGCCCAGCTCAGCCGGCTCTGGGCTCTAACAGCCCCTGGAGTTTAGGGAACAGTCTTAACACCAAGAATCAGGTCAACTCTATTACTCTGGAGAAGAGTTTGAGAAACATTTCCAGCAGCAGGATACTTACTAATAAGATTGTTTGCCCCTTTTAGATTGTGGTTTGGTTGGGGTTTTTTTTAAATTTTTTTTTGGTGTGTGTTTAAAAAGAAAAAACCACACAAATGAATAGGTTCAACAAGATTTCTTCGCTATTCCTGTTAGCGTTCTCTCTCCTGGCATGAGGTACATAATGGACTAAAATCAATTTTTTTTTCCTCCTTAAAATACTGGCAGCACATCACAGAGTTTGAGAAAAAGCAGAAGAAGGGGTGAGAGAAAGGAAAAGAGAGCCGGAGAGGGCAAACTGCATCTGTCACAATTCCAACAATGCAGGAATCCTTCGGAGGGCCTGAGCAACAATTGTAATAGGAATACAATTATTTTCTCCTCTCGTACAAAGCTTTTACAATGCAGCATCCTCTCCGTTTGAGCAGTCCTCACGGTGCAAAATTCAAACCATGAAGTTTCTAGAAAGTGGCAAAATTAGGGGAAGTAGAAAAAGCAGTGAAGAGAAGGCAAGGAGGATGACGGTCCATCCGTCACCCTCCCAGCGGGATGTTATGCATAAGACTATGAATCCTCACAGCTCAATTTCAGAGTTCTGCCAATTAACTGTCAGGCTGTGGATGAGGTCTGCTGGAGCAAACATAATGTCCGAAATGCCGGCAGGAAAGTTCCCAAGCCTAAGTTAAAATCTGGGAGACGGGGGTTCAGCTTCTTCCTTTGCCACAGATTATCTGCATCATCCCAGAGGAAGTCCCTTGCAAGGTCTCCCAGCACCTGTATTGCAAGACCAAATTTCAGCCAAGCTGGTCTCTCACCCAGGCACCCGAGTAAGGACTGAGCAAGGCTTTCAGAAGCGTTCAGCATCCTCTGCAGCTTCCTCTTCAAACTTACAGTGTCTCAATTGCTGCCGCACAGCTGGCTGAGCTCTTCCGGAAATACGGTCAGTCATTTTGTTGATAACTCTGGGAAATCTCACACTTTACAAGTGCTGAGCCCAGGAAAATTTGCCCCTGTGCATTTAGTGCTACATCACTAGTACTTCTATAGCCCAACTTTCTGTACGCTGACATTGTACTTGTTATTGAAAGCAGGCAATGCTAACGAAGCCTCTGAATGGTGACAAACACAAATTTCTAACTTTGGTCCTAATGCTGAAGACATTTCTAAAATTTCCCTACTCCTCAAACCTCTCGCTGGCCCTGTGCCCAAAAGATTTCACCTCTGAGCTGCTTCTGACATATTTATTCCAGATATACTGCACTGAGGAAAAGTGCTATCAGCTTAGCCTTTGCTTACTCTCCCAATACAAACAAAGAGCTTATGACAGAGTTTCATTAGATTGATTCACCCTTCTGTTTGCAACTCAAACAAGAATTTAAGGTCCATCTACAATCTCAGAAAGGCGGAGGAAGAGAGGCAGAGGAGCAGCCGTAGCACAGAAGGCCGTGAGAAAGCTGAATGAATGATGCCCACCCTACAGTGTTCCGGAACAGGCTCACTGGAGGGTAACCACACCACTTTGGCCCTAAAATGACAACAGCAGGCTACCCAATTAACAGTTACCCATACTCCTCACTCAACACCTCCCAAATTCTTCTCTTTGTAATGTAATTCCTGTGGAATCACCTTCCTTTTGCATTCCCCCAAGCTATGACAAACTCACAGCTCAGCCAGGAAGTCCTTGCTGCGCATTCCTTATAAAAACATAAGGCTGATGAACAAAGGAAAAATGATCACTGACCTAAAAAAAAAAGGGAAAAAAAAAAAAGAAAGGAAAAAAAAAGAAAATTTGCCAATCATTGAGTGATTCCTCAATCATCGAGTGAATACCCCAGGAGCTCACGCTCAGCCCCTGGGCAGCCCTTCCAAAGCTGGGTTACAGAACCATGGACACTCTCGCGGAACTGCAACCTCGGATTAAACAGTATCTGAGCCATGGAGACTGTTTTGTTTTGTCCTTTTTGCATCTTGTTCAAAACAACACAGTAATGGTGTTCAATAAATAAATAATAAATAACGGTGGTGTGTCAACATTTCCATTTAAATTAGGCTCAAAAGGAGGAGGTCAAGAGTGGCCCGCCACGTCTGCATATGCTGCATTCCTTTATCAATCTATTCCTTCCCACTGGCAAGAAGGGAGGAAGCAGAATTCAAAGTGAACATAATTTTGTGTGACTGATTTACCATGTATGAATACAAGTGACAACTGCCCTGGTTTTCACTCCAGTGGAAAACACGGGAGCATTGCGGCAGAGATGTTCTTGCCTGTGAACAGGTGGACTTGTTTGTCAAGCGCTGGGGTATGGTTAGACACTGAGAAACTAAAGTGTAAAAAGTAACCTCACAGGGTCTGTGTCAACCGTCTCTCAAAGGGCTTCACATCAACCCCGCTCAGTTAACACAGAAAAGCTGTTCACTTGTGTGGCTGGTTGTTGTTTTGTAACTGCCAGCCTGAGAAACGGGAGATGATTAACCTTCCAGGAGAAAGGAGGAAACGTTTTTGTTCCTTCTGCTCATACACCTTCACAGTGTGCTATATACAGATATTTCGTGCGTGCTATGTATGAAATAGATAATATTATAGCATTGGTTTATGAAATTGCTTTTTATGGCGCCTAGATCTTCAGCAAATGTACAAATAAATATGAAAGAGAGAGGGAATAAGATGCACATGCACAAAGCAAAGCAAATACTGAAATGAGATAGCAGCAGTCTGCTAACTGGATGGCGAGAGCCAACATCATAAGCATCCAGTTTATTTAGAAACCCTTGCCAATAGACTAAATAGAATACCATAGGCCAGGTGTCAGTGATTACAATCCCACCGATGCCAAGAAAGTTGCTCCCATTTACAGCAAGCCTGACTTTGGCGCTCTCTCTGTAATACAAGAAATAATTCATAATGCCTGGACTGGAAAAAGCAGCCCTACAACTCGTACCTGCAACTCCCCTGCTTCCAGCGTACGGACCCCACACGGGGCAGCTCTCGTACGCCTGTTGCTTTGCTGTAGGCTAGAAATCTTGAAACAAGAACAACCACCACCTCCCTGTGCATAGCTGCGGTGAAAAAAAGAACCTGCATAAATACCTAAGCATGATGTGTTTCAAGGCCAGTTCCGCCATGGAACACACATGGTTTATGGATGAGATGAGCTGGACACGTCTCAAAACAAAATCAACCCTGTGAACATAACAGGGTTGCTCACACGACCTTAGGCCACGCTCAGAAACCATTCCTTGGTACCAACTACCAGCAAGAGAGTATCCTTCCCAGGTTAAAACAGAACTAAGACATTATTTCTTTCCTGAAAGACACCATTTTTGGACACCTCAGCTGCCTGCAGGTGTGTGTGTGGGTCAGTGGTGGTGGTGTAGATATGTGAAAACAGACAATCATTTGAAAAATAGTACTAAAAAAAAAATAAAATCAATAAAGTCATAAGCAACGAATTCTGAAAGCCTGCCTGCCTTCATTTCAATATCCAGACACCCTTCTCCCCTCTCAGTGGTCCTTTCATGGGAGAAACCTCAGTCTGAGCACAAGAAATGAGCAAGTCAGAGGAGGATGGGCCTGAGCTATGTCTCACTTGTACCCAATAATAGTTTTCCTACAAGTATGTACATCTAGGTAAATTAGTAAATAATGAGATATGCCATCTTCTTTTTTTTCCCCAAACATAAAACCTTTCCACTGCTGAAGACACTACGAGGATATTTTTTTCCTTACCATTTTTAAGTACTGTACAGTACATATCTATCCTTTTACAAGTGGAACCTTGTAGCTATGGAGACGAAGAATGTTAAATCCAAGCCAAAGACAGTATTTCAGTGGGGGCTTATGGTTGCTACATGTGCCTTCAACGATCTGCTGGCTTCAGTCTCCTGAAGTCTTCTGTACCAGCAGCCAACGCACACTAAATCACCACGCTAAGACAGAGCATCCTTCGTACCAGTCCCAGCCTGGGACAGCACTGTCGTGTTCGGTACAGTCTTACTGATTTACACCATAACCACAAATCCAGCAGACAACACAATAAACATCTTGAGTTCCGCGACGTTGTGCGCCAGCGTAACTTACCCTGAACAGAACAGCAGAATAAAATTGTTCTGGTGCTGCGATAGCACCTGGAAACCAGGTGAATTGAGGTCCCCTGGTGTTTAATGCTGCGTGTGACAATCAACACCAACTTGAAGAAATTATGCCACGTTGACCTCCTGTTAACTAGACCTGGTAGGACTCTTCAACTTTTTATCTGCCATAATCCAAATTATCCGAATTTCAGTCTCCCAAACAACATCACATACTGCCTATTCTTCTGTGCACTACAATCACGATCCAAATTCTGTTACAGATTATGGTTTCATTACATGGACTTTCAGTTATGACGTGCAGATTCAGCTGTCTTCCAAATCATCTCGGTGTAAATTAATCAGCATTTTATTCAAGCTAATGAAACTTCAGAGGTGTGAAACTTGAGCATGGCGAGGAGACAGCCCTTCAGGTCAAATTAATGCTCCTTGTGACAGCCAGTGAAAATCCAAAATAACTTTGTTAGCATCACTTACTCTCTCCTTGCACTGCTAAGAGGAAAAACACCCCACACCTTCGTTCACATTGATACTGGTGGAAATGACAAGGCTATGACAGCTGGTTTTCTTTTTTTGAAGACAACGCTGCTTTGCCTGGACAAAGCAACCCCAAAACATACACTTTTTTTTTTTCCTTACCCTTATCTCCTGGTCCAAAATCAGCTGGTTGCCAAATATGAAACATCTTAAAAATGACCTATTGTCAGAAAGTGAAAACATCCACTTTCAAAAAAAATCAGGATCCTAGAGCTGCAGCCTGCTCAGCACCACTCACCATTAACACACCTTCCGTAGTACCTGGCTGTCAAAGACACTGGGCAAGAATCTACCATCGTCAAACCCTTTGCATAAATGGATATGAACAGATTTCAAGAGGTGCATTAAGCACTCTCAGGTAGGATTTCCACAACCAAGGAAGGAAAATCAACCATGGTCCCCTAATAGCGCAGCACGGGCAGGATTAAGTAACAAGTACTGAAATGCAATCACCCAAATCCCCCTTACCAGGTATAAATAAGCAGTGGCATTCAAAGTAAAAACAGTTCTTACATACACATTAATACAGTCATTGACAATACAGTAATGAAAAAACACAGTCGCTTCTTGCCAAAGCTGAACAACAGACCAAAGAAGTGCTGAGAGCTTTTGCTGTTTGTATTTCCCATGTTGCTGAGTCAAGATCATAAGATGGCTTAAATGCGTGAAACTTAACTAGAGTTGTCTCTCAAGCGAAAGGTTAAACTAAAAAACCTCAAGAATCCCCCTGTCCCAACCCAGAACTTGCAAATGTCCTGTTTGACTTGGGGCTTTCCAGGACTTGAGTTCAGAAGAGCTACCAAGGCAGCTTGTCTGTTCCTGCTTCTGCAGGAAAACAAATTAAGTGCCTAACTCTAAGGCTGTGCTGCAGTCCTCTCGTCCCCCGGTTTACTCCTGAACCAGAGAGAACACGCAGAAAATCTTTGGCATTATCTTTAAATAGGCCATAAACCCCTCAAGATTTGTTGTGAGGCCTGGAATAAAGAGGTTTCCATATTTATTTTTTAAACAGAAAATGTTCTTCAACTCCTCTGTTTCTGCCAATACATTAAAAATGGGACTCTTGTAGCCACTGATAATAAAATGGAGAATAACACTCCAGATGCCTTTATCATTGTTATTTACTTCAACTTAACCTATCCGTTTTATAAGTCTGAGTTATTCAAAGTAACCACCGTCTCTTCCCTGACTGTTATTTGATGAGATAACCCTTCATCCCAAGCAAACCCAAAAGCAAAAAACAATCTCACAAATCTTTCCAGCGTTTAGAGACACCTCAAGAGCTTCGAACATTTACCTCTCCTTCCCAGCAGCTGAAATGGTTTTAGGAGGATCATGGTTCATACCTCGCATTCCCTGGAGCCAGAGATGGTATACGTGCAGGGCCCAGATCCATTAACCGATACATCCATGGTCTCAGAGTTTGTTGGCTTGTAGTCCACGTAATACTCCTGTAAAGGGGAGTTCATTTGCCTTTCAGACTCTCGGGCCTTTTTCCTGCGCCTCTTCATGAGAGAGTGCTGCTGGAGCTGCTTCATACTTGCTGGGTAGCGCTTCCACGACACGTAGATAACCAACAAAATCATGGCCACGGAAAGAAAGAGGGCCACGCTTCCCGCGATTATTTTGTGAAAGGAAACGTGCTCGTACTCTGGTTCCACTCCAGGTGTCGGGAGCTCTGCAGAAGGGCTCGGCATCACAGATGTCGGCTGATTGCTCTCCAGTTTGGAAACAGTAGGTTTAGGAATGAAGACAGGTCTCTGGGGGGTTTTGGGTGTCTGGTACGATCTTTCGGTAACCACCACCTGGATTTCAGCACAGATATTATATGTTTCCACAGCATCGCTCACCTTTTCACCCTGGATATGTTTAGGGCCTGCGCATATCATAGTGCTTTCTTTATTTCCCTTGAAATTCTTTAGCCAAGTAAACAGAGGGCAAATGCTTCGAGTACATTCCCACATATTTCCGGACAGAGTGATGGAGATGAGAGAGATCCAGGTATTGATGGTCTCCTGAGAGATGTTGGTGAGTTTGTTGGAATCCAGGTTCAGCTTTTGCAGGTTGGGGAGGCACTGGAAGGTCCCAGGCTCGACCCCTGTAATGTCATTTCCTGATAAATCCAAGTTGTGCAAGGAACTCCAAGTCCACGTTAACCCTTGGCTAATAGACCGGATCCTATTCCACTGCAAATAAATCGAGCGAAGGTTGAAGAGGCGTGGAAAGTGGGCAAAATTGATCTTAGAAAACTGGTTGTGCTCCAAGTGGAGCTCTGTCAACTTCAAAAGGCCAGCAAAAGCATTACGGGATAAGCTCCGCAGGCGGTTGTAGCCCAAATCCAGAAAGTCAAGGTTTCGGCAGTCTTGGAAAACTCGGATGGGCACGGTTTTCAGCGAGTTAGACCGCAAATGCAAGATCAAGAGTTTACGAAGGCCCTTGAACTGCTCGGACTGCAGCACCTGCAACTTGTTGTACGAGAGGTCCAGATTGCGGAGGTTGGGGACCGGGTGAAACGTTTTGTTGTGCAGATGGGTAATTTTGTTGGAGCTTAGAATTAATTCCTTCAGCCTGCGGATCCCCTGAAATGCATCCTCATCCACGGAGCTGATGTAATTATGGTCAAGATAAAGCCATATGAGCTGATTCAGGCCCGCAAACTGATTTGATTTAAGCTTCTGAATGCTGTTGTACCGTAACGATAAGCCTTGAGACCCTCCAGAAATATTCTGAGGGATGTCTCTGAATGCGTGAGATTCGCAGTACACAATCTTGCCATCGCATCTGCAGTTCTTGGGGCAAGCTCGCTGAGCCCCCGCAAGCATAACAAACAGCACCATAGGAAGTAGCACTAACACCACACTCATGCCTCTCAGCTGCTTAATTAAATGGAAACCTACAATATTAAAAAGAAAACAAACGTGCATTGTAAAGCTAGTAAAATAAACCACCAACAGATTACTAAGGTCAATGGGGTTTCTCATAAAGCATTAGTGAAGCAGTGGATTTTGAAGACAACCTGTTTGCCTCTTGTCTTCCACTTTTTGTTGTGTAAATTCTTGTCCTTTGAGTTTCTGGCTCGCCATCTCTCCTACCCACACCATCACCAGTACCACTCCTGTTATTGAATTACTTCCGTGTGATTTATGATCCCTTAGAAGGGCCAAGAGCCTGTTCTCTATTCGCTTTTCTCCTGTACCTCATCTCTCAATGTAGCTGGTATATCCTTATCGCTAGATGCTGAGGTTTTAACAATAAACATATTTGTCAAGTCACTGTGCTGAATACTCCATAGTGCTGGAAAGGAAATGAGCCAAAGCTTCTGGTATTTATGTGCTGCTAAATGTGTTCCCTTAATAAAAGCAATTGCAGGTCCAATTCCTCCAAAAATGACTGCAAAAACATGAGGAATGTACTTATCGTAAAGTTTGATCTATCTTTAAGCCATGTATTTATTGTAAAATTAGACATTAAATAAAGGCTTTACTTTTTGCATCGAGTGATTGGTTTTCAAGAATAGGTTTCAGTAGGTTAACTCATGATTTTTCTGTCCCTAAAATCCATAAATAGATGCACAGAAACAAAGTTCAGCCATACAGAGAAGTATACCACGTAATGCTAGGATGGGACCCCCATACCAAGATAATGGTAGAGGACATATTTCTTTCAAATGCATCATAGTCTTAGCACACATTCACTTAAAGTCATCTAGATGTAGCTGTGAATACCTAAGCATTTATTACCTTGTATATACCTTATATACACTGTGAACATATATACACAAGTACTTACATATAAACATTGCCTTAGGAGCAGCAAAACACAGAAAGTTTAAAGGGGTATATTGGGATTTCAACTCCCCTCTCTCTCTCTTCCACAGATCTCCTCATTTTAAGATTTTCCATTTGAGATGTCAAATTTACCACACAGCAGCAATGCTGTTATGGGAGGACAGGCACATTTTCCACATTCCTTGAATAATTCTGAAAGGGGGCGGAGGGGTTGTCAGAAAACCCGACATACATACGCACGCTTTCCTTAGCCTGTATTAATTTTAGGACTGATGCCTCTGTCCAGAGTTGCAATCTTGCTAAGAATTAAAATGCATTCTTCCAACAGGGAATATTTTAAAGGCTGGTATCTCCTCCATAAATAATTACTTTATTATTTGTCACACACACAAAATCAGCCCTGTGCTGCAGTTATCTAATCCAATTTTAAGAACAAGGGGCAATCAGCAAAATAATTCCTAATCTAAAATGCCCCTGAATATGTGACTCTGCCTTTCACTTTAATGGTTTGATTTTTTAATTTAAATCCTCATCTTTTGCTACTGCCTATGTGCCAGCAGCAGCCAGCTAGAAATATGTTCTGGCTGTTACAGACTTGGGGGTTGGGGGGGAAGAGGGAGTGAAATAAACCTGTCACACTTGAAAAAATAAGACTGGCAAATGCCTGCTGGAAATCTCGCAGCAGTATTAGGGGTATCTTTGCAAAAAACCCAACAAGCC
>VXBH01009358.1:1294605-1422771 GCA_013400035.1 Rynchops niger | reverse complement strand
GGGGAATATATGATCTAAAAATACAATAGCAAGTACAGTGAGTCACCTGGCAAAGGAATGCGCTGCTGCTGTTTAGACTGTTTCCCCCCTCTTGAACAGCTAATAATCCAACTGAAAAATATACCATGCAGCTGTGCTAACAAACAAACAAGAAAAGTTCACTTACCCATCCTTTTGTCATCCACAAACGTCCTCCTTTTCCTTTCTCCAGCTGTGGTCTTCTCTCTCTNGTAGGGAGGGACTCTAAGCTCGGAGAGCCGTTGTGTAAGTCATCAGAGAACCATCAGCATTAAGTGGCAATCAGCAAGTAAAAGCTATAGCAGATCACGGAGGTAAACCAACTTCTCTGGGAGCAATAAAAGGAGCTCTGCCGGTACCCGGCGTTTCTCATTCTGCTGCCTTTTGCCATTCCCAGCCCTCCATCCTCGGGCTTCCCAGCTCCCGAAGCAGGCAGGCCTCCTCTGCTGGGCAAGAGCCCAGTTTAAAAGCTACGCAGGCTAGGTTTATCCATTTAGCTGGTCAGGTTTAAAGTGTTTTGTAGCTGTGCTGAGAGGCAGCTCTTGTCTAATTCAGAAGGCTTTCCAGAGAGTGATGATGCTTTGGAGCTTGTTGGTGCTAATGTTCTAGTTTGTGATACACTGAGTGCCCTCCACTGGAGAAAACAGATCACACATTAAAGGCACGAACAAGCGATCCTGTCATTGCTATGCAGACTTTCTTCCTTCAGAAAAGAAAATTAAAGACACAGTATTGCCTTCCCCACCGTCATCCCTCCCCGGACCCCTTTGCCTTCCCTAGATTATTAAATGTTTATATTGTGGATTTTCTGGCAGCCGGTGAAAAACACTACGTAAAACACCTGTTCACTGGGAATTTGGCAGCTTGATCTTTTTCTAATCCCGCTGACCTGTATATTTTTTCCTTGGGCAAATTCTAAACTGTTTTTATTTTCCCATATTCACAGGGCGAGAACAGGAAAAGGAACGTTTGCAGATTAAAAGAGAAAGTCGTGTGAAAGGGTCGGGGAGGGGGGAATGTACAAACTGATCATCCACGCCAAAAGCATTTAATTGCATGCACCAAATCCAAATGAGAACATACTGAAAACAGCTTGTTTTTTCCTTTTTAACCGAAGTGCCTTTTCATCAGAAAAATACTGAGTGTGATAAACAATGCAGGACTGAAGCTGCAGAACTAGTGACACCTTTTTTTCTCCTGATTTTCTTCTAAACCCCTCTTTTTCCCCCAGCTCTCCCCCATTTGGAAGCCAAGAGCTCTGCTCTGGATTTCAGCGGAGTTCAGCCTCAGACCTTGCGGGGGGACCCAGGGTATGACACCCCTAGGGTGTTTCTCCTCCTGCTACATGCCTGCCTAGCTACTAGGGCTTCAATTAATTCTCACCCAGTTCAATCGGAGATGTCAAGGGGATCTGGAGCGAGGGCAGTACCGCACGAGCCCCTCTGAATTAGTTCTTCTTCGCCCTATTAACCAGACACAGCAGAGGATTTGAGCTCGGTGGAGCCCCACGCACATGTGCTATTTTTGGTCTCGGAGCAAACTCAGGCTTCTCAGAGGGCAGCACTGTGCTGTACCTTCACATTTGTAACCCGGGTTCCCAGAGCTTATTTATTTGTGCTGTCTGTCCAGCTGTGCCTCCTCTCCCCCTGCTGCACAGACATCAGGTATCACGAAAACACCTCCCTGCCCAAATCTGTCGTTTAGATGCCCAAATAGCGGAAGTACTTTATAAAAAGTCTGTCATGAGCTAACCATGATGTGTTATTTATTTTTTTTAATATTTTTAAAATATTTTCCTTTATGACTAAACGGCACCCTGCTCAGCATTTTACAGCCCATATCTCTTGAGGTTTCCTAATTCCACGCTATAACAAAAATTAAAATCGGATGAAACTTAGGGCCAGATTCTGAGATATTTTACTTCCTTATTCCTGGCTCAGATAAAAACACCATTGGTTGTCCCTGCAACCCTTTCCCCAGTGCCTGCTCCCCTCCAGGATCTCCACCGGAGCAAAAAGGTTGGGACACAGAACAGGCAAAGCAGTTCAACTCTGTTTTAAAAATACATACATACAGAAATTCCACAAAGCAATCCATGTAAGCCAACTTTTCATTCCATATACCTGCATCCAGACTGCAACATCTCAAAGCTTCTGAATAAAAACCCTGGTTTTGTTTATCCTGTTGTAAGAATTTGTTGCTATCTATAGATCAGAGATGGATTTGCATAAGAAAAAATATTGTAATTAATCAGTATTCTTACTGTGAATTGGCCAGCAATACACACCTCCCTCATACAAGATTAAAAACTTAATTATCATAAATGATGTTGAAAGTGCTTTTTCCATATCTCTATTAACCGCATCTGCATTACAGTCAGTATAATTCCAGCTAACGTTCATATTTATTCATGATATAATTTCCTAATAAAGGTAAAAGCTAAAGTGTGCAGTTATACCTTGTATTGCTAATTCTCCAGGAAGAGTCCATTTGAAACTCTGCCAGACCTGAGAGTGAACTGAGGAGAGCGATGTCTGAAGAAACCGTCCCTGTTTTCAGGGGATGTCTTCTCCAGCATCCTTTGACCCTACGAGAGCTGAAGCAGCGTTGTCACAAGCTCTCCTACTGCCATTTACTTATTGAGACTCAAACCCCCATATTCCTACAAAGTTTTAAATAATTTTGTTTTCATAAAAATCCTCTGATGCTGTAATGGAAAATTTCTCAAATTCCAACCAGAAAACTTTGGTACCTGAGCTAAAACCAGGGGAGTTTTCGTCTAACAGCATAAATGCCACACACCCACTCTGTTTTTAAAATTTTTTTCTGATAAAATAGGAAACAAAACCATTTGAACATTTGCTAAAGAGGAAGAAATGGGAAAGTTTTAATCATCCTAAATAAATGACTCTAAAAGGTAGAAAAACCTCATAGAAGACAGGAGGATGAAAAACCTGTTTGTGGGTTTGTTCCATTTCTCTAGAGAGGCGCGAGGTACCAGACCTCTAACCCAGCTGAGAGCAACCTGAAATGCTCCAAGTGCTCAGCTGATCCTTGTCCAACTGGCCAAGTCTCCTGCCAACTGACCAAGAGGTACCCAAAAAAATTAGCCGTATTAATAAGTTTGTGTCATGGGATCTATAGTTTCTCTTCCAGGACAATGCATCCGTAACATGTCTAAGTTTTTTATCGATACTAACAGTTGTGATTATTTTATATATATATATATACCTTGTCAAGTATGCTTGGAATTGTAACCTTGAGCCGTTCAGCCTACCAACTTGCTTCTATGCACAAATATTTAAAAAATTAACAGCAACAATAACTAATATTTACATGGTACACCGACTTTGCAAAATGTACCGACACCAACAGCCCTCACAGCCTGCCTGTAAGGAAGAGAAGCTATCCATGCTTTCCTGCAGTACCAGCTCTTCAGTTACTGGAGATTTATGTCCCTGAATAACTTCTGGTAGCATCAGGGGTAGAACTACTGCTGGAAGGGAAAGAGCTAATGCTCTTTGGCCACTTTCTTATTTTCTGCCTATGGAGACCTCTGAGGTTCGCGCTGCTCCTGCACAGTCTCTTCAAAATACTCCTTAGTGAGAAAGACATGAGAAAAATAAGCCAGCTTTGGAGGTGCTTGGGCCTGTCCACGGTATTGCCAGATCCAAGTTTACAAAGCTCGTGACTCAGGCAGCAAACAGCACTTTCTGTTTCCCCTTGATGTACTCAGCCATTACGTTGCATTCGGGTTGCATTTTCAGGCTTTACAAAATCATTTACACTTCTTGGATAGATGTGGAGGTTTCAGGCACAAAAAGAACAGCCACAGCCATCCAGCAAGAATATAAAACAGGAATCCTCCCCAAAATATTGCCACAGCAGACCCATGAGTTCTGCAATGGCATAAAGATGAGCGGCCTTGATCCAAAATCCACAAAAGGTGGAAGAGCCTCCCAATTCCTGTGCGAGTTGTTGCTGTGTGTAACAATCTGCACCACTAACGGGTTTTAAGAGTCTGAGCTCTTTAAAGGAGCCTGGATTCAGCAGGAGCCCTGCAATCGGGGTCTTCCCCTCACCAGCTCCTATCTCCCAGCAGTCCCAGGAGTCCCACATAAGCCTTTGCTCCCAACATCTCCATCTGTATCGGGTGCTAATGCAACCTGCCAATGTGTACCGCAGCTCCCCTGATGTGCAACTAAAGACACAACCTCGTTACAGCCCCTAACTAAAGAACTTTGTAACTACAAAGGTTGATATGACTCAAAGCGTAGAAGCAGATGGGCTGAGCTGTAGTGGTCCCAGCTTCAGCCTCTGCACCTCACCCAACGTGGCCGAGCACACTCCAGGACAAGCTGGACTCTGCACTAGCCCAAATACTGGCTTTAGATGTTCTCCAGCTTTTTTTCAAACCATTATTCTCCCAAGCCTATCATCTTCACCAAGATGCATTTCCTCTTTATTTAATTAAGGTTTTATTTAAATTCTCAGACATCTAATACCTATTTTTATCTATAAATTTATCTGCTTAGTGACAAACGTCTAATCTCAGCCCTAATTGCTTTTAAAGCATCTAACAGCCTTAGCAAACCCAATCCAAAAATAAACAGGCAGCCCAACAATACAGATATTGCATAGCCTAAGATTAACTAGAGCATAACTCCTCCTCAAATGCAAGCCCTGCTTTTCTACCCAAATGCCAATTTCTTAGTTTATACCTCTAACAAATAGTTTTCAGGATCATACATCAGAACCTGCTGGCAGCACGATGGAGCCAAAAGATACTTGAGTTGTTTAACTGCTGTCAGCTTTTGGGAGACTGAAATGAAAAGGTGGTTGCAACCACAACAGCCCAGTCACCCTCCACCTTGGCTGGCTGGGAGGTGCACTGGGCAAACTGGAGAACACAAAATGCTGACAATGTTTTGCCGGGGTAGGTAGAAGGTTGTCCTTGGCAGACAGCAGGAAACTAGAACATGGCCCATTAGTAATTGGTCTGATTTCAGGGAAGCAAAGGAAATTAAATAGATGTACGTGCTCACATCCTGCCTTTTCAGACGAATTATCACAATGACTTATATGCTATAAAATTTTAGGTGGATGAAACATTCTCACAGCGTGATCGTGGCACTGGAGTGTCCTATCAGCACGTCTTGGTGGGAAATAGTGGGGGGGGCTGCACAGATAGCAGTCCTCTAGATAAATTTCATCTGAGATTACAAAAGCTTTTTGACTTTTTTTTTTTTTTTAATTCGCATGACTGTTATTTGCCAAATAATAACATATCAAGGAACTGACTGAGCAGTGAGAAGGTAATCAATGAGCAGTATCATAGGTACAATATCAACTCTCATTGCAACTGCCAACAAACAGAAGAAAAACTCGGCTACCCAAAAGATAACACAGGCACACATGCGCAAACACACCGAGTAACTAAATGCAACGCGAAACTGCACCGATGAGCTCAAGATTAAACAACTTCTGCTTCTTTGTTGTATTTGGCTGCAATAAAAAGGGAAACTTCTGCCCTATGCTGTACTTATAGCAGAACGTATATTCCCCCGTGTGTGCTACAGCAAGCAGCAGCTCCGTCGACGGCACGACACACCAGCAATAACAACAGTCCCAGTGGTTCCAGGCAGCTGAAAGGAGGATTTTTAAGACCGCTCAAATGTTGGGAAACGCAACAGAAATCCAGCGAGAAAACGCAGGACTAAAAGGCTGAGCCAACAACTCTCAGTACAGGCAGAGGATGCTGTTGAAGAAGAACGCAGCACTGGATATGACTGTCTCTACGCCAGCCCCCCAGCTCCACCGGCCAGCACCCTGTCTACCAAGCGGGCCAGTTGCCACCCAGGCTGGAGCCAAACTCCAGTCCAGGGCTGTGCGGGTGACCGAGGCTGGGGAAAGCCCAGAGCCGGGGCAGGGGCTCTCTGCTCTGGGGAAAGGGGCAGATTAAGGCAAAATCTGCAGCAGTGGAGCACTAATGCGTTATGAAGACTCAGCCTAAAGCTGGATTCATTACATCACATGGGACACAATAGCAAATTTGCTAATGTAATTATCTTCTGGTGTCACGGTGGCTATGGTCAAAAGGCCTCCTATGTCTTCGTATTTTAGGATCTACTTTAGATCTATAGCAGCCAACAAAATAATTTTAGAATTGGCATTTTGTCTTTTATCACAGATTTTGTCAGTGCTCATCCTCCCCCCTTCCTCTCCTTTTGCTCTCTGAACGTATGCATTTGAAATCACTGTATGGTGTGTACTGAACCCCCAAAAAATAAGCAACGGATTTCTCTTCTATCAGCATTTCAAAGGCTTTTTCTCTTCCTCAACAGTCACTGACAATATTGCCTCCATACAAGGAAAGATATATGGTCACAGTTTTGTAGGGATACTAAAAAAAAAAAAAAAAAAAAGAATCTCTTTTACCTTCTGTGCTGGGGAGTAGGCCGGACAATCTAAAACATCTACTTAAGCGAACCCTTCCATTCATATTTTATAAAGGTCTTAAAAAATAAAATTAAATTCCTTCTGCCTCCAGCTATGCATACTGCTAGGGGCTTCTGAAAATACAGCCGTTAATGTCTGTCTTCTTTCAGTGGCAGACAAGTCTACATCAGGTAATAAGAGATGCATTTCTTCTTCAGTAAACCCAAAGAAATTAAGTTAAATAAAATACCCCCACCCCTCAACTGTAGCTATGTGATTATGAGTCTATGCAGCCTTCTGTGAAAACTCCTACAGCTTCTAAAAATGCTATATTTGTGGTATAATTAATCTCTAAATACAGCCAAGGAACCAAGGCTCTGTTCTTGAGCAGGGTTTGTCAGAGCAGTCTGGGACCTGCGTGTGAGCACCCCGATTTCTCCTGACTCTCTCCTCGACACAGGGTCTTCCAGTTTGCAAGCTCGGGCCACGTGTGAAAGCTTCCAGCTTTGTCTTGGTGCCACCGGCGCTCACTGAGTCACACTCGTGTGACAACAACTACACACAGAGTCACCTTAAACCGTTTTCCCTTCTGTCTCTCCTATTCCAGTGCCACAAAAATGCAGAGTGACTTGAAGAGACCATTGCAGAACATTCATCGGAGGGCATCCGACTCCTTTTCTTCAGCTAAGAGAGATGGTTAAAGCATTTCCAAAGTAAAACAAGCTAACAAAACCCAAGCAACTCACCAACAAAAATCCTGCTTTTGAAAACCAATTCCTGCAGCAGTTGGAGAACACCCAAAAGCTGGGATGCCAAGGATGACATGTTTCAAACACTATGAAGTTCTCTTTCGTTTTCACACTTTGCTGGAAAGTGGTTATGTTTTTAAGCTAGCCAGGTTTTGAGTTTTCAGCCATAATATTTCTTGAAAACAATCAACAGGAAATAGCAAGCTTGTTAAATAAATTTAAAAAAAAAAAAAAATAATCCTTCCTACTCTGTGAGAGTGCTGGCAAACCGACTGTGCCACTGTCACTGTTGCTGTACCACTACAATAATTTTGGTATAAGAAGCCAGGAATAATCTCACTTGTGAAAAACAAATTTTAATCATCTTTTCCTATTTCTTCATAATACATTGCAACCCAGTTAAGCACGTTTAAGTTTCTTCCTTCAGCTTCTCAGAATCGCAGCCGCCTGAGTGACAGTGAACTGATTGAAGATCACAGGATCACAGAATGGGTCCGGTCGGAAGGGACCTTAAAGATCACCTAGTTCCAACCCCCTGCCCTGGGCAGGGACACCTCCCACCAGCCCAGCTGGGAAGGTACCCAATGGCTACAGAAAACAGAGCAGCACGAGTGCGAGAGAGGAACCCACAACTGCTAAACCCTCGTCTACTAAAGAGAGCCCCAAAGCACCGATCAACCACTGGGTAGAACCTGGAAGTGCATTTGTTAGACACACACACACACACACCCCCCGCCGCTTGTCAAGCAGCCGGCTTTTGGCAAACATTGCAGGGGGCATTTAAGTCAGATTTCATTCCAGCTTTTAAAAAGTGTTTCATTAAAAGAGATAGGATTTAAATAAATGAATTCATCCCAAAGGACATCTGGACATCTGTTATGTACCGAAGTAAATTTCTATTTAGCTAAATCCTGAGGCTTTTATCTATCAGATGGATAATCTTTGGCATTTATATTCCCTCCCCATCCCCATCATTTGGCACCTGCCAATCTTGAGTTTTCATTCTGGAAAGAACCCTGCCTCTCTACAGGAAGGGACTGGGGGAGAGAGAGCCCAAGGGCCCAAATCTTTGAAGGTATCTCACCTTCTAGCCCCTCCATAAAAGTCAGAAATATTTAAATACAAGCAGGTCCCTGAAAGGTGACGTGGGCCACAGCTGGATCAGCTACTGCAGAAGCCACCACCCCATCCCAGTCAAACACATTTGTCAGAGAAGCAGCACATGTTATAGCTGAAAATAACAAGAAAAAAAACCCCAACTTTTGCTAGTAACACATTTCTCTCCCTCACTTAAAATTCACGATGCTGAAGCACGTAATAATATGCCATTTACCCACATCTCGCTTCTACTTTCCACAGTGACTGTGTTTAAGGTCATCATTTACATTGAAAACCATCCTCGAGTTAGTTAATTGAATAAAAGTCATTCAAATCTGGCGATTGTTAATAAATTTGAAGTCCTACAATTTACTTAATCCTTGGAACCATCGAGAGGCTAAGAAGTCACTTGTCTTTATCACTGATGTTATTAAAGACGGACACATCTCAGCTTTGCACTATTAGGTTGCTGCATTAACGTACGGTCATTTATGTTTCAATGTGAAAAATGGGAGTGTTGGCCTTCAGGAACGGCAACTGTGATTTTTTTTTTTTTAAATGGAGACAAGATTTACTAAACATGTCCCTAACTCTGCAGCAGAACCCATTTTATCCCACTAAGGGAATATTTTCACACTCCTCCGGATGATTAATCCAAGAACGTTAATAAAGAGCAATTCAGATGATCACCTTTCAGAGGGATTTTGTTTTGAAACTCGTTTGTTTTGGTGGGAAGGGAGAAGGGATTCCAGAGGATGACAGGAATGTTGAAAATCCAAGGTCCTGATGTTCCTACATTCACAGCTTGGATGAACACCGGGGGCGGCGGAGTGTAGTGGGGATGGAACACCTCCTTCAGCGTGCGCGTTCAAAGCCTTTGACCCATCTGCACACTCCCAACAAGACTTCCTTGCCATTAATTACCAGTCTCAAGAGTTTATTCTACTTCCATAAAGTCTTAATGTATCTATGGATTTTCTTTCTCTTGACCTAGTATTTTTTTCCGGTTTTTTTTGTGGGTTTGTTTGGGTTTTTTTATCTAGTCAAATTAAATCATTTTTCATCTGTGGAAAAAAAATCTCACCAAAACTCCTTACTACAAACTGAATAAACTTTCCCTTCTTCATCTAGTTTATTTTGCACTCCTATTTCTAAGCTCAGTCCAAAAATGAGTATCACATAGAAAAACAGTACTTTGGGAATAGTTTATGAAGGGTTAATAGAATGTCACTATATGTGTTAATACTCTCTTAATTGGCAGTTGCAGTTCTAACATGATTTATAATGACGTCTTAACCATCTTTAACACCTACAAACCATGCATGCAATCGCTATTTAGCATTTGTTAGCCCTGCATAAATTACATATAACTATAGTCCTAATATGAAATATGATCAGCTTCACTCTAAAAGTGTAATTTTCATTCTACGTTCTCCTCCTATGCATAATCCATGGAAAGTGCTGAAGCACAGCCAAGTGCTTTGGCATAGCAGGAAGAAAGCTGACACCCCTGTGAACCTGAGGAAGTGTAAGTTCAGAGGAACTGCTCGTGGACGAGATCAGAGAGGGAGTGGGAACACTGGAAATAAGGAAAGAAGCTTCTTGATCATCTCTTTGCAGTTTTCCTAAAGGTAAGAAGAGACTACAAGGAAACGGCATGCATTTACTCTTTGTCTCCTCTTTTTAGTATTTAAAAAAATGCCAATTTAACCAGTTTATTTGGTTGGTTTTTTTTTTTTAAAAAAGGACTTATTTTCTTCCACCCAACAGTGTCACAATTAAGTAGATGCAACATAAACTTCCATGTTGTCCCACCAACACGCTTCGTTTCAGGAATCGAGAGCTGGGAAGACTCTTTCATCTCCATTGCACGAATCAAAGCTTTGGACGAGCAATGAAAAGGCCAATGAGAGGGTTTAGTAGGGCCAGTTGCGGTGGTGGTTTTGCAACATGTGCATTTGTCCAGTAGACCCTGAAGGAGGATGATCAACTAATTTCCATGCCAATCATCAGCCTGCCACTACCCAACCCCGGCTGGAATGAGAACAGCCTGGACTCAAACCAGTGACCTCCTGTGAGAGGCTGCATCAACGTCGTGCCCAAGTGCCCAAGAGACAGAGAGATATTTAATTAAAATAACAAGAAGAGACCATTCCAGCTGGACACAGGACTGACCATGTACTTAACTAAGAGACAGTTAGAGGTATAAGTCACATCCACGTTTTCAGGAACAGCCCCTTTAAGCAAATTTCTTCCCGGCTCCGGGATGCAGGGTGGGGAGGTGCTGGTTACCGGGCAGGGGCTGTTGGAATTGCCCACTTGTTAAAGGCAATCCCACTCCGCAGTGTGTAAGATCTTGCATGGACAACCGGGATCTTGTTCTTCTCCTGTAATGCCCCATGCTTTGCCCTCTTCAGCCTCAGCTACACACTCCCCCATCACTTACTCTTTCCAACTACTCAGCATTATTCCCGATGGAAGCTATCGACACCTCCAATTAGCCTGTTTAGCTTTCAAGTAAAGATCTTCAAGTCCCTGCATTCAAAATGAGCTTGCAAATTCTATATGCTAAAAACGTATATAAATTCTCCAAGCTAATTTGGCACAGTTTGAATGAAACAGATGTGTCCACGTTTGATGTGCACCAGTAATGTACATGCACAGAGAAACAGGAGTCTTTATGTATGTAAATGGGCGTATGTATTTCATGAACTAGCTTGCACATCAGATTTTGCTTTGTACATGTGCTTTGCACAATGCCGCCGAAATGAGAGGGACTGCAGACATCTGTGTAAAGTTAATTGGCAAGCCTTTCATAACATGACTTCCTTCAATGCAATTTACAGGCAAAACAATAATTAGGGGGGCACAATTTTGTGATTTCTAAGGTATCTCTGTTGCATTTTGAAATTCATCTGCAAATGAGTGCCAGTTAAGAACAAAGGGGGAAGTGGACCCTGCCTCCCTAAATTGTTTTAGGAGAGTTCCCCGGAAACCCGAGCAGCGGGGGAGAGCAGGGACAGGCAGTGGGAGGGCGCACACGTGCGTTCCGGTTCTCCAAAGTAATCGTCTCCTTCATACTTGAGTGATAGCATGAGCCAAATCCATCCAAAATCTGCTTCTGCAGTTTCTGACCCACAAAGACTCTGAAACCTTCTGGGTTTTTCTGCTATGAAGGGTTGTCACAATCCTGTAAACGTGACACCTGGACTCTTTGGTGACAGAGCCATCCTCTGTAAGAGGTGCAGTAGCACAGCTAAACTGATTTTAAAAAATCACGTCCTTCGCGCATGTTTCATAACTAGTAAACCTTAAAACCAGAATACACTGGTTAATAAAGGCACTCAAGAAGTGAGCATGCCTCTCTCCTCTGCTTATATAGCAGCTACCGTAATGGGCCAGTATTTCGGCATGTCTTTATCTCATTAATACATTTTAACTCATGGTGAGCATTTTGTAGGGTAACAGTCCTCAGCACAGAGATATGTGAACCAGCCAACACTAACAATTCAAATAACAGGATTAAACACTACAAACTCAGGGTGGGTTTTTAGGGAAATGAGAACATGTTTCACCGTATCATCTTGAACACATGATTGCCTTACTTTGGTTAGCATTCAGCTCCAGTGGAATGATTTGGCGATAAGGCCTACTTCAAGTCAATTTATCTGGGCTGTATTCACTTGCTTCCTTTTAATCTGGTCGCATTCACCAAGGATAAAATAGATACATGACTCAGAAATGCTGCAAATAAAGCCAGCATGCATCTTTGTTTCAAGGGCTACTGAACTCAGACCTTGGGTTTTCCTTTCCCCCTCTCTCCCCACTGCCAGAAAACTATGAATAAATTAGCAATTGGAGTGTAATGGCTGGAGCAACTTCATTAATACACTGTCATCCCGTGCTGACGTACAACTTCTGACATTGAGGCTCTAATGTCCTGTGAACTATTGATGGAAATGTGTACATCCAAGTTCTCACCTCCAACTCTTCGTATGCTAAGTGTTTAATTGTCAACATGACCACTGCCATTTGGCTGGCACATTAAAACCCGCGTACGATAAAACCCTTTCTGGATTCCTGAATGCGTTTCTGCACTATTGAAGTATCGTTGATTTTAATGGCAGCAAATACAATCAACAATACTGTTCCCCTACCTGTAGGCATGGTGGCATATACGCAGTTAACAGAGATGCAGCTAAACAAAGATGCAGAGGGAATATAACTGTCTCCCCAGATGATGGATATCGAACTGAAACGTCAAAGAATTGACATGCCCAAAGTGTCACAAAATATCTGTACCAGACTTTGACCTGAGCGGGCACCTTTTCAGATTCCATCCAGGGTTTAACCGTGACTATCCTTTTTGTAGTCCAACCAAGCACTCAAGTTGTGACCACACAAAAAAAAACCCTGCAGGATATGGTCAAGTTCCCTAATGCTGGACTACGTTAAATACCGTAAGTTAAAAGCCACACTAACCATGAGCCACAGAAAAAGGAGTTGCAGAGCGACAGGAGAAGAGGCAAAGAATACAAGTCACAGCACGGGAAATGGCGACTAGATGGAGGGAAGGTGTTTTCATTATGGGATGGTCACGTACCAGAATAGGTTGTGGTATTCTCTACCCTCGGAAATACTCAAAACCAGCCTGGACATGGGCTGACGTAACCTGATGTAATTGAATTTCTTTGAGCAGGAGGGGCTGGACAACAGGTGTCCAGAAGTCCCTTCCAGCATCAGTTACTCTCTATAGAAGAAAACTTAAGCACCTGGAACTTTTAGGGTGGGTTAAATATATACCTTAGTGCTTTTGTGTGATTCTATCAGGCATCAGTCAGCATGTTCAGCAAGTAAACAACTCTGTCAATGAGGACGGAAGTTCCTCATGCGACGCTCTCACGTGGAAGGACAGGTTTTCACGTGTGAAGTACCCACAACTGGAACCTGAAATGGAAAAAGAAAAATGCTCAGAACTCAGTAAGTTCCATTCTTCCAGAACTCTGAATGACCAGACGAGTGAATAAAGAACAAACTAACTGTTCAGACACTGGCAACAGTTAATTCTCATTTAAGTGAAAGATTCCAACTGACTATAATTTGACATTTAATTGGATCGCTATGCAAGCGTATTCAAAACAGGAAGTACCCTGAAAATAAGAATTTTTTAATCAGTGTTTATTTCATCAGACACATACAACCTGGAATACCATAAGCATTAATCCTTGCTATGGTTTTGATTTTTTCTGGAATTCAGAAAGGCTGTCTTAATTTTTTCCCCTTGTCACCCTACTTCTTGTGCTTCTCAAACCCTGTTTGTAGGAAGTTTCCAGTCTACCAGGCAGATTCACGACCCAGACAACCAAGAGAGTAGGCATCTACTGCAAGGACTTGGACTGACTATAAGCTCCACTGACATTACCGTGAAGCTGTTTTATTGCTAAGATGAATAGGAGTAGGAAAATACTGGCCTCTATCTGTATATTGAAACTGTATGTAAGCACCAGCAGAGTACATTCACACTGCGGCAGTTGGCGAAGCTGTGCTTAAAAGACAAGGCAGACAAGGCAGAAAGGCAGGATGACTTGCTAAAGACAGACCTATTCCTACGAGCTTACCCCTGCTCAAGTCCTCATGTGGGTGCAGGGACCCCAATCACAGAATCGTTCAGGTTGGAAAAGATCTTTAGGATCATCGAGTCCAACCATAAGCCAATGAAGGCTTCTATTAGCATCCTCCCAGAACTGCACCTCCAAGCATCATCCCTAGGACAAAATCTGTTTCTTGTAAGCATCTGGAACCTGTGCAAAGGAAATTTCCTTTTTCATTCCTTGATTTCTACAGGAAAGACTAAAAATGGCAGCCTGTAGCTGTTCCCCTTCTGAAAATATTACTAGAAGCCACTGTGATCCAGCTGCTACTGCTGCTGGTCATTTTTCCTGCATCATTAACTACCCTTCTTGTCCAGTGAAGTGGAATTACAGCTGAAGGATGTGTGGTATGAAAACTTTCTGATCCTGCTTGCTCTGTACCCAGTGATGCCGTCGTGGCAGGCACACCTGCTGATCAAAGTCAACAAGCATGCAGCCTTAACTTCGCTGATTTCCATGCGTTCACAGCACTTGCAGGTGTCCTACTAGAAATTTTTCTAGCCACAGAAGAATGGTGCTGTTCATTTCCCCCCCCCCAGACTGCAGTGCAACCTAGAGGCTTCAACCCAAAGCAAAACCTCACCAAGGATATGAAAGCATACCAGGCTCCAGAGGAGTTTCTCTATACGTTGCTATTTGTATGATTATTATTTAAGTATAATATTATTTATTGTTTGCATTGCAATGGCATTTAGAAATCCCCATCATGGACAAGATTACCAGTTACTGCGCAGGAAGATTAAAAGATAGCATTGTTCAAGGAGTTAATAACACGAACAAAATTAAAAAATCAAGAGGTTGATACAAATAGACAAACTTGCTCCTACCAGAGAGAAGCAGGAAACAGACCTCATCAGTTCAATACATAGTAGCATCAAGGTAAGTTGAAATATTTAACTCTATATATTTTCCAGAAGGAGAAAAAAGAAAGAAGATTTTCAGAGAAAAAGGCATCTTCTTACAGCAAAGAACCCACAGAATCCTGTCTCAACTCAGGGATTCACCCAGGAAAATATAACTCAGCAGATTTTGGAAATGTATCTTTCATGTTCTTCCTTTTTTAACACTATTAATAAAATTGACTGCCACAGGATCTTATTAACCTGCGAAAGTTATGAAACTTTATAAAGATTATCAATGCCTTCAAATTAAGAGGAGCAAAACAATATCCAACTGTTTTGAAAGGGGGCTAAATCTTCTTATATACATCAGCCTCTTATTAGTGGGTGCTAGAAGGAATATTTCCTACTGGAGAGAATTAGCCTTTATCTATTACATCACGTCCTCCAGGCATTACTACTACT
This sequence comes from Rynchops niger, assembly GCA_013400035.1. Taxonomy (NCBI): domain Eukaryota; kingdom Metazoa; phylum Chordata; class Aves; order Charadriiformes; family Laridae; genus Rynchops; species Rynchops niger. The sequence continues at coordinate 1,407,513 of VXBH01009358.1, read as the reverse complement.
GTCTGCTGGAGAAGAGGATATAGAAACAATTGGGCCATTTGGGTTAGGCATTGGGAAGATACTATTTGACACCCTTCCGTAGCGTTATGTTAATGAGGCTGTAATTTCCACCTCCAGTATTCTTCCAAAAGACTGCCCTACCCTTAGCTAGTTCAATATAAACAAGCTTAACCTAAGGACCTTATACGACAAGCAAGTCCTAAAAGACAAAGCTTCTCCCAAATGTTCCTATGAAAAACTTACTTTGCTTGAACACGTAAGTCATTAAGAAGAGGAACATGAAAAAAAGTTGAGAAAGTTCCCACAGGAGGCATGAAACGAGAGAGGAATACCAAGCGCGCCAACAGGAAAATTTTGCCTTGCCACTTCTCATTATTACAGCTATTATCAGTGAGGTTAAAGCCTTGTCCAGAGCGCTCTCTCCAGAGGCTGAGCATCCTTAAAACCGATTGACATCAAGGGCGCTCAGCACCTCACAAAATCAAGCTTGTGTTTCTCAGAGTAGTTACCAAAGAAGCCTCTTGTACGAGCACTTGAAACAAACAACTGAACACACTGTATAGGAGAGATACTTAATGCAGCAGTTTTTCAACTTAAAGATAATGTACAATGCTACAGTAATACATGGGGCCTTGAATGTTTTCAGAACAAAAATGAAAATACAACCTAAGGCTGATTTACAGAACCGCTGATCTGCATTTCTGAACGCTGCTCTCACGTATGAAATGCACTCAAAGACCACTCAGGCCAAATTCTAACTTGAATTACCAAGAAGTAAATCAAGAGCCCCCCTTCTTTCCCCCATGTCTCCAAAAAAAGCAGTGGAAAAACTCGCTCTGTTTAGAAATAACTCTCCCCATTTCACCACAGGCTTTGCGGCATTTCCCACTCTCATCGCTAAGGGCATTGGCATGAAGCAGCTCACCTGCTCCTGCTGCTAATTCCCCACCTGGAGTTACGATTGTGGGAGTCATAACCATCGCCCCATGGCAGCAAGTGCTTCCTGGTAAAGCCGCCTTAGAGATCTGTAGCTGTACAAAACAAATAACGATATGTGCTGCAAGCATTTACCTGGAGCACGCAGCAATCCACCTATTGATTGACTCTATCCCTTTTTCCTCCATTGGGCAAGTTGGGTTGGGACAGCTGCCTGGACACAGGACCCCCTTAAAACATCAAGGGCTGCTGGCAGGCTTTCACTAGGTGGTAGATTTTTACAACATTTGCTACCAGAAGGCCCATGCACACCAACATCTTCATCAAACTCCTCCAGGACAGGACACCGAAGGACGACTCCTGCATGGCAGACCCTGCATCCCTCTCCCTTCCATTTACCCTGCGCTTCATCATTACTCATAACAAGACACTGGGGGTTCATCCCCCTCCAAGAATGAGCCCTGTATTTCCTGCAAAATAAGGAGCTACAGATCAGACAATGTGACTTCAGACTAACGCATTTCATATGACTCTATCAATAAATTCATATAAAATAGGCATACATAGATATACAATGGTAGGACAGATGAGTAAAGAAGGGCAAATTATCAAAAGTCTGCTTAATCACTAAACAGTAGAAATCCAAGCCATATAAAAAGCTAAAGAGTACAGAAAAACAGGGGGAAAGCCATTTAAAAAATAAAACGTATTAGCAGAAAAGGGAGTCAAAGTACCAGCAATGCTCCCCTCGCTATCTACGTGGTTGTCAGAGGAAACGCTCTGTTATTCAAAAATAGTGGGTAATTGCCCATACAATTTCATCCTCCAGGTCTTAGACTGCACTACGCCACAAAACCTGGCTGGGAAAGAAATGTATCGTAGCTGAAAATACTGTCCCTTTTAATACTCTGCCACGTGTACTCGTTTTGAGGAAAAGCAAGCAATGACACAGCCTAAGAGAGCCTGTCACTGGTGAACCCTGAAATAGCCATTTAGCAGAAACCACAAGCAAAAGCAAAAAATAAAGGTCATTTATTTAATTTTGAAATTTCCTTGCACTGTATTAAATATGTTATAAGGGTGACAATTAATTGAAGTGGATGCACATCCTGCCAACCAGGAAACCCCCACCCACCTTTTATTTGCCTCTAACCTTTCTTATTTTCATGACAATGTCTGCATTTTCTCACTTTAAAACACAAACAAGTCAATGTAAGCATGGCTGGAAGACTAAGATGATTATAGGATAATTCGTGTTTGCAAGAGCAAACAAAATCAATCGCAATTGTTTAGGAGCCAAGCTCATTAAATGGTGGTGAAAAGATATTTGCTGGACTTCTACAACATGCTTTTTTTTTTAATCCCAAGAGTGCTAAGGGATAGACTGAGAAAACCCCTTCGGAACTTTTTTAGCACTGTACCCATTGTCCCATCCAGAGTGGGAACGGAAAGGGGTGTCTCCATCTGGTTCAGGTGAAACAAAAATGGATTTGGACGAAACCAACCACAAAGACCCAATCCCTCCTGAAAAACAATATGAGAGAGAAATTGATTGGTTCAGGAAGTCAATTGAATTCTCCGTTATAACAGATTAAATACAGAATTACTCAATTAACTTCAGATTAATTATGCCTTTCAGGTAAACATGAGGACTGTCATCTTGGCTAACACAAGGCAGTGCATCATGAGGTATTGAATCAACTGCTTCTCACCCTGACAACATGGCCTCGTTAGTGTTCTAAAAAGCCCAAATCATTCCCCTTCCCATTTATAGCAAAAGTCCTCCGATGACTGGATACGCAAGATTGGCAATTCCTGCTCTGTCCTGCAGATCCCACTGACGTTTTCCTAAGAGCTGCTCGTTCTTAGGGAGGGGTGGGGGGTAAGTCACGTACACCATCGCTCAAGTTTTAGTTACATGTCACGTCAATTTTAATGTCTGGTCTCTGTTTGGCACTAGAAACGTGAAAAGAAAAGCAGATCAAATCAGAAGCCCCTGTTGGCCAAGGAGAGCCAGGACTATTTAGCCTCAGAGGATCTGATCTCCCTGTCAAGTACCTGATGGGAAGGAGCAACCATGAGAGCCAGAGCCCTTGTGCTGCCCAGAGACAGGGTGGGAGGCAACAGGCACAGCCTGAAACAGGGGAAATTGCATTTACACATAAGAAAAAGCTTTTTACTGTGAGGATGCTCAAACCCTGGAAGAGGTTGCCCAAAGAGGTTGTGCAGACTCCATTTCTGGCCATATTCAGAACTCAGAGAGGACACAACCTGGGCAACCTGCTCTCTAGGTGATCCTGCTTTGAGCGGGGGCTCGGGCTGGTCCGTCTCCAGAGCCCCCTTCCACTCACAACTCTTCTGTCATTCTCCAAGAAGGGTTAAAATTGCAGCTATGGATGTTGGTAATCCACCCGTAATACAAATTATATAGACAATGAAGGAACTTCAAGGTGCCTGAGGAAGAAGAAAAGAAAAAGTTCTCAAGTAATGTGTCTTGGTTTAATTATTTATGGTGATGCTTGATGGTCTCATTACTGGGTCGTACATGACCCCTGGGTAGTGTCTTCAGCCTTCCACATTCATGTTATTGTGACACAACTTTGGCAATTACTTCTTCTTCAGTGCCACAGAATTGTGTATTTTTTGCTGAGAAAAAAGGTTGGTTTTAACACAAGCAAACGTCCTTTAGAAACAGACAGTATCATTATACTCAAGAGGCCAATTATTCATTCTTTATTCATTTTTTTTTTATCCTAGTTTCTGCTTTATAAGACTAGGGCAATTTGCGAGGGGTTATCTTTACTGAGATCCTTTAGATAGTCTGCACAAAATGCCTGGGAGTATTTTAACACGTAAAAAATTTGTCAGACAGTTGTAAAACATGTGCATTGTCAGGAAGCACCCAGTTTTAAGGCAGCGAGTCTTACTTTAACTTAATAAATCAATATATTTTCTTATTTATCTTCAGAGAACTCTTCCATTATACAGAATTACTCAGCTCTTTCAGGATAGATAGATTACAGAATATCCATTTCCTAGAAATTACAATCTTCTGGGGGAAAAAAAATATTAAGAAAAGGCAAAGCAGCATACAGATCAAACTGCATTATTTTAGTACAGAAACACTAAGCTATATTACATACCTAGGTAAATACCACAGGAATTACATACTTATCTAAATAATGCAATGTGGGTTTCCACTTGGAACCTGAAAGGACAAACTGGAGTGGAGGATTCCAAAATCATCTCCTGAATTGAACAAAAATAGTCTATTTTTTCCCTGCTGATAAAAGGGTATTTTAGTCAGTTGGAATGCATCTTCAGCTACCACAGATGCCTCTGAGAATCTCACGTGTGGCTTTCAACGCTAGTTCCCATCCCCGCAGCTGTTTGTCAGGCTACAGAAGCCCATCATTTGGGGTTAAACTCTCCCATAGCATGAGAGTGATTCAAGATAATGCTCAGCAACAAATGCCTCCACGGGGGGGAAAAAAACCAAAAAAGCAAGAATCCACTATAGGGAATTATGTGATCTATAACTATTTCAGTCAACATTCAATAGTGATTATGAATGCCCTAAAAATTGCTGACCTACACTAATCTGAAAAAAAATAGATCAGGAAATAAAGTACGGGAAAACACACAGCAAAATACATCATTCGGCAGACAGCGTGGGATGAACCTGGAAATTCGGTTTCTATTTCTGGCTACATCTTGACAAGTTACCTCCCTTCTCTGTTCTCACCTTTCCTCCTACCGGGACAAGGTTCTTCTCTTGCAACTACTTAGGTATAATTTATGCTGTGCTGGCATCCGAGAGTGTAAAAATCACGGATTGTGTCCAGAGAACCTCTAGAGATGTTCCCTACTCAGAAGAAAGTGGCACAAGACACCTAGGATCTTGGCTGGCCTCTCTTAATGCTGTCTTAGCAATAAAGTCCTTGAATTTAAGCAAAGCAAGCGCAGTTTCATGCTGAGAACTGTTTAACATGACTCTTCTCCGCACTGGTTTCTCACTAAGTGTTGGTTCACCAGGGAGCTAAACAGAGAATCACACAAGAATCTGGGAAAGCTCTTCCACAGTGAACAAAATCTAAGAAGTAAATAATGTTTTCTCACACTTAAAAAAATTTTTATTTACCAAGGGCAAAATGCTTCTGAAATGGCTACTTTAGTCTATTATTTAAACAGAGATTACAGATGCCCCAAACGCAATGCAGAAGGAAGTATCTTCTATCTTCTGTTAACACGTTTATTTACCCGAGAGGTTGGAAGTGCCCACACACACACACTGTGTTGGGTTTTACAGGTTTTTAATAAAATCAAATATAAAACTTTGTCTTTAGACTCATCATCTAGCCAACACACTTAAATATTTCCTCAGGAGCTGCTTTGGTGAGCCCTATATTCAGTAGAAATTGTTCCAGGGACACATGTTTTTCTCCCCTTCAGGGTAGGGGGCAGTTTGTGCCGCGCTGTTTACACAGCAGGGCACAGCACGTGCCAGCACAGCAGCTAAAATGAACCAGTTGTCAAAATTAGTTATTGTCTTGAAAGAGACTAAAAGGGAAAGCAAAAATTTAAATGGAAATAGAAAAAGACCGAGAGACAGCAAAGCTCTTTCTCTCCCAGTTAAAAAATCCAATCCCAAACGCAGCCTGCCAGTGTTGGGGTCCCTCCCCTGCCGGACTTCCACAGGGCAAACGTGATGATAAGGCTGGGCTTCAAAGCACCAGTCACTTCCAGCGTCTCCTGGCTCCAAGCATCCCACTGAACATGGCAAATGACAGTGTACATCTTGGAACACTGAGGATCCAGGAACAAAGGTCAGTTCAACTGATGAACAACCAGTTGGATGAGGCAGGAAATTTTCTCGGTTTGGAGCTCTGGAGAATTGGAACATCCTCTGTGATGTGCTCCACAAAATGGCCAAGTTGCCTCACAACTGTTTTGGCAAAATTGCTTCAGCTCTTGTTTTCTATTCTATGTATATTCTATTTTCTTCACAGTCTCAGATCAATCCCCCAAAACTCTAAGGCTATGCCATGCATCCCTTCCCATCCTAAGCCTCTAAAATGCACTGTTTCCTAAAGGATTAATAACAAGAAGAGCCCATTGAACAGCTGTATTGTCCTAATGGCTATGAGAGATCTGAAGAAAATGGGTATCTGGATTCCAACTTCATCGCAGATTAGGAGTACTTGCCAAATTGAGTCCCTGCTTCTTTCTGGCTTAACTATATTAAACAGGGGCATACACATTCTGAATGTGCTTTTTATTTGAAAAGGTACTGATAAAAACATACCGAAGTTCATCTCCTTGTTGTTGCCACTAGCACAAAACGTAGCCAAAAGTGAGATCCTGCATAGGCGCCTTTGAGCCATCTCACGGTGAAGTGAATACGTTACAACAATCAGATCACGCTGTAATTTACTCTGCACACATCGTCTGCCTCCCTGCAGATTGCAAACCTGTAATAATGGACCACTTGAGTTCAGAGAAATCAGGTGTTTGTCAAAAGGGTCTGCATATTGCTTTCTTGGAGGCCTCAATTCAGCAAAGCGTTTAAAATCCGGTTCCCTTTAACATACGGTTAAAGCCCACTGAAGCCATTCACACACGCTTAAGTGCGGCACTGAGGCGGACTGCAAGTTTGAAAGCACGTTTGAAAAGTAGAAATAGCAGGTACGTACTCAATGGGTCTAGCTTTCTACAACAATGCGGGGCTATTCAGCCGCCTGTTATGATAACCACGGACAATTCCTTACTGAACTATTACATAGAGGAAATCTGATTTAAAAAAAAAAAATAATAATTCTTTACTTTTTAGAGCTCTGGGAAGCCTCTTTTCATTAGTAAAATATAAATGTATTACAAGAGACAATACATGGATGAGGGTCAACATTTTCCTCCCACCCCACGCCACTGCTAGTGCCGGAGTTTTCTTAGGGCATGGCTGATCCATGCGCAAAATAAAACCAGGACAGAGACACTTGAGCCACATCAGCCACAACCTAAGCTCTGCCAGAACTCAACGCAGCAGAATCGTGTCAACACAACACTGTGTCCAAATTAATCAGCTTTGCTGAGAGGCCGAGCTAATTAGCCCGTACGCTGCCCTACCACCGCTATACTGCTTTTAGACCCATCGGCCTGCTCTCGCCTGCTTTGCACAACACGGACACAACCCAGAAGACACGGCCCCCAGCCGAGACGGAAGCAAACGCGGTAAGAAAACTGTACAAGGCGTGTGCCATAGTGTCCCTTTTTGGATTGTGACATCCCAATCAGTAAGGACAAACAGGAAAAAGAACGTCCCCGCAATAATTAATGCAGTGGTTAATAACAGCATTGATTCGAGTAGGAAATATTAATTCAAGACATTGGAATCTGTGCCATTTTTAGCCCAGCCTCTTCTCTCACGCTCAACTCTGCCATCTCCCCGACTGCTCCTGCAGCTCAGCCCGGGTGCTCCTCGCACGGCTCAGAGCGGCTCTGCTGGACAGATGAAAGGTTCATTTACATGCCTGTAGCAGCTGTAGTAGAATTAATATTGGTCTCATTATCTTAGCTTAGGATGTACAAGCCACTGGGTCTGCAATGCATACTGATGCAATAAAGAGAGCGGAAGAGGGAAAAGAAAGCCGGCTATTTTCATTATGAATGATATGGTGAAGAGTTGAGGAAATCCTAGAAAGGAGAGAGTTACACTGGAGTAATACCCTGAAAGCTAATAGCACCTAATGCAATTTATTAAAAGAAATCTGTTGAAGTACCTAGTCTATGCCACAGTAGTTTTAATTAAAAGGTGAAAGAAAAGTGAAATCATTTATCCAAATCGCCCTTCTTAAAGTTAGGGCCCAGTTTTGAAACATCCATTTCCATACATCTACAGTATGGGCATTACCAACTCCCATATTTAAAAATTCAAGAGACTATTAAAAAAAGATTTATCGGTTGCCACTGTTTAATGAGCCGGTAGGATTCATTTAGGTCAGCTTTTTCAAACTTTTGTCCTATAATTACATAGAAAAAAAAAATCACTGTCTTGGGGCGGAGGGATGTTAATATACATCAAGTAGTTTGGACATAGAAACTGAAAACTACTGAGTATCATGGAACTACTCCACAACATTGGAACTTGTCAACACAACAACTACCAAAGGAGAGGGAAGGGAACGGTTCAAGTGGACACTGGCAGGAAGACCACAATCCTGTACTCGTCACAAATCTTCTGCTGGTACCACATGCAGGAAGGGACACTCAAACACAGGCTCCTACAACCAGAGGTAAAATAATCCTTCTCTTTCATTGGCGTCTATGCGTTAGGCAGAGGGACACCTCCAGAAAAACACCTCAAAGCAAGACACTGCTAACTTATAATGGTCTAGACTTTCCCCATTCACTAATTACGATGGTACCTTTTGAGATCATCTGGCATAAAAATCCAAGCCCTCATTCACAGCCTCTTCCAAGTCCTCGTTGACTCCAGTGGGTCTACACCAATCCCACCAGTATGCTGCACAACATCTCGCAAAATAGGATTTAAAGCTGAGTACACAATGAAGAAATGTACCAATTGTTTCATGATTGATGAGGGAAATGTCAGATGAATTATTTGCCAAATGATACTAGTCCATCTGTTACAGAATTTTGCATGTAACAACAGAAAGAAATTAACTATATCTAGTTCATAGACAGAAACATTCTAAATTGTGAATCTCAGCTCTTTTCATTAACAAGTCCAGCATCATTATCTCCGTTATCCAAGTACAAAAACTGAAGCATTAGTGGAAGGGTAGTCACAAGCCCTAACTTTAGAGACATAAGGTGCCTGAATGAGGAACAAGTCCAACACCGCACAGTCAGTGACAGGAACGATGGGCTACTCCAGAGGCAATTCAAAATTCACTCCTTCCGCAGAGGCTGTGAATTACAGAGCAAGTTTCCCATGTCCAGTTGAGGGTGCCTGAAATTAAGTGATGCCAGTGCCCCCCAAAATTACTTTTTTAAGTAGTCTAGCATGACGCTGGTAGAACCAGCAAAATTCCGGTCTGTGGAGCCCCAAGACCTCAGTCCCTCCAGAGCCGACCTGCGCGTTTGCCAGATGCTGAGTTTTCATGTGACTCCAGTTGCCTCAATTCCAAATTCCACGGGTCTGTGAGATCAAAGAGTGTTTGAATTCAATACCATTCAGATTTCAGTAACACTGAACTGCATCACTTATTACTTTTTTCCTCAATATACTTTTTGCCTCCAAGTTAACTGTTTGTTCCCTCTCTAACCTGCCTTTAAAGAATAAAAAGCACACATCTTTTCTGCTACGTTCTCACTCCAATTTCTCCAAATGTCTGACTCATCGTAGGCATCTTCCAATCCCTTCATCTATCTGGATTTCTCAAAGTGAGAAAATCACTTCCAGTGAAGCAACACAGTCCTCGAGACACTAAATTTCGTGAGATTTCGAAGGACAGACCCCTCCAAAGGAAACGCAGAATTTGTAAGATTGTTCTAACATTACGAAAAAATTAAAAAAAATAAAAAATCTGACAAGAGGAGGAACATCAGTGTGTCACAGCGTTTAAATGTACAGTCAGTAGTGCCATGTACTGAACATAACGGAAAGGCACCGAAAGGCACCTTTTCTTTAGTCTGTGAGTGACAATTTTATCCCGAGCAACATTCTGCCCTAATTTGCTCTTGACTTCAGTTAAAACAATAGTTTACCTCAGAAATTGTTCTTGGAGACATTCTCCTGAGATTTTCTCTCAGAGATAGCATCATCCCCGTACAACACCAGGGTTCAGAGATATTTAGATTCAGGGGGCTGTCCCCAGTCTGTCTCCAGACAAATATTCTTTTGGTATTTCACAGGCATCCTCATTTCTATACAAACAAAAATCCAAAGCAGTAACTTGGCCTATTATAACCTAACTACGCTTGCTCCTCATTTTTAATTCACCTTCCTCCTTTGACTCCGGAAGACAATCCTTCTTTACAGCCAATGAAAAATTCACGAGATGTAGCAAGGAGAGACTGAAAGCAACCCTGTACAGACTGATAAGGCAAACCCAGGATTTAGCCTAGGATTGACTATGTCACTGGGTACATCTCCTTCTGCTAACTCAGGGAAGCATAAATCGCTCTAAAGAAAAGATTTCAAAGAGCAGATTTTCAGCTTGTGGGAGGGGGTTAGGGCAGCTCAAGTTCCATCTGTAGGGGAAACCTTGCCGACAGAAATTCCAGTCCCTGAAGGAGGCCTACGAGAAAGGCGGGGAGGGGCTGTTTGCAAGGGCATGGAGCCACAGGACGAGGGGCAATGGTTTAAACTAGAGCACGGCAGGTTTAGATGAGCCATTAGGAAGAAGTTCTTTCCACTGAGGGTGGTGAGACACTGGCCCAGGTTGCCCAGAGAGGGGGTGGAGGCCCCATCCCTGGAGACATTCAAGGCCAGGCTGGATGAGGCTCTGAGCGACCTGATCTAGTTGTGGATGTCCCTGCTGACTGCAGGGGGTTGGACTAGGTGGCCTTTGGAGGTCCCTTCCAACCCAACGCATTCTGTGATTCTGTGAATTGTTGAGGTGGATGAACTGAAAAACAAATCAACCCCATCACCTCTCCTTCAATGCTGCTGTCGCCTCTTTTGTGGACATTCTCTCTGAGGCTTCTAACAAAGAAGTTCACCAGATACTCAGCCGCGTCTGTGTGAAGACAGATTCCTAGGAGGGTTAAGTAGATTGAATATCTGGTTTCTGTGAAGTACCACTTCTCTGTGAAGTACCAGTTCTCTGTGAATGAATCCTAAATTACACATATAGGGAAAAATTTTGAAGGACAAGCAAAAGATCATAATGTCAAGTAAACTGGAATGGATTTAGGACAGCATTTCTGTACCAGAAGGCAGCTTCCAAAGCAATTTGTAACATATAAAAAACATATATGTTCTTCCACAGCAAATATGTCTGTATGTTGAGTCTGTGTTAGTGGTTTGCAGATCCAACACTGTGCTTAACAGACTGCTTAGCTGCAAGCTGGATTCTCTAAGCCTGCTCATACGCTTAACGCTAAGAATGCTGTGGGTTTTGGTTAAGCCCATCCCAAGCACCTTTTCAAAAAATGATGCAACTAGTGAACATTAAAAATTATGCAATTGTTTCCAACCATACAGGTATGGCCAGAAGACTCAGAGTTTATTTTAAATGCATAAGTGACGATGATTACCAGAAGAAACAAATCCCATATGGTGAAGATGAACCGATTCCAGAAAACTGGTGATTCAAGAATTTACAGATTTCATCAAATGGGATGAAGGAGACTGAAAAGATTCCTATTGATGTTGCTTGCCATTGGGTTAAACCATGAGCAAAGATAAACTCTGAAGTACTCAAACTAAATAGTAGAGGTCCCCAAGTTTCTTCTTCTGCTGATAATAATGCAGTCCCTTTTCTGCCAGCGTATCCTTATAATGCACACACACAAATATTAATGCACTGTCAGTGCTGCTAAAAGGGGAAATCCACACCCGTTCAGACCGACGACATGTCAGTAAACGTCTGTAGGCACCACCTGCCACTAAGCTCTTTTCATAAATCCACCTGCTGGCAATTTTTTTCTTCCCCAGACCTGCCTGGCCAAGTCCGATACTCTGTGAATCCGAAGGCTGAAAATGCCAAGCGCTCTCTTTTGGAAAGCAAAGATCACCAGTTTCAAAAAGATCTGGATCACACATGGAAGCAGCACGCATCAGACAAGCCCCATAAAATGATAAAATATTTCTGTGCACTTTGTACACAGTTGAAATTAAGTATCTCTAGTGAGTTGGATCATAATGCCAGTGTTGTTGCAGTGGGAAGGATTTGGTTCTCGTTTGTCTGTCCTTTCTTCTCTTGAGCAGAGAAAATGATGAGGAAAGACATCAGGTAAAGAGAGGAAGAGCAGCAAGGAAGGAGGTGAGGGAGGGAAAAAAAAATATACGCTGTCTGGTCCTGAAATATTGAATCTGAGAGATGTAGCACCACTGACAAAATACTGCTTTTGTCAACTTAGTGCGCATCATCTGAGGAACTCATGTAGCAATGCCAACAGAAAAAGTTTTGTTGGCATATGCTGTAGTTCTACAGGGAGAATCTGCCAACATAGTTTTGCAGAAATAATTATAAAAGCAAAGACGTGTCTTTGCTACCCTTCAGCTCCTGAATCTGAGAGCTCACATATATCATCCCTACTCCTTTCTCTATTAGTCCAAACACAATCCTGGAACAAGGAAAGAGAACTATGACAAACTGAAGGAAGTTGAGTGTTCTCATCTGATTACTGGCTACAAATTAGATTTAGCAACACTGCCCAGGAATTACATAGCAATGAAATAATCCCAAGCATCTCCCAATCTCCAGTAATAATTCAGCATCATTAGAGCCATTTTCAGATGAGTAACTTGAAGCACAAAGAAATCCGTGTCCTTTCCAACACACTGGTCCGCACAGTGAGGCAGTGGCATACAGCACAGTACTCTCATATCAGAATGACAGCCAATGCATAATTAAAATGTTCCACCCCCCCAAGTCTATTTAAATAGACTCAAGATAGAGTCTAGAAGAGAGGAACGGCAGTTGTGAAAAGCTCCTGTGTCAGTTAGCAAGGTGGGATTGATTAAAGAGTCTGCTCGCTTTAAGCTATCGGGAAAACTTCCTCACGCCGGCATCCGCCACATCCTGCCTCCGCCACGCCCGGCCAGTGGTACCCGGGTGGGAGGGATGCTGCGGCACCCCAGGAGGCACAGAGCGCCAGCTCCGCAGCACCTGCCTGCACTGCTCGAGTCTCATCGTCAGGGCAAAGGATCCCCAAGGAAGTGGACAAGTTCCACGTTGTTTGTCTGAATCTGCCAGCTACGATGAACTTCAGCAGAACTGACTCTGGAAGCTGGTTGTTTGCACAGGTAAAAGAGGGTTCTAAGAAAACCTCATTTACATACAAGAGGGTAATTTCAAATTAAGGTAACACGGCCTCATTTTAATTATGTGATTACATTAGTCACAAACAGCAACATGTATTTTGAAATAAATTCTGGCACTACATTTAACCATGTACAGCCCTCAAAACCTAACAAGATATGGCGATCCTTATATTTTTATATAGATTTTTCAGAAATCATACAAATTTACATCTCAGTACAGTGAATTTCAGCAGCTGCAAGCCTTGGATGTGGGGCTAAGTGTAAGAGTAGAGAAGTGGTGCACTGCACATAAGCCCTGTTCCATGTTCGTAGCAGGGCATATAGAGCAGCCGAGTACGGCTCTTTTGCTTCTGAACTAATCCCGATGCTGGTAATGGGATTAGCATCAAGAACAGATGCAGAGTAATTCACGGTGCGTTTCTTCCAGATACAAAACTCTGCAGAATGGTTATTCTAACAGTAACAGAAAAGGTAAGTTAATGCCTGTAGTTACCTCAAGCACAATGAAAACACGCAACATTCCGGCGTGCACTCTGGTCTGAGCACATTCACCGGAGACAGAACGCCAGCTCTACAGGAACAAAGCAGATGCAGTCATTGTCACATTACAATGGCAGAAGCAGAAGACTAAAGCGTTCCATAAGAAATGCTTCTTTTTTTAAAAAAGAAAGTACTTTGTTAAGGTATTTTTGGACTGTGATACTGGAGATAATAATACCCTTGCTAGTGACTATCTTCAGGCTGCTTAAAAAACACCACATCTTGAAATGACATTTCCATTGAAGTATATATAACTATAATACTTATGTCACTCTTGCTTGCAGTCTGCTCTGTAAAATTCTCCTTTCCTGTTCTGTAAGAAATTGTTGACCAGCAGACTTAACTAATGTATGTCCGAGAACCTAAAATCACAATGGAAAGAAATCACAATTTTCAGAGATTTCAATTTTTGCCTAACATACAGTCACGCAAATCAAGAGAAGTACCCAGATTTCACCTTACAAAAACTATACTTCTCACATAAGCATGCTATTGATTTAATTATCGTTCCATTCTTTTCACATGATAAACATGACTGTGCTGTTTGATAGCAGAAAATCGACACCATGTCTTTAATTAGGCAATTTGGCAGGACCAAAGCATGAACTGATTTCAGACTGACTGCACACAGAGCTTTTCCTTCGCTTTATAGCCGACAGGTACCCAACAATCTTGACACTATGTCCACAGTATGCAGCTAACAGCAGCAATAGCAAGATGTTCTCTTCTACACCACAACAAAAATCCATGGGCCCACTTCCCTCATTCAGTGAGTTCAGAATGGTTTCACTTCGTAAACCAGATTTATAGACTTCCTCTAGTAGAGAAAATCTACCTCTCAAATATATTGTTAAGTGTAGAGGTGATGCTATAATTACCGTTACATGTAGTAAATAAGGAAGCAAAGCCCAGCAGTGCCAGGCTTATGTTTGCTGTGTCAGGTCCTAACAGATCCTGTCTGGTTTAGCTTCTGGACTTCTGGATGAAAAGACTACAATTATAAATTCAAGAGAAATAAAGATTGATCTTAATGTGCTATGTGTATATTTAAAAAAAAAAAAAAAAAAAGAAACCAAAAAAACCCCCAAACCAATAAAAGGAAGGAGCGTGGAGCTGGAAGTGGTGCTTCTTTTGGATAATCCACATTCTAATATAAAATAACCTTTCAGTTTTGTTATAAGCCAGGTACAGGGTACAGAAAGAAGCAATCATTTTGATTCCTTCTTTAATTTAATCTCCCATTTCACACCACAATGCCTTAGGAGCGTGAGCCAGCCAGACACACTGTCAATAAATGGAAATTGAGGTCAAGTTATCTCTTAGGGAATTTGAGTTCATATACAAATTCTGTAAGTTGGAACCACAATCTCAAGTTATTATCCGCATTTTCACTAAAGAAGTAATAAATAATACTTGGTATTTCCAGCATGCTCCTCACTGAATGAGCTCTGTGATACATTAAATGAATTTTAATTAATTAAGCCTTCCATGGGCAGAGTATTACACATATTTTATGACTTAAATCAGATTGACCATTGCTAATTACATTAAAGAACCTCATAGAGGACCTATTTGAAATCCAAGGCCATTGCAGTAAGGACTATACCTATGGTAATAAATGACAGACCTCTGAAGAATCTGAAATTTAAATATAGTAGATAGACAGACAGATAAATATAGACAGGAGAGAAAATAATACATTGCCTTTATTTACAGATGGAGTACTGACATGCAGCGATAGAGGGCAAGATGCTGAAGAAAAAAAAAAAGATAATATTTTAACACAATGGATATAAATTTGAATTTCTAACTTAGCATTTAGGATTGTAGTAAGTAACTTAGATTTTTCAAAAGCGCTGAGCAAACACCAAATTCAATAAATGCTAAGCACTTGCCAATTCAGAAAAATTAGGCCATGTATTTCAGGCTTCCTATGTAAGCTTCTATTTTTCTATCTTCTTCTCCTAAGTGCGATGTCAGAAGCACGGCAGTCTGCCCATCAAAAAGTTTTCTGAGTGACAGATAATGACTTCTCAACATCACCTGCCATTACAGACCGCTTTCAAAGACAAACACCTCAGTTTCAGGACTTTCAACATCACGAAGCCATTCACAGGTACCATCTGCGAGGAAGCGATGACCCACTTCAAATTTACTTACCAACACAAAATGAGGAATAGCACAATATCCAACAGAGAGTTTTCATTTACAAAAATATTGGCAAAGCCTGGTCATTCATCTCCTATATATTCCTTTTTAAAATTCTAATCACTTTGTTTAAAAGCACGAGCTTTGTGGGAAGCTGGCTTCTTACACATTGGGATTCTTTGATTCAAAGATATATTTTATTCTCTGGAGGGATGCCACATGTGTTCATTTTTCAGTTATTAATTTTTGCTAACAGTTCAATCTCTGCAAGATCAAAGATAGTTTTTCTATTTAGGTCAACCATAGTTTTCCCAAAGTGAACCAAATGAATGTTTATGCACACTGCTATTTAAAAATAATAATTAAAAAAAAAAAAAGAAAAAGTCTTTCAAGGCATTTGCATGCTCCATAAGAAAAAAATTATTAGGAAAAAAAAAAATCATTACAAAGTTTGATGGAATAAGAGCCATGCCAACGAGGCATAACCTCAAAGCAAAACAGACATAGGTTCACAGATGTTACCTTGAATCTGCTCTATCAATGCAATCAAGTGTCAGCCTGGATTTGCTGTCTCATTGAGAAGCAAATACCATTTGCTAAACCTTGCCTGAGTTCCCCTTCACACCCCTACTCATCCTGTCTTGTGGGTCCTCTCCCTGAAGAGTCACCAGAATGCTTTGCCTCCCTGCCTCAGCAGATATCACAGCTCCAACTCCATCGAATGCTATCAACATCATCCAAAAGCGTCAGAGGTTTCAAGTGAGTGTTTCTTACAGAATCACAGAATGGTTCGGGTTGGAATGGACCTTAAAGCCCACCCAGTGCCACCCCCTGCCCTGGGCAGGGACACCTCCCACCAGCCCAGGTGGCTCCAAGCCCCGTCCAACCTGGCCTTGAACCCCTCCAGGGATGGGGCAGCCACAGCTTCTCTGGGCAACCTGGGCCAGGGGCTCACCCCCCTCACAGCCAACAATTTCTTCCTCACATCTCATCCCAATCTCCCCTCTTTCAGTTTAAAACCCTTCCCCCTCATCCCATGGCTCCCCTCCCTGCTCCAGAGTCCCTCCCCAGCTTTCCTGGAGCCCCTTTAGGGACTGGAAGGGGCTGGAAGGTCTCCCCGGAGCCTTCTCTTCTCCAGCCTGTCCTCACAGCAGAGGGGCTCCAGCCCTCCCAGCATCTCCGGGGTCCTCTGCTGGACCGTTCTAACAGGTCCATGTCCTTCTTTTGCTGAGGACTCCAGAGCTGCACACAGTACACTCCAGTTGGGAGTACTACTTCCAGTTGGCAGTATTCTTCTCCAATAGTGTTGCCCCCAGAGCTAACCTGACTTCCCATTAAACCCAGCACAGTTCGTCCTTCAGCGGTGGGTTATCTGCAAAGGCAGGGACTCAGTTTTGCCCTTAGTTTGAACCATTTCAGACCCGTACGGGCGGAGCGATCCGACCCTTGCGATTAACCAGGCCCAGATCACCAGTGGTGCCGGGAGCCCGGTGTCTGTGCAGGAATCCAGTAATACCAGTATTATTTTGGCAACTAAATAGCTTGCAGATCTACAAACCAGACCGTTGCCTAACAAAGCCCTTGGAAAATGAAGATTCTGAAGTCCACCAACATCTCCCTGCATCACTTCCATACTGCCCACCCAGAGCACCTGCTCAAGTTACTCTTTTTGCATACTATAGCATAAAGTCCTGAAAAAATAGGGTGTAGTGGATACCTTTTACAAGTATATTTTTCCATTTTGAACACAGGCCATGTCAATATGCAGTTAACTCAACCTTTAACCACGGTTTTTCTTTAAAATTTTACGAGCAGTAGATTTACTAATTATTCACATAAAAGTTATGCTAGGTAGTCTTTCTGATGCTGTAATGCTGTCAATTTATTATGTTGTAAAATTAATTAAAGGGATCTCAACGTTACAGACTTTTTAAGGTGAAAAATACACACGCATTTTTCCAATAATTTTCTTTTCTGCAAATATACGGAAAACAGAAACATTATTTAGTCCTGCATTTCATAAACAGTCTAGTAGAGAATACATATGTCCTGGTTTTGGGGTGCAGCGTCCCTTAAAATTTGCTCGGCGCGCTTTTTCTCTGGCAACGTAAACCCTAAAAAGAGCAGCAGAAGTGCAAGCTGGCATAGCACAGAAAGCAATTTGGTAGATTATCATAGCGCTAAATTGTACCTCCAGAAAAGCATATGTGGACGTTCCAAAAATAATCTGACAGTTTATCAAAAGTGGCAGGCACTGCCCTGGGTCATCAGCATAATGGCTGGGAAGATCTAACCCATATATCACTGATAGAAGTGGATGGCCGGACTGGAAAGCAAAGGGGAAGGGAAGAGATGGCGGGGTGGGGGGGCAGGGAAGGAACAGAAAAAGAGGGACGGTACTAATTAGCATGCCACGCTGACGATGACCGGGTTGATGTGGGTATAGAATACTAATGCAGCATATGCAAGAAGGATCGATTTGAAGCGTCGTTTCCTTTAAAGCCTTACCAAACAGTAGAACTGCTGTCAACACGCCTGTTATCAAATACTTCGTTACAGCGTATAAAAGAATATGCAAAAAGATCAGGCTTTTTCTTCCCCTACTATTTATTCTCCCGCTCCCCAACCATCTACTCTCTTCCGAATCTTTCTCTTTACTGAGCAAAACCACAGAAATTTTCCCTGCTTTGCATTATTTTAATTAAATGCAGTTCTCCCCATTGTCATTGCAGGAAGAAAATGGTAATGTGAGTTAGCACCATTAGGAAAGGAAGATCTTCATATTTTTTTTTATAAACATCAACAGCCAAGTGATTGTGCTTAGTAAACAGTAACACAGAAATGCTCTTAGGAGTGGAAAAGAATCCAGACGTAATGAAAATATTTAATCTCCAACCCCAGATGATAACATCACACTCATTACTCACACTAAGCTTAAAACAAAGCAAAGTGCTCTAAATATCACAGGTTCACGTTCCAGCACAGAGTTCAAGAGTGTTTTCCTCTCCCTTCTGGTGGGGTTCTACTCCATTTGCTGGGTGAGGAGGGTTCCGGGAGGGATCGTGAAAATCTGTGCCCGACCTGCTGTTCACCAAGAGTTACGAAAATCCACAGTCAGTATCAGGCATTATGAAGGCTGTTTGTGCTTGTTTTATATATAAATTATAAAAAGCACAAGCACCAATTGACTTGCCCAAGGCTACAAATTCTGTAGGAAAGCCAGAAATTGGTGCCAGCCCTGCTGTATCTTTTGCTGTTGCCACAAGGCCCCTCTCCTTGCAACGCCAAATGTAGTTACTAAAGGAAAGAGAAAGAAAGGAGTCTTTCCTTTAAGAGGAATGATGAGATGGATTTCAACGTTGTTATGCAGAAAGATCTTTTGGTAGATGCTGGCGATCAAGTTGGTTTCCTATAAGGAGACAACAGTTTATTTTTGGCATCTTGAAAAATTTTAGTACGAGCCTATTTCTCTTTACATTTTTGACCAGCAAAGGGTAATTCCTTTCAGTACCGCGAGATGTTAACATTGATTTCGGCACTCCTTCACGTGCCTGCTGAGCTAGGGCGCATCGCAAAAGACGAGACATGGAACAATGTGATAGTTTGCCCAAGTGCTGGGCAATGGGTGGCCCAGCAGGACCAGAACGTGACAGGCATCACCTGAGCCTTGGCTCCCTGCGCAGGCTGCAGCCTCCGGCCAGGGCCCGGGAGGTCATGGGAAGAGAACGATGGTACTATGGGACATTGTGTAAATAACCTGATGGACTTTGACACTGGAGTCTCTGGAGATGCTGGAGGGAGTTTAAGTTAAACACAGGCACTAAACCCCAGCGTAGATAATTCTTGAACAACTGACCCTTATTATGTTCTGATAACACACGAGAAAGAACCACAGGGACAGAGACCAGTAGAAGGTGCAAGTAGAGAAAAAACACCCCACATAGGTTTAGCCTGGAGTCTTCACGATGTAGCTGCTTTTCCACCACCATCTTACCCGCCTGCTCACTGCAATACCCCAGACCGACCAGTGCACCATTGTCTAATCCATTACCAGGTGGACAAAGAGTGGCTCTGATCAGACCCTCCTCATCTCCCGCTCTGTAACAGAATCCCTAACAGTCAGAAGTGCTGCGGGAGACAAAGAGAAGGGCTGAAGCGCAGAGTCCCCAAAGGCAGAGCAGCCGGAGCCGGGAACTCCCCAGCGGGTTCCTGCAGCTTTAAGCTGTTTGGCACCGAGAGCCAGCGGAGTCGACAGAGCCAAATCTCACACAAGCTCCTTTTATTTAGTTTGCTACTCACTGAGGGGGGGAAGGAGGGCAACTGTGGCAGAAACAACGTGTGACATGAACACAAAACAAATGCCTGAATTTCAACTAAATTCACAGAACTTTATTGCAGAATATAGAAAGAGCGAAAGCGAAGGAGAAGAAAGGTTTGTGTCCTCTGCAAATAGAATAAAAGAAACCAACAGGTCAGCTCCAGTAGTTCAGCAGAGGTTTGTGTAGTGAATCCAGCCCAGAGCTCACTTCCATAAATGCGTACCCAGAGTAAATCTACTGAGTGTGAAACCAGAAGCAGACCCAAAGAAACAAACAGGCAAGTCTGCGTTAGTGAAAGCACATACGCTGAAAAACAGGAACAAATAACGCAAACCATTGTTTTAACCCCTGAAAAGGTCTAAGGATTATCTAATTCTGGAAGCGTTGCTAGCATTTACATGCCCAATAAGTTTGAAAAGTCCAACCAGCTTACTACAGAACCCTCTGGCACACACTATGGTGTAAAAACACCATTTACAGACAATTATTATTACTAAAAAATTTATAAATAATGTACACTATCAAAGTGCTTCAGGCTGTGAACAGCTCGGAAAACAAAGCTGAGCAGAGTGCATCGAAGTGACGCTTCACAATGTTTTGCAACAATTGATGAAAAACTTCGTTTTGAAGTTTGGATGTAGTAACGCATCCCCTATCTGCTCTCCATCAAGGAAAGGAAGCTTTGATTTACACAGAGCCACGAGAAGAGCCGAACATGAAAAGGAAGACTAAGGAGCTCAGGCTTTTCAGAGCCAGATGACCCCAGTTTGGGAAGCTGCCTTAATTGAGACACTTCAATAGATCATTTCCTGAGGAAAGTATGATGAAGCTGAAGGTCACTTAACTTCAGCAGAAGATTAATTCTCTGCAGTGTCCTGGCAGAGCCGCGTATCTTTACACCAGAGAAAAGCTATCAGAATCGCACTTGGTATCATATCCCACCACCACCACCAGATTCATCTCAACTAGTCAACATGCTGGCTGATATTTCCTATTTTGTATGCCAACTAAAAAGGGCAGAGTTCTTTCTGAGCAGCTAACAATTTTAATCATGGCTGTTCTTGTCCCGAGTAGTTTCCACTCCGCTATCAATCAGGGTTAGGCAACACCTGGTACTTTCCGAATGGAAGCAAGGCTCAAGAATGACCTCTCTTTGCAGAAGAAATTGAAATAGAAGGTAAGGGACACACTCAAGGTCGTTCAGTGACAGTCGTAAATGACACGGCAGTTTCTACTTTAAGCATTACATCACACAGCTACAAATTTCTTAATAGTTTGAATACTTAAACATAAGGAGGTTATTCTCCGGTAGGGTTTCTTTTTGCATCAGTCCCTAACTGTTTTCATCTCAGTATCCCTAAAGCAAACAAAATCCTGTAGAACAGCCAACGTACAATACATTGCTTCATCTTTGTGCTGTTCTTAATGTGTGCAAGTACCTATTTTTAAACAGCTACTTTTTCATACTCCTGTCCATTAAGCCTGGGGGAAAAACAAGTGCCTGGTGCTTCCCTTCCGTAAAAAATAAAATATTCTTCGTCAGCTTCACCTTTCTTGCTGTTGCATTTCTTCAAAAGACACATAACCGTTTTAGTGTAGGCACTGTTTATGAAAGAAGTTTCTGTAGCAGCTTCAGCAGAGCACTGTGTTCGACTCCTGTATGCAGGGTTCTTGGTCTCTCCTACTCTTACCCTCCTGTGCACTTGCTTGAAACCATTTTTCAGTGCAGCTGTTTCACAACAGGCAAAATTGAATCCTGTGTTTTTCCTAACCCTCAAAAAAAGTACATGATGACCTTAAACATGAAAATATCTTAGAAGATAATAAATATCGGCTTCTTTCTGTTTGCCTTACTTAGTGAAATTTAAGGGACTGCAATTCTCAAGAAGAAACCTATTTTTAAAAGGCTAAATCTCGTATGATAACGTGATGCCTGCAGACAGTGGTTAAGGAATCCCCACATAGACTTCATTAGGCTTTTTGAGGTGTTGCTAAGAGATTGTTCAAAACTGATCATTATTACTTAACTTTATTCTGCTGAAGGCAACGACAATATCACGTTTCAGCAGCTTTGCTGGAACCCATACCCAGGAACTTTGATATTTCACTGTCACATCAGCTTCAAGATTTGTGCTGAGACAATTAAAGGTATGTATCCCTTCAACATCACTTTATAAATCCTGCTATTTCAAAAATGAATGGTGAAAAGCTGTGCTTCTGGGAGGATGAGTCTCGCAGTTTGCAGAGATTCCAACTGCTCCATCTTTAAGCTTTCCCTACAGCTTTGTCATAGCAGATTGAAGGATTAAATCGGAAAGGATTGATCCTGTTTGGAAACAGACTTGGGTGGAGGATGCTGCTGGGACAAGAAGTTGCGGCCCCTGCATACACTCCTCCCCCACTCAAGGTTTCAATTCTTCGGTTATATTAAGCATAAGAAATTAAAAATGGCTTTACTGAAGTAGAAGAAAGTCCACTCTGGCACTGGCTTAAGGAAAGAGGCAAGGCAAGCATTCGACACGGCTTCTATGTTACACACTTACAGGTTGCAGGGGGCAGCGTTCAGCGCTAAGCTGAGCAATACATTTCAGCCTAAACAACCGTTGACAGATTTTTCCTCTTCCCCGCAGTGATTAATTGCTTTTTCAACTTACGGAGAAGTTTGGTATTCACAATATCTCTGTGGCAGAGAAATCCAGTATTAAATTACGTGAAGAAGAAAAATATGCCCTTTCAATTGTTCTGAACTTCCCCCATGCTACTCTCATTTGAGGGCCCTTCTTTCCTATATTGTAAAACAGACTCAACTTTTGCTCTCTATTCAGTTTCTCCATGTTATTCATGATTCTACAGATCTTTGTCATACCCTGCAAGTCATCTCCTTCTCAGAGGAAGAGTCCTTGTCTGTTTAGCACTACCTGAATAGAAATCATTCCATGTCTTTCATGACCCCATTGCCTTTTCTCAGACTGTTTGTAGTTTACTCACGCTGTATGAATTTGGCTGTGACCAAGTCACATCAGCCTCGCTGCGCCTCAGTTCTCATTGTAAAAATGTACTTTTTTTTTTTTACTTACCTTTCAAGAATATTACAAAAATTCTGGCAAGGCAATGATACTAGAATAATCCATCTAACAACCTAAAACTTTAATGACATATACTAACTGAACGCTGGAAATCAAACCCACAAACAATGACGCATCAGGGAAACGAATCAAAGCGGAGCATGAGGTCCTTCCCTGACCTGCTCGGATTTTAGAAGACTATTTTATACTGCTGTTCTATCAAACACAAAATAATTTAGAACAGAGACAGAAGTGATGCTGTTTCAATGGCAGATCTAGCTTTTCCCTTAGTTATCTTCCTCAAAACCAGATTTTAAGAGAAAAATCATTAAGGTGTTCAAAACAGTTGGAGAAAGATATTGACATAATGTCAGAAAAGTGAAAAGTACATTTCTGTAATCTCTGAAAACGGTGATCATTACAAAGTCGTCATCTTATTACAAATCCAAATCAATGACGCTAGGTTTTTTTGCTTTTACAGCATAATCAGTGCTGAAGAAGAATTATACTGATTATTTTGCCAGTGCTCAAAAATCCTGACACAGAGCCGGCCAGGGCTCTTCACGTGGAGGAATTCCTCTCCCTCCCCTCCAAAGTCTTGAAGATACACAGATCTGATAGTTAAATTCTTCGACATCAGACTCCCTGTCTGGCAAAGACAAGATTAAATAGCAATGCTGGAACAAAAGCATTCTTCAGGCTTGATATGAAGCAAACAGGAATCTTTCTGCTGATTTCCATGAAAATCTGTATATTTTCAGCTTTCAGAAATTAGCTCTGTTACGCTCATTTCTATGATCTACATGAGCTGAGTAGAAAAATGTCTTAAGTACTAAGTCTGAAAAATCATTTTTCCACTGCAGAAATGTCCTTCATTATAATCCTGTTTCAATTAGCACTAACAAAAACCTTTCTGAAACTTCAGGCCTTTGAAATAGATCCCCCAAATGTAGCACAATTAGTAAACAATTCTACCAATTACCAGCAGCAAACCGCACAGAATTCACGACCACAACCAAAGCTGATACCAAGACTCCTGAAAAACCCTGTCAGAATACATACAGCCCGAATCACAAGTCAGAGCTCTGTTCCCGCTTATCAGGCATCTTCAGGCTTGCTAAAAAAACGCAGAGAAAATGCACATAAAGATGTCTACTGGTGAAATAATAGAGAATAAATAACATAATGTCATTGCAAGGACGCAAGAACATTGATTTAAAAGATTAGGTCTTCCCACAGGTAATATTCTAGCCCACCATCTTCATTTTAGACCTGGGGAGATCCAGAGGGACAAACGTGCTCTTCAGTTTGTCTCAAGTGACAGAGGATCAATTCTCATGAGAAGCTGTGCAGCTTTGAATACAAGCTAACTTAATTTTCAATTTCTAAGTGAAAAACAAAGAATATTTAAGAAAAATATCACCTTTTGGGGTTCCTTAGGTCAGATCCTACACTTAAAAAAACCAACAGACGTACAGCAAAGATGACAAAACTCTAGTTTCATGTTCTGATGTTTGGAAGAAGTACCGCTAACCTTCTACAATAGTTCACGTCATGGCATAACCCTTCTTTAGGTACGCTGAGAACCCTGGGGTTGATATAAATACACCAGTCAGAAAGTATCATAATTGTTGCTGTATTTTAATGATTTTAATAAGCTGTGAAAATTAAAGGTAGGCTAACTATTCATATCTGTCTGACAGATTTTATTAAAATCACACAGCATCTCGATGCTGAACGGTCTCATTTGACACATTTTATCTCCAGGTCAAAATGCAGCACTTCGACCATATTGCATTTACGGTATCTGTTCTCTCCATAACAAAGGAAGATTTCAAGAGGATAACGCAGGGGAAAATACTGCCTAACAAATTAGGTTTAAAAACAGTCATTATCCCTAGCACTGCTTAGGTTATTTGTTTCTCCCTCTGCTGATACCACTTTATCAATTACTTGCAATGCACGCTGCAGCCACTGTGCTGGGTACTCTGCAGTTTCACAGCAAGCAATTTAAAAAAAAACAGAACAAAACCCACTTTCCACAATGGAACTATTACCCTCTTTATTTTATTTATAAAGCAGGATGCTATAGAGTGATTGAAACACGATTAAATAAATTATCAAAGAACGCTGAAGAACAACAAACTACTTTAAAAGAATTACGGCAAAAAAACTCCCAGAATCTTCAGCTTTAATAAAAGACTACAGTATTTCATATGGAAAGTTCTGCAGCTCTCTTTTGCACTGCATACATCGAGGAGCCGTAGGGGTAGCCTGGGATGTGAGGTGCATAACATCTTTCCACCATAATGAGGAAAGAGAAAGGACCCTTGCTCCACCTGAAACGCAGAAGATGGAGAAAATCGATCTCTCACACCGTCTGTGGTAATGCCAACAACTGATTCCACTCGGTAAAGTGGTAAGTGTTCTCTTTTCATTGCTGGCAGCAAGAAAAATAGAGAGACGCTTATCCCAAAGGAAAACTTTCACTTAAAGACAATGCTTGCCTCACTCCTTGCTGTGATATTCCTGGCTTTGTCTAGCCAAAAGTTTTAGGCAGACGTAGCAGCAAAGTTCTAAATATCTAGGTAAAACATTTAAGCATGTCTTTATTTTAAAAAGAAAAGATTCACTTTTAAGAACTATACATACCAGAAATGACATTTTTTCACTATGAAGAGTAAAACACATAGTTCATAAATAATTTCCCAGTGCCCTTACAGTTTAGTAATCCTTTCAAGCATTCTATTTCATTTCCAGGAGCAGTTGAACCTGTCCACCTTCCCTAAATCCTTTGGACCTATGGGACCCATTTAACGCCTCACCCTTCGGGAAAGAGAAATCATTCACAAGGAGAGAGTGTTTAAGAAAGTTGTAGGGAAGATTTTTATTTGCTTGTTTGGAAATCAACAAATCAAGATTAAAAGAAGCGGAGTAGTGGATGGGAAAGCAGTTTTGGCCACATGAGTGTGTCCTGGCCAGGAGCTTCCACGGGCAGAACCTGAAGGCTCCATCCACGCTGAGCTGCAGAATGCCCACAGCCAGCCGCAGACACCCTGCCTGATTCCAAAGCTGTCGCGTGGTATTTTTCCACTTTTAAATGAGGAAAGTACTCAATCCTTTCACTTACTGGACATTTTTAAGTCACAGCTCTTTGATGGCCCGAGCAGACAACTGTAGCATCCTGGGCTCAGCCAGGCTCTCTCTTAGATACAGGTCAAGAACATAATGAATAGCAGTGAGGCCAGATAATTTAATAAAAAGCTTCATGCAAACATTTAGCTTTATAAAGTAACTCCTAGATTCATAACACAGAATTTAATCTACCTCATATCCTTCCTAAAGGATGCTTAAAAGACAAGTAGAAAGAAATGTAATCTATAAACCTTTGTTGTAGTTCAGAGCAACTGTCTAGCAGTTGTGCCTGGCCACGTTCCCCATTTATACATCACCTTTAGATTGGCACAGAATGCTGGTCAGAATGGCTGAAAAATCATTAGATAAGGACTGCTCTAGCACCAATGCAAATACAATGACGATCCTTTATTATTAAAAAAGAAACCCCCCCAAAAAGCAAAACACCAAAAAACCAACTTCTTTCTAACAATATCCCGGACACATGAAAGGTCTATCCACAAGGACTTTTGGCCTGAGACAAGAGCAAGAGATTACGCGTTAGCCTGAAGGGCGTCTCCCCAGTTTGAAAGAGCAGAAGTGATGCAAAGGGTGACGCAGCGCACACACAACACTTGAATTGCCATTGAAAGACCAGGAATGTGTTCCAGGACATCAGCACATCGCTTCACTTCTCTATTCCGTTAACTCCTTTAGCCACTCAAGGTGCAAGAAGTTTGCTGGCGAAGCTGCAAGTTAATATTCACTGAAGCAACGTAACTCAGCTTCAGCAGGACAGCACGAGATGGATTTCAGAAATGCAAACACAGTAGATAGTCATGAGAGATGCCACTGACATCAACAGGTTTCATTAGGAGACACTTCTCAGCCCTACCAGTGATTCCTTTTCCTTCCAGGGACACTGGTACAGACCAGGCAGAATTCTTCCTACCGGATACTCGAGAAATATTTCAAGCTACTCAGTAACATTAGGATAGTAGAAAAATACCATAAGGGAAATTAGCAGCCAAATAAAGATAATGGCAAGAAATTAGTACCATGAAAGAGGATTAGCTACACTGAGCTTAATAGGATCACATATCACCTAAGCCAGAAAACGTAAGCAAACATGGGCAGCAAACAACGCTCTCCCTTCCTCCCCTCCCAAAGGCAGATGTCGGAGCTACATTCAGCCATACCCTTGGCATCTCTTTAGAATAAATGTGGCCATTTGAGGCTTCTAGGAAATAATGACTTAGGCTAATTACTCTAATGAGAATTGTACTTTGCACTCCCTCAATTTCCCTCTTGCTAGATTTCTTTTCTCTTCAATATAAACACACAATGTTGGAAGATCTAAGTCTAATGAGTTTCATGGTGTCAGTCCAGTTTCTCTTGGAGCAACCTCCATAACCAACAAACCCAAACGCTAATTAGGCCCCTTGTTGCTACTGTCTGCAGTAAAGCCAAGGACAGAAGGGATATTAACCTACCTCCTTTATTAGTGTAATCTTAAAGCGATCCCTGCAGATTTAAACTGAATTACAGTTGCAAAGGGTCAGGAAGAAAAACAATACATTCAGAGTGCTCACCTCAGGTTGAGGACAAATCAGATATTCTGAGGTTTGATGCATCCCTGACCAATGTAATTATAGCTTCAGTGAAGGTCGCTGTATCGATCTGAAACAGGTGAGAACAAGGGAAGACGTTCCCCACCCCTGCATAAACAAGGCTTTGAGGTGAAAGCAAAGAAAAAGCCTACGAGCAATGTAGGAGGGAACCTTATTGATCTCAAGAAAAGATTTTTCATTTTTTTAAACTCGAGAGAAAAAAGTTTCTATTGTCTCCAAGAACGTTCCTCATACTGAATGTTCGGCAGAGGGATGGGGCAGCTGAGGTACGAGATAGATCAGCTCAGCAGAAATCGTCAGAGTCTGAGTCGGAGGCTGTTGAAGACTTTCTTACTAGTACTTGGCTGCTTCCCCGTGCTGGCCCCAAGGCAGCAAAGCACATGAAGAAGAGGAGACAGCACACTGCCAGAATATTAAAGTTAATTAGAGTGATCTTTAGTGGGGGGAGGGGGGATCAGGAGTCCACTTACCTGGTTTCAGACACCCACGAGTAAATGCCATGTATAGAAAGTAAGGACACCTCAAAGTTTAAAAATCAGTCTCTCATAAATTATTCCAAAGCAGGTTGCCCAAAACCAAAATGAAGACCTTAGATCAGCAGGTCCTTCTGAAAGCCTCAGCCACCACACCTCAGCCTCACTGAGTATTGCAAACAATGTAAAATCAACAGGACAATGACGGAGAGTCTTTGCACACATTGTGATACCCGCTTGACCTCAGCACTACAAAAGAAATCTCTAGGAGTTTCCTAATATGATCATAGCTTTTGCTATGATTTTTGATATTTTTTTACAATAACATTTAGGAAAATAAAAGACAAAGGGATTATATTGGTTTACGTACTGTTTTAAAGAATGCTTGCTCTTAGGAGGTCACAAAGCAGCATCTGGAGGACACACAATGGCAGAGTTATACAAGAAATGGGAGGGGTCTTGGAAGACAAAGTGATAGCAGAGACACATGCATTTACTTTAATTAATAGTCAAATATTCAGCGTTTTGTTGGTGTTTGTCTTTTTGTCCTTTTTTAATTGTCATCAGAAATTGCCAGCTAACCAGAACCAGATGGTAAGACCTCACTAGGCACTACAGCCATATTCTGCACTCGTCGTTCACGCACACCTCCTACTGCAGTCCATGAGAACACTGAGCAAACAAGAAACGCCTGCTGCAGAATCCAAAAGCTTCAGCAGGAATTCCACAGAGAGATCAGGGCCTGTGCTCAGCTATCCTGTACCTTCTTTATCCCAGGAATCCGGAGTGGCTGTGAATTCAACAGAATTCAGGCCAATGGGTAGAAAATAGCAGTTGATAGCTTTGATACAAAGCCCAGTGAAGTCAATAAAGATTTTGTAACAAAACTGAAAGTGTAACACAGCAGTAAATGCCAGGAAGAGTATAGCAGTAAGCAGCTGATACAACAGCAGCCACAGACGTTAGTCAGTGTTAGTATCAAAAAGAAGAAAATATCCTGCTCAAGAGAGACTGCGTTTGGAATCTTCCTTTGAAGAGGCAGATTACGCTGGGGACGTTTCTGCCTGTCGTGCAACGGTGGTACAGAAGACTTGGCACGTGAACATCCACCTTGTTTTCTTCTCTTACAGCTTTGCACTGTTTAAAAAAAATCTACCAGTTCATAATCTCCTTTCAGAAGATTTATTTGGATTTATAAGGCTGAAGGAAGAATAGGATGCGATGGGTACAGGAAGAGTGGGCAGGACAGCAAAAAGCTTTAAATTGCTATCTATCATCAGAGTAACCCAAACCTAAGGCTGATGACTTCAGGTCAGGATTTGTTTCAAATCTGTGCTGGGAGCAACAGCATGCTCTGGGAATTGGCAATGAGAGACACAGCCTTGCACCCTTTAGGAGACCAGTTCAAATCCAGGTCATTAGTGGCTTTAAGCAATAACGGGGACAGACTAGAAACAGATTTTCCCTCCTAATCTAAAAGCAAAGTGGAGTTCTGCTTCAACTGGCTGCACTGCAGAGTCCCCAGCTCCCCTCCCATCGCTGCTCTGAGAGCTCCCCCTTCTGCCTTGCCTTCACCGCTGGTCACGAACCGCTGCCAGCAACGGGGGGGCTCGCACACAACTCACACTGGCCCTGGCGAGCATTGCCCATTTAGCAGAAGTCATAGTTTCCCTAGGAAATAACAGCTGTTTGTCCATCATAACGCTTTTTGTTGTTGTGTTTTTTTTTTTCAAATAGAAGACACTTTTCACAGACACGTTCCCAACACTGGCAGTCTGCTGCACCTTCCTAGTGCTTACGATTCCCTGTTCAAACAGAAGCTCAAGAAACAAAACCCCCTGGAGATTTGCAGAGGCACGAAGAATATGCACTCTACTCACTAAAAAAGAGCCCAGGATCTCAGGGCACGCAATGAACCACTGCTTAATAATTTTTTTGCAGTATTCCCACTGACAAAAAAAATACCAATTGCACTGAAATCTGCTGCATAATGTCAGAACAATAACAAAATTAGAATTTTTCACTCCAATGGATCAACTTTTCCATCAGTTCAATGAACGGCTGTGCATGTTTTTTAGTGCTATTGAAATTGTTTCAGCGCAATAATTTAATTTTTCCTCCTCCCTCCCTGCTACATTACAGAGAATTATGATTATTCACAATCATTTGGGGCGAGAAACATTTCAAAACACCAGGTTCCAATGGAACAGATATGCTGAGCTTCGAGCTTCATGCTCAGTTTAGAGAGGAGACAGAGATAAATTTAAGCAGTAGGTCCACAAAAGAAGAAAGAAAAAAAGCTTAAGGACTTGTAATCTTACCCATATTCCAATGCAAGTATTTACTGCCACAGCTTAAACACTTAAAAGATTTCTCTCTGTTGCAGAGTATCTCAAAAACTCTTCCAGTCCCTAGACAGGGCGGTTCCTTTCTTCTTCAACAGTAACTTTTTCTCTGTTTTCATCCTTCAGGTTAAGAAAGGTTTCCCTTAGTCCCCCACTTTCAGCTGAATTGTCCTCCCAGTTGTCCAGAGTAAAAAAAACCCGAAACACAAACCTCACAGCAGCCAGTTCTGCAGTCTCTAACCCTGCGTCCCTCTCGTGTGACTCCCGGGAAAGCTCCGCAGGACCATGCCTGCTCTGTGGAATTAGAACACACTAACAGGGTATTCAATTCCCGTACTTCCCTTGAGTTTGTGGCGGCAGAGCACTGAGCAGCCTGGCACGTGTTCAGCTTTCCGTATGTGAAAACTGCTCTCAAAGTAATGGACAATCCTTACAGGATTTGATGAACTGGAGATTTAATCCGCAGTCTGTAGCCCCTCCCAGAGCAAAATCAGGCATATTTAAAGTAAAAATGAGACGTCATGTTGGCCTTTCCAAGGATCAAACAATTGTAGCTCTGTAAGTTAAGACATCCCAAAGCTGACATTTACTCAGTCTCTTTTATCAGTAGTAATCCGAGTACAGACTATGCATGATGATCAAATTGGAGTTGAATTTCAAGGTTAATGCAAAGAAAATTGAAACACGGGGGCTGTTTGGATTATCCCCGCAAGTGGTTCCCTGCACCTGACATCGATGCTTACTAGGGAACCCTGTGCATGAGAACTAGATGTACCAAATAAATCCCAACTTGAGACAGTCTGTCATTTCACAGCGGCTGCCTCCCAGTACAGACCAGTGTTCGCCATTCTCCTGGTATGAAGGTGGTGCGACAGCGATAATCACATTGAGTTTGGTCACACTGATCTGCGATGCTGGGTTTGCTCTCAATTCAGTTTAGGAGCCTGAATCGCTGTCTTCAGAGCAGTGCGATACATTCATGATACTGAAACACAGGAGACCTTTCTCAAGGCACCTGATTTCAGTAAATGAAATAATTACCATTGGGTTGAGAACAACTGCAGAGCTCTCCACCTTACACACTAACTGCAAGATGCGTACCCTTATACCAGCAACTTATACCAACTACGTCTTTGCAGAAAGCTTTTTGGGGGAAAAATCCAACCTCACCACTCTCAGAATTCAAACAGATAGCAGCTTCTGCAGGGAGAAAACAGTGATGAGATCAAATATAAAGAATCCACATCCAAGGGAATAGGAAAAAGTCATTCTCAGAGTCCAATGAGAAATATCTTTAAAGGGCTGAGATTTCTACGCAGGTGCACAAAACTTCTCAAAGCTCAGGTCCACCAGGCGCTATTAGCTGGGCATCCAGCAATGCAGGGGTAGATTCTGCAATGACATGCCTGACAAGCCATAAATAACTAGCTTTTTTATATGATTTCATTCCCAAAACATACTTTCTGCTAGTTGTTACCACAGAGAATAATAAAATGGAAATTGTTTTGTTTTGACAAGTGTTGAGTAAAGCCTGCCATGCTTCAAAACATTCAGTGGTATTTTATATAACGTATAGGTAACCAAAAAACATAGAATGGAGAAAAGAGAAAACCCAAATATTCACAAAAAGGCATTTTCTCCCTCTGTTTGTACAATGATTAAACACTACATATCAGTACAATTTGACACAGTAATTACACCAAAATGTTTCTACACAAAGGCTGAAGGTAGAAAACGTTCATTACGTTTTTACGTTTCAGTGTGATTCTTCAAATTTGGCTGCCTCGCCGTTCCTATGTCAATTCGGCGCACCAGGGAAAAAAAGCCGGAAGCACAAAGGTTCTACCAAATGCTCCCTGGCAGCAAGAAAATACAACCTGCGAGAAATCCACCCAACAGCCCACTTTGCCAATCAGCAATTCCTGGTTGTATCGTCTCTGCTAGCCCTTCTTATTAAACAAACTGTATGCAACCTATTCAGAAAAAGATGGAAAACTGAATAAATCCTACCAGAGCTGGTGATAAATCTGATAAATTTAATAGTAAAGAAATAGTATGGGATTTTTCTTAATGAGGAACACAAATTACCTACACTGAGTGACTTATATGAGGGAGGTTTGGGGATCTATGGAGTTCCTCAGTTTGTGCACATCCTATTCATTTGAGAAATCCAATCAGTCTGAGTGGCAGCTGCAGGAGGTTGCCTTAACAGCGATAGCTAGATGGGGTAAATCTTTTTTAGGCATTTCTATGCTGGAAAAATTCCTTGCAGAAATGCAATTATACCAGCGAAACATGTTTTCACCGGTCTACTTTATGCTTCTTTCCTCAGCTCCCTTGCTAGTGTGTGTTCTGTCTGCAGCAGGAGCGTTTCCAACACAGTATTTTTTCTAGCGTATGTTCCACATTATTAAAAAGGAGGCATTACTAAACATCCTCTAGGATACAGCCCCTACAGACTATTCTTTGCAGGTTCTCATTAGAGCTGGCTAAAACTTTTATTTTCCGTTTTGATTGAAAATTATTTTTAAGTTTAAAAACACCTGTGCAATATATCAGATAGATTTTTCAAATTATTCAGAGCCTTAAATTTTTCAAGGCATGCACCTAGCACAAAGAAAAAGACAACCCACAGTGGCCACAGGAGATAAGGGAGATATGACAAAGGAAGGAGACACTACACAAGAAGGAACCAGGATTAACCAAGATCTAATCAAGTGAATGGCCAGTTCCCAGAAGGACAGGTTTATTCACAGAAAAATAGGATCTTCATCCCTTCAGCCAGAAGCAAATAGGAGCACAGATGGGAAACTAATGGAAGTGATTGTTTGGAGCCAGCATAACAAAAAGTATTTTCCTGCTATACATTTTAAAGTCATACCACCTGCACAACTGAAGTTTCTAAGCATAGCGTGCTTGTAGAAACTTTCATTAACTGTAGGTATTTCCGTACCACCATCACAACCGCTGACAGCTCTTGGAGATAACAATCACAGCACATTCTTACTGCATTTTCAGACACTGAACTCTTGCAGGGAATGACACCAGGAGCTGGAGAGTATTCAGGCCTACAGGTGAATGGGTAGGGGAGAAATTCATATCCGAGTTCTTCAGAAGCACAATAATGCAACTAGTGTCTGTGCTCGGATTTCAAGACTGCTGGATGCTACAATATCTGTAGTATCACTGCCTTATCTGCGTGCAGTTGTACCTGTACTGTTTTTCATGTGGAGAGCAATATTGTATGCACATGTGAAACATATTTTGACTGCTCATTTGTTTCCCACAGGGAAGACCAGTGAGGTAACACCCAGTCTGAACAACCCTAAATGGGAACATCTCCCCTTGGCCCCTCTGATGTCTGTGGAGTGGGATGAACTCACCCAAAATACCATTCAGGATAGTTAAGTTATGCCTCTGTCCTGTACTGCCTGCTGGAAGGATGCACGGAGATATTCTTGACTACAGTGCTAACCTAAAGAAATCAGTCTCCAGTATAAGTCTCGGATAACGACACACTTTCACAAGGAGAACTGAGGACTGAATTCCTGTACATCCAAAATTCTTGACCTGTGATCACACAGGAAGATTGCAGGGTACCTGCAGAGTAATCCACGTCCCAGGCCTGCCCCCCAACTACCGAACCATTCTTTTCTATTGCAGAACCTCTTAGTGGCTTCTGAAATGCCAGCTACCTACATTTTGTTTTTCTTTTTTGGAACCCTTGCATTAATTCCCATGCTATTTGCACTATTTCATATGACAGAGAGAATACCTAATGATAGGCAAGTTTTGTCGAAGCCAGTAGCTAATTTAGATCTGGCTTTCCTTAACAAACCAAGAATCGTCATCTGTCCTTTTAAGTTATCCTCAAAAGACTTTATTTCAACACTGCAGATGAAGACGCACTCTTTTTAAGTAACTGTTTTATCCTCTTTGGGAGGCAATTAAAGAGTGTAAGAAATTACCACCTTCCGTTTCTATTCTTGTCATGGATGGATAATTGGTTTGTTTTAAGAGAGGGAAAACTAGTCAGACATTGCCAGTTTCAACATTCCTCACTACTTCAAGATTACCAGTGCAAAAGCAGTTCTGTCAAATGGAAGGACAACATTTCTAACAGGTGCCCTGAATTTACACACAGGCAGATGCCCCCTGCAGCAAGTCTGCCAACTCGGGGACTGTTCAGGTCCTCAGAAACACAATTACCTCAGACGATGCCTTCATCAACGCGGGTCCTGCAATCATCTCCCCAGCTTTCTGCTGCCTGGGACATCGACAAAGTTATAAAACAAACCGAGGTAAGTCTTTGTGAGATGAGAACCCAAAGGTGCTTTTCCTTTCCTGACTGCATCACCGCTGTTTCACCGGGGGAGCCAGCCGTACGCTACATCCGAAAGCTGAAGGTGAATGCAAAATGATGTACTGCAGATTGCACCGAATACAAAATCACAAATTGACAAACCTTTCATGTTTTGAATTTAGTCCTGTTGATTGGTTTTATGTTTCCTGAGTTTCAGTAAATGGAGCCAGATTAGGAAGAGGTTAAAAAGAAAAGGATGAATTCCAAATTCAAGAACGTGCTTGTTACCCTCCGCAGCCTGTGCAGGAAGGAGGAAATGATGTTCTATTTGCCTTCCAAAAGAGTTCTGTTCTGCGTGTTCTGCAGGCACCATCAGCATCAATTAGAAGCATGACCTATGTTAGCTTTTTGTCAATACTGTAACTAGTTCGGAGATTGCTCTTCAACTATGGTCTGGGAATCAACTTTTGAAAGACAAATCTATACAATCACTAAAATTGATCAAGAGTGGACAAGGGAATTACAGAAAGTTTCTGCACTGGATGTATCCACAGTGCATACACCTAAACTTGAAGGCTCTGAAATTCAATTACAGCAACTAAAATAAATGACCATAATGTTTTCTATTATCAGATACATAGAAATCATTTTCCCTTCCTTCCCCTGCCCCAATAAAACAAATTTCAATTACTTTTTCCTAATCAACAAACTTGACTTTCTATCAGAGTCCTTCAACAGTGTACAACTTTTAAAGTTAAATAATGTATCATAACTGCAGAACAACATAGCAGAGAATTTTCCATTTCAAAGTATAGCATCCCAGTTTAAAAAGCAAGTACTAGGTGCTTATAATGCATCTGGACTAACCAGATAAAAGCTGAATATGGCACACTTGGCCATCTGATGTAATACCTAAATCCTGGAAAATGAACGTGCACGCAATGAATTCCTCATGTTCCCTCAGTCTTTGTATGAAACGTGAATTGTGTGAGCTCTGTAAAAATCTGGGTATATCCAGAAGAATGCTCAAAAAAAACCCCGTCTTGGCAAGTCATGCAAGTTAAAAATGTATGCACATTACTTCCTCTCAGAATCTGGCCTTGAACTGCAACTTGCTAAGAGGTAAAAAGGCTTCTCATCTATTGTATCATTTTCCATAAACAAAGGGGGGATGGGGGGTGGTGTAAAAACAAGGTCAAAAGCATGACCTGAATGGACATACTTGGTACAAGCAGTTCGTATATGCACTTGAGCTGGTATTTGGGTAGGACACAGCATTATGGCCAGATTTACGACACATTTCTCCCACCTTAGATTAGCGTAGTCAGTAAGGGCTGTGATCTGCAATCAACATAGTGGTACCACTGAAAGTCCTGAGGATATATACAAATACGCTAGCAAAAGCACTTTACCTGATGTAGAAACTGTCCAGAAGACAACTTCATTTCTGAGGCAAATTTTGACATTTCAAGCCTTTCATGTTTTCTGAAGAACATCTGAACTTTGCACTGAGTTGGCAAGATTTTGTAGCCCAGTTACAAGAGAGCTGGCTTTAGCTGAAGAACCACCACGCTGATGCCCTCAGCTTCACCTGATTCATCGCTCACTTCTCTTTCCATTTCACTTTGGATGGAAGGAACACTCTGGTAGCCAAGTTCAGCGTCCTACCCGATCAGGCATCTTAGCACAAGAATTTATTGCAATAGCATTTTAGATGGAATTAAAAAATTCCCACACAGCAAGAGATATTGACAAAACAACCCTGTTTAAAACATTACAATCATGTCTAAGCTCTCTCAACTACTCCTAAGCTTTCCTTTACAGGAATCTAAAATCTGCATTAGAAAAGCATTCTAAACCTTTTCCTCTCAGTCCTCCCTCTTCCTCCTTTAATGTGATTTGGTCGAGATTCTAGTTTTCACATCTCAAAAATAAAAAAAAAAAAGAGGAAAAAAAGGCATTTTCAGTTGACAGAAGAGCAGAGGAGAAAAGAGAAAACAAATACAGAGTTGCCAAGGTTACTGAAAATCCTTGCTGAAGAGATGAATGAAATTGATAGGGAGGAGACAGGTATAAAAAGATACTCAACTCAATTTTTACAATCCTCCTATTTCAGATGTGACCGGTCCTAGACATTTGGTTTTTTTCTTCTGGAAAATCTAAATCTATTTGTATTCAACAGAATTCTTCATATGCTGCCTTGCAAATGTAAGACTTAAACAATACACATGAAATTGCCCCAGCCTTTAACAGTGTTGATCTGCTAAAGCTCCTCTAAACCACATTATATTCAAATGATGGAGGTACATTTCTACTGAAGCCAGAAATAGAAAAGCTAAAAATAAGGCTTTTTCTTCTGCTACAAGAAGGAAGAATGAAGATGATGCCATTCATCCAAACCACAATGAAATCAATTTGCTGTCGTGCCTGAACCTTCAGACAGTAATTTCTTAACTGTCTCATAATCCCTCTAACAAACAAGTTATTTCCCCTTGTCTCAGAGACAGAAAACAAGTATGTTAAAATACGAAGTTTTCCTACAATGGAATTCTATGTGGTTTTGATCTAAATCTACCTAGGAACATCCAGTCAAAACTGGAAACAGCTTTCTGATACAGTAATGAAATTATCTTTCTAACAACCAATCTGCTGCAGAGCTGAAATTCCTAATGGGCTTCTAGCTACTTGTACAGCAGATTATTAGGAGAGGGATCATAATGGCTAACTACAATAGCAACCGAGAAATGCAGGAACTCAGCTGGGTTTGCTTTACAGATGTTGCAGTCTGTGTCTTTGCATCCTCACAGTATCACAGCACTACAAAGTCACTACTTTCAACATACTGCCGGATGATTAGTATGCTCATTTCTCTCTCCTCTTTCAGGGACAGAGATATTAAGAGTTAAAGCTCAAGATCACTTTGGTAGCCTGGGGCAGAGCGAGGAAGGAAAAAGACTGGATGTAGCTGGTGGTGTGGAAGGAGAAAGCAGCCCGTCAGCTCCGGTGCGCCAGAGGAGAGCACGCTGCGCACCGCGGGAGTTCAGGTGAGGGAAGAGCTGAAGCCCCTGTGAATCCTCACCTGAACAGAGTAAGCAGCTGACACAGAGCTCATCAATCCCAGCCCAGAGTGTTAATTATCCTTCATCATGGAAGACCAACCAAGAAGAAATGGAGGCAGTAATGGATATTAGGTTGTACACTGACATTGACCCCAGCAAGCAAAGGCTATCCAACCTGTCAGCTTATGGGAGAGGAAGTTCTCAGCCATCCCTCTCATTCAAGGACCTCTTTATTTGCCCATGACCTCAATTGAGGGGCCCCTGCGACAAGAGAAGGCTATTGTTATACCTGGCACCCCAGAGAACAAAGGGCATGGACCTTCATTTATTACTACTGAAGTTATTAATTTCAGGAACAAAGTAACAGTCACCTCTCAAAAAATAAAGATTTGAACATCAATTGCTTCGCTACCATACCAGCCTATCTTCACAGGAGTGGACACATTCCTTCCCCTCAGCCATACACAAGTATTTTAAATTTTCTGGTTTTACACACTATCCTCCCCCTACCAAGCTGACTCATTTAAGTGGAAAGCCCCACAGGAGGACAGTCAAGGAATCGCTTCAGATCCATAGCCACTGATGCACTGTGCCTATCATTTCACACCACCGATCTTCAACTAGCTGGTGTGGACTTCTGGCTATGAAATTACGTTTGCTACTAATAAGTTTGGTTTTCTTAGTTACCTTTCACAGGGCTCTCCAATACAGTTCTGAAAACCACTACGCTATGAGACGAAAACATCATTACAACAGTAAAGCACTCTAGCATCAGTGATCTCAAGTGCTAGAAATTAGGTACTTGATTTCCAATCACTGAGCTAACTTTTTCAGGCTATTATATTCCAGACTCCCCTTTGGTATCAAAGGCTTATTACTCTCATAACCAAAGAATCCTTAAGTCATTCCCATGGAGGTTTTAGATCCAAAGATCTAAAGCTTTGGATCAGAAACAGACAAGGAGCTACCTGAACTGCGTGCAAGGACTGTGCCTTTGAACATCTTACAAGATGGCCCCCCAGCACTGTAGGTAACACGGAACTTTTGCTCATTAGTCATATGCATGTCATCTACTGCTCGGCATTTAAACTGGAATCACTCTGTACTGAACAGAGAGGTGGCTGGGGAGAGGCACTGGCTGATGGAAACAAGTCAGCTCTGAAAGCAGCCAAATCCAACTCGCCAAATGCATCAGATTCACCAGTTTGAGGAACTGTCGCAGTCCCAACACTCTCCATCAGGCCTTGCCAAGCTCTCAAATCCCACACATCATTTATTTGGGTAACAGATTGCTTGAGACAAGGACTGTGTTTGTGCGTGTTATGAATAGCAAGTAACAGGCTGTGGTTGACTTGCCTCCATCACAGCCCTTGGAAGTCGGTTCTTATTTCAAGTTTGTTTTTTAGAAACCTGATGTTAAATGCACATTAGAAGTCTGCAGCCAGCTTGGGAAAGATCTTACAAGCAGTTTTTATTGTAGGCTGCTGACAAAATGAAGACAAATCATCTATGTTTTTAGAGTCTTGCTTCTAAATAAAGAAGGAGCCTTTCTGGGAAGAAGTATGATTTGGGATGGAAAAGAAAGCATTTTTGAAGACTTCATTATTAACCTCATAAATCATGACTCCTGGAAATTAATTAAATTTTACAGCAACAAGAAGTTAATTCGAGGGAATAATCTAGCAAACTAAAGGAATATGAACACTGTAATTCTTGGAGCTTTTGAAGCAAGCAGGACTGGTCCATAAACGTGAAGCAGAACTGTCCTTTGGAGAAAGGTCCTTCAGAGGAAAGAATAAGACAAACCCCTCATAACTGCTTGGCTCCAGACACTAGCACTTTCGGAAAAGCAGATTTGCAATAAAAATATGAGTAAATCACCCTGTAAATAGCATTTTATCATTACAAGATTCTTTTGAGTGGTGGGAAAATGTTATTGCTTTGCAGAAGGGGAACTGAAAGGCACAGGTATTAAGACTTGCATTCATTCCAATGCCCTCCTAGTCTAGGTGCCCTAACTTGGTGTCCTAACCAAGAGCTCACCAGATTCCCTGCACAGCAGTCCAGGATCTTACTGGACACAGATCATGAGGTGGTATCTACCAGTGGAGAAGACAATGAGTTCACAGAACTATAGAACGGTTAGAGTTGGAAGGCACCCTAAAGATCATCTTATTCCAATCCCCCTGCCCTGGGCAGGGACACCTCCCCCCAGCCCAGGTGGCTCCAAGCCCCGTCCAACCTGGCCTTGAACCCCTCCAGGGATGGGGCAGCCACAGCTTCTCTGGGCAACCTGGGCCAGGGGCTCACCCCGCTCACAGCAAACAATTTCTTCCACAGATCTCATCTCACTCTCCCCTCTCTCAGTGTAAAACCGTTACCCCTTGTCCCACTGCTCTCCTCCCTGATCCAGAGTCCCTCCCCATCCTTCCTGTAGGCCCCCTTGAGGGACTGGAAGGGGCTGGAAGGTCTCCCCGGAGCCTTCTCCAGGCTGAACCCCCCAGCTCTCTCAGCCTGTCCTCCCAGCAGAGGGGCTCCAGCCCCCCCAGCATCTCCAGGGCCTCCTCTGGCCCCGCTCCAACAGGTCCGTGAACTTCCTGTACTAAGGAGTTAACTACCTTTTTTCAGTAAATGCTGTTCTTAACTGAAACTCTCCAGCTCAGGTCCACAACATACTGTATATTCTTCCTGGAGTCTTCCACAGCAGCACCTGTATTTAACTGGGATGTTTTCCATTTCTGCGCTGACACTGCAAACATCCTTAGCACAGACCAGAGAAAAGAGCTGCTGTACTTCCTTTCCTTATTGAGACCTAATTCCACATGGTTTCTGTGAGCAACAATAAGATCCCTACCTGTCAGACCCTTCTCCTCATATTTTACAATTTTTAAAAATTAAGTAAGCACCACCACCAAAACTGTAGTTTCAGAAACCAGAGATTTGTCTGCTTTAGATCATCTTAAACGGACGTGACTCAGGATCAAAGTCAGCACCCAAAATTGTATTTTATACCTAAAGGTGAAACTGTTCAAGCATCAGTTCTACTTAAGGAACAATTACCAGGAAGAATGTATTTCAAAGTATTCTTTTAGGGAGATTTGAGCAACATGGACAACAGCCTCCGTTTATAATCAAGTTCGTAGATATGAGAAATCCCATTTCAATGAAATTCTGTCATATAATGCAGTAAAAGATCTTGTTAACAAGTTTTACACAGGAGAAGAAAAACTGCAATGAGTTAGAACTAACAAGCTTTGCTTAGCATGGCAGGTCAGCTAAGACAGTGATCTTTAAACTCACACAGAGACAAAAAGGTGGCAGTCATCCTTGTCCACCATGAAAAGGATTTCAAAATAAGCTTGCTGAGATTCATTGTGCCACCAGCCCTTAGAACACACGTAATTGAAAAAGCCGTATCACCACAGGATTTAATCATTTCTCTCCTGGGTCCCTAACTCATCTAATGTTCTCTATTTTAAGCAAATTTATATGTGGTTCGAACAGTTATTTATTTTCTTTTTGACAAAGAAAAATCTGGTTATTTAGTCAATTTCTTAATTGTAAAATTATGATCTTACTAGATTAGAAAGTTCATTCCTTTGCAAAACCATTTCTCAACTCAGAAGCAAAGAACTAATGCAGAATAAATCTTAAAGAGCCTGTAACGTGTCACAAAGATGTAAGAGCCCATGATCATTTGCATTATACATTACCCACGTCAAAGCCTGGGTTTTATGTGATCTGCAGGTACTGCAACAGTAGGCAGGTTACGCAGGACAGCCTAACAGGCAGCTCTGGAAAGTTTGTGTTTGCGGGGCATGTCTCTAAACGAAGAAAGTCCAAAAAAGATCAGATGAGCAATGATGGAATCCCATTGTATTCATCATTATGGAGCTTGAGGCTCTT
Organism: Rynchops niger; assembly: GCA_013400035.1. Lineage (NCBI taxonomy): Eukaryota > Metazoa > Chordata > Aves > Charadriiformes > Laridae > Rynchops > Rynchops niger. Next base: position 1,365,721 of record VXBH01009358.1, on the reverse strand, counting down.
CTGTAAGGGCCTGGTATAAAGACAGTACCTAAAATAATTTCATGTTCATAAGAGACTAAGGCCGACTTGCTGGTCCCACTACCTTCAACAGAGGCAGAAAGATGACTTTTGCATAATAAGGATCAAAAATAAAAGTGCACTTTGAATACAGTCACAGGTACCCAGCCAACCTCTAAGCACACAACTAGAAGTGAACACGTAATGTGAAATTCCACCATCTAAATACATGGGGACAGCTGAGTGGGGTATGAGCACAGAACAGACCATCGATTTCACTCCTTCACATACGGTGATGGAACGGGAAGCAGACACAGAGACACCCGAACCGCTTCAAGGTGCCAAAAGCAGCAGAACCCTGTACTGTGACATCAGCAGGTACCTCACTCGTCCCACAGCAGCTCATGTCGCTACCCCTTCCAGTACCCATCTTACTCAGTCCACCCTCGTTGGGATATTTTCTGCATGTTGTTCTGGGCAACAAAGGTAAAACCTAACAGCAACACTATTTCACGTCAATAAAAGGAAAAGCTTTTCATTATAATTTCCGTATACTTAATTACAATTACATACTGGTTTTAGATTGGGTTTTAGCATGTAAACATTACAGTAAGAAAATATAATAATTTAAAATTAATTTCCAAAATCTAAACTCAAAAGCTTGTGGTCTTTATAGGAAAACATTAAATTGCAGAGATGCAGAAAACTTTCTATTTTCTCAACTAAATAGAGGAATCACAATTTAGTATTATTTTATGAAAACACTGAAAGTCACACTTTGACACATCCATATGCTACATGCTCTACTGGATATCCAGCAAACAGATTAAGCACGTGTTTCAGCCAGAGTGTAAAAATGCACTTGACTGAAATAAAGGGAAGACACTGCATGCCCATGTGTATGAACATGATAAATTTGACAAGTTTTGGCAAAACTCTTCTTAAACTATGGTTCAAACAACCAAGACCCAGTTACATAATGAATGTGCTCTTGCGGTAAAGAACTGAAAATTGTTCATTTTTTCAGGCTGTCTTGAGGATGTCTCTTAAACAAAAGTTTCTAATGAACATAAGCTATTTTATATTATATTCAATGCATAAATCTGTTCTTCTACTCTTGTCTAATTTTAAATTTTCGAAGACCACCTCAATGTCATTTTATTAAATGAGGCCCTTCTGTGTTGAAACTGTTAAGACAAGCATTAGCCACACAACTATACCTCAGGTAAAATTGGCTCACGCTATTCAAACTCATATTGCATGTGACCTTTTCCATCTTTCCAGTCTTATTTATTTTTGGACGCTTTCAGATCGTGTCAGGATTTGCAGGCATTAGAGGGTGAAGGATCAGAACAAATGCTGATCAGAGAAGAAAAGACCCATACTTCTAAAGAGAGCAAATATCAATTCCATAATGGAAACAAATCTGAAGAATCAGAAACAGCTAAAGCAAACCAAAAGCACCTACTCTCCATTCCACATATAATTTCTCTTACAGTCCCTACAATATATTCTCCAGGTTTTTGACTGTTTGCTTTCTTGAGTTTGAATATTTTAAAAAGCACTATTAGTCCCTTTGATAATAAAAAAGGGAAATAGAGCACGGATCTGGTATAACTGAGTCTTGCTGTTTTGATACACAATATTTCTTATTGGAGGTTAAGAAATAGCGATGACTAATGGAGGCCAATCTCTTTCAAATAAGGGAAACAAGTATCATTTAGTGTCTGGTAGAGGGAAAAAAAAATTGCCTTGTGACTTCATCTCTCTGAAACTCCCGATCTTCCACAGATGATTCGGCATTCAGCTTTCAGATTAATCTGACTCAGCTGCCTGGAAGCAGGAACACTTGAAATTTTATGCCAGTATTATGCCAAATGTCACTATAAGAGACTATTGTCCAACAGTTGCAGACAGAAAGATTAAGCATCAACATCATTTTTTCCATTTCTAGCAAACTCTCCTAGTCACATTCCTGTAATACCTCTATTACTGTGGTACTGAATGGCAAAGCGTAGCAGAGACCTGGATCTGTCTGTTGAGCTTCAGGCAACTCTTCATTTCTCTCTGCTAANCGCCACATACTGACTTCTACCTCTGAAGAATACCAAAGCCTTGTCCCTCTCGGTTCAGCCGTGTCCTCAGCAGGACACCACGGGTCCCCTCCCAAGGCGAGGAGGGAGGTCCACACGCTCCTCATCCACCTCTGCGTCGCATTCGCAATATCCATCCTCAACAGGGGTTGCACTTCAGATGTAAAGAGCCCCAGTTTCAAGCAGCACAATGCAGTATTATCACATCCTCTGTTTCTCTATGTCTCCTATTTTATGATGCCACTCTANCACTATTAGTCCCTTTGATAATAAAAAAGGGAAACAGAGCACGGATCTGGTATAACTGAGTCTTGCTGTTTTGATACACAATATTTCTTATTGGAGGTTAAGAAATAGCGATGACTAATGGAGGCCAATCTCTTTCAAATAAGGGAAACAAGTATCATTTAGTGTCTGGTAGAGGGAAAAAAAAAATTGCCTTGTGACTTCATCTCTCTGAAACTCCCGATCTTCCACAGATGATTCGGCATTCAGCTTTCAGATTAATCTGACTCAGCTGCCTGGAAGCAGGAACACTTGAAATTTTATGCCAGTATTATGCCAAATGTCACTATAAGAGACTATTGTCCAACAGTTGCAGACAGAAAGATTAAGCATCAACATCATTTTTTCCATTTCTAGCAAACTCTCCTAGTCACATTCCTGTAATACCTCTATTACTGTGGTACTGAATGGCAAAGCGTAGCAGAGACCTGGATCTGTCTGTTGAGCTTCAGGCAACTCTTCATTTCTCTCTGCTAATGTGTGCTCATTTCTGGAAAAGCTAATTTTTTTTGCCTATTTAACTTGCATATTAATCTCCATTGAACTATACAAAATGAATTTCAATCTTCATGTTAAAAAAAAGGGCGGATGGTTTTTGATTCACACCCTTCTTGATTTTCATCAATCAACCTTTTCTGCTTAAGTACTGTTTAATAAAAAAAAATCCCAGATGGCTCCTAAGATTTATCAAGGCATCACTGAAATAGAAAATCCCATATCTCAGCTCCCACATAGAGTTGCTCATGCGACCAACTTAACTAATCAATATATATATAGTTATAGTTATATATATATATATATATATATATACACACACANGCAAAGGAAAAAACGCCACATACTGACTTCTACCTCTGAAGAATACCAAAGCCTTGTCCCTCTCGGTTCAGCCGTGTCCTCAGCAGGACACCACGGGTCCCCTCCCAAGGCGAGGAGGGAGGTCCACACGCTCCTCATCCACCTCTGCGTCGCATTCGCAATATCCATCCTCAACAGGGGTTGCACTTCAGATGTAAAGAGCCCCAGTTTCAAGCAGCACAATGCAGTATTATCACATCCTCTGTTTCTCTATGTCTCCTATTTTATGATGCCACTCTATGGAAGTAAAGTAACTGGGATGGCAGGTGGGTGGAGGTAGACATCTCTCACTACAAAGCTTAAGAATTAGGGAATTTGCCTGTCTGTCTAGGAAGAAAATAAAGACGAATGGGAAAAATCTATGCATGGAATTCACTGCATTGAAGAATTTACTTGCAAAACAATGTAGTATTAAAGAGTAATGATAGAGAACAACAATGCAATTTTCATTAGTGCGCTTAAGTCTTAAGATTTGCCAACAATACAAAGTGATAATGGTCAAAGCCGTAAAGCTGTGGCTACTCTGCAGTGAAATAATTACACAGATACAATTAATCCCACACATAATGGGAATTAAAATGTATTTGCATAAAGTGCAAGTGTAACACACTGCCATGTTAAATTATATTTAGCACTAGTCTGGTGTAATGGCTTTCACATTGACCTACGTGTATTCAACGTGAACAAATTCTGGTCCCAGTTATAACAAGTGTGTACATATTCCTATAAAAACTTAAGATACTGCAAATTCAAGGCTTTTTCCAAAGCTCAGTGGGGTCCTTGGGCACATTCGTTCTCAAAGTCCATGGGGTTGAGTCATTACGAATCATTAGAAATTCGAACTGCCAGTTTTAGTGGTGCCCAGGGGACTTAGGCACTCAGCTTCCATTAAGTTTCAATTTAACTTAGTTATCTAAGCTCCCACTGAACGCTTGATAATACAAGCATAAACAAGATCCAGGGTAAGTTACAGCACAGCAAAAAACCTGAATACAGAATAAACTGTCTTACATAGTGTGCCTTCATATTTTAGAAGTGGCTTGTCAAACTATCTGGGAGAGTTGTGGTCTCTTAAAATCTACCAAGAACTCCCCAACGTACCAGTTTTAGTTGGGATAGACTTAATTTTCTACTGTCTACCAGAGTTAAACCATGATGCCTAAAGTCTTCCAGGATTTGTTTTCTCCTATGAATCCTATAAAGTATACATTCTTCAGCCTTCCAATTCAGGATATTAGAGCAACCTGGATCATTTGCTTTCCTCTCGCTGCCTAGAGAACGCACTGATGAGCCAGGAGAATGTGTCTCCATTCAGTAACAATGAGCCTACAGGAAAAGTTTTTCGAAAGGTCCCTTTGTTAATATTTTGCTTTATGTTAATGAGTGAGCATTTCAATTTAAAAAAAAAAACGTATAAATTGACTGAAATGTAAGGTTAAAAGAACCAGAATGAAAAAAATAATATGCTGCCACAAATGCTGTATAACAAGCAAATGCTGTTCCATATGCTGCAAGAGCTCTCACATGTCACGATATTTTGTGCAGAGGTTATAAATGGAACAGATCTATTGCTAAAGACAAACATGCCTTGGGACCCATTGATTTTCACATTAGGACTGGCTGAAGATTCAAAAGGACTACCAAGTACACACAGATGCATACGCACGCACAAACGCTCCTCCTGAGGGCAACACTGATTGCCGAAAAGGATAATACAGAAGCAGAACTTCTGCCTGAGTGTTACACACAGAGAAAAAAAAAAAGCTAGAACGATGTCTTAAATGCATTGTGAAAGTAAGAATTCAGACAATATATTCCACTTTTTAAGAAAAGCGCAAATTAATGTTAACATACAATACATGCAAATAAACCAGAAGAAAATATATTTTACTACCTGCATTTATCATTTTCTAGACCTAATCCACCAACTCAACCTTCCAGTCTGAGATTTGTCCCCAGATAGTGGCTTTGGCAAAAGCTCTCCTGCCTGTGCTCACGTGTCCTTCCAACAATGCTGAAAACGTTGTGAACTTCAATATTCCTTAACCAACAGTGAAGCAAAAGGGAAAAGTAACCCAGTGTTTTCAACCCTTCTGAGCTTGAGCTCTTTCTTAGCTACCGTGGAGATTTTTGCAGTACTTCCCCCACCCTCCCGAAGAGCTCGGAAAAAACAGTTTAATGTTCTTCAGTGGCAACGGGCATGACATATACCTTTCATCACATTAGTTCATCATGGCTTTAGCCCTCCTTTTCCAAGAAAAGGATGACAAACACATCAAATGCATCAAAAAATTCTGATTCTGATGGAGGACCAGCACTTAACACTGCACAAGCTGCAGACCTGCACTACCCTGCAAGAACTGGTTTCATTATGGCAGGTCCGTAACTGCAATGGGGGTCTCTGCATTCAGTACTGTGGGTACGTGTCTGCAGATCAAAAGCAGCTCTGGCTCCAAGTCATGAAACCTGAACAACAACAAAAAAAAATGTAAACCAAAAAGTCTGTCTGAGGAAAGAAACGAGGCACAAACTGATTTGCCTGAGGTTACACTGCTTCTCACAAGCTGCTTTTTTCTCCCCAAGAAAGCTACAGATGTTGCTTTGTTGCTGGACTTATTATGGAAACATTATAATAAACATGGAAAGCACTGGCTCAGCAATCTGAATCAATTTTATTCTGTTAATCTGAATAAAATATTGAAGATACAGACACAAAAAGGTAATAATCCACAAAGGTTATATGCATTCTTTACTGAGCTATGAAGATGTATTTTTTTGTAAATAACAATTCCAAAGGACTGACCCCTCAGTATATTTTTGCCCAGCTAACTCTGAAATAACTTTTTGACAACTACTGAAAATTATTAAACCTGGTAAGAGAAGAGCTCATTCTACCTCACTCTTTCCAACTGTTTCCCCCATTCCTGTCTCTAACAGCAAGCAAAAACCCAAGTAATTAGGAGAGTATGAGAACAGGGCACACAGAAAATGCACTCTTTCTGCTACAGCCTAGTGATTTCAACTAATTACTGTTTTAGGGACTCCTGAGCCCCAGGTGGCCACTAGACGATTGCATTAAATAACCAGCAAGAGTATCTGCACATGCGGGTCTGATCTGAACTGCCCGCTGCTGCTGGACCAGCTCCCCCTGAACACCGGGCTGCCACAGCCTCACGTTTTTAGGCACTTAAGAGCCAACAAATGAAAAACACCGCAAACTCCTGGGTTCTTAAGATGATCTCAATTCCAACTACTTTGACTATAATCTTTACACCAGAGTCCATCACTTTTGCCACTAGCATACAAAACCCACTTTGCTATTAATGCCGCGTATCCTTTGCTATCACACAATGCAAGCATATCTCCCATCCATTTTAACACTATATACTATATAGCACTTCCACACTACCACACAAAAGTTGATCTCAAACTACACAGCACTGTCAAAAAAGAGAAATACTACTTCTCACTTTATCATTAAAGAGCTCCTTGTTTCTCAGATTTATCCGCAGTATTAAAACTCTCTTTGTTTTAATTAGTACTACTGGATGATTCATGAAATTTCATGACAATAATAGCTGTTCTGGATTTTTTTTTCCTGTCTAACAGTTCTTCAGACAATTTGTGTCAGCTGTGCATTGCTTTTAAAGACCTTTATCAATTGAAAACATTAACCTCCAAAGAAAATGCACTTCCCTTGAAGACTGGTTGCCACGAGTGATGAAGTCAAGTTGACCATTCACCAGGACTATTAATTTGAGGCTCAGCTCAGACACCTCTCAAACCCCCGCCTGAAAAGACTTTCTGCATGTGTTTCGTTCAGAGAATCCCCGAGCTGACTGACTACAGGGTTGTGAACCAGAGCATCAGAACCATCCCTTCTGATTTTGTAATCTGGGGACACGCAGAGCGACAGTTACCCAAGACATCCCTAAAATTAAATAATGTGCATAGGACAGACTCAGAGTCACAAATATTATTCTATGGCACAAATGTTATTTTGTGCTTCAGTCTTAGGGGTCAAGAGTCCTCAGTTCAGCTCCTCACTCTGACAGAGTTTGGAATAAACTGGATGATCCTTAATTTACCTGAATTACCCTGTTTCCTTATAAGCTTTTCCAGGCAGAAGACATGTGGTCTTTTATGTCTCACACTGTGGCTGAGGGACACAAACAAATACCACAAGCAGGAATAAGAGTCCATCTCCTCTTCCCTGAAGCTCAAGTCTGAAATCAGTGCTTGAGTCCTTGACAATAACTCCATACCAAACATTTCAATTTGAAATGTTTCATTCAGCTCATATTTTCCGAAGGGCTTGTCCATGTACAGGGGGGGTTTCATTCGACTAAAGTGCAAATTGCTGTAAGGCATCCAAAAGTCAGCCTGAGAGATCAGGCCATGCATTTAGAATACTCTTCATCTAATTACTGCCAGTAATCTTTCCAGTTGGAGTACGTGTGAAAAAGTTAATTATTACCAAAAGATGACCACTACTGGTTGAAGTGGAAGAAAAAGAAGTAGTAGTTAAAACATGTAATTGCCAGCCTGCCTTTCCCACTAATAAACGTAAGGAAGTCTTTTCTTCTCCAATGACTCTTGCACATGTAAAATCTCATTTTCTCAAATTCATGCAAATTCCTGTGAAGAAAGGGCAGAGCAAACTTGACTTATTATTTGTGGACAAAAAATACATGCAGCGAACACGGTATGAAATGTCTGTGGGGAACAGGGACAAGGATATACACGGCTTCTTTACGTCTTTGATAGTAAATTTATAGGCACCATTCTGTTCACAAGGTCTTTTTTCTGACTTTCACTGCTAGTCCATCTGATGCTAGCACTGTACACGCTTGCTATTCACGCTGCAGAACTGCCTTCCAAAAGACGTTTCTCCCCAGAGATAGAAAAGCTCCTGGTGCCTCTCCCTACTGTTCCATTTTTACACCATTTTACCCGAGCTACCGGCCAACCTTTTTCCCAAGCAGGGAAAGAGCAGGAGCCAAATGCCCTTTTTGCATTCACCAAGCAGTTCTCTCCTGGGTACCACCACCCCACAACACAATTGAACAGAAATTTTTGAAGAGGAAGGGCTCTTTCACGGGGAAGAAATGACAATTCATTGCAATGAAATTCACTCAACTTCAGGGTAAAATTCCTTACCCAGAATCAAAACCAGGGCAGTTCCAACCCAACAGAGAGGGGTCGGGCCAGGCGTAGAAAAATCCGGATTGAAATCCATCACGAAACAAAGTAGAGCAGGACCTTTTTAGACTTGCAGAAACCTGAAACATCACGGAGTAAATGTACAGTGAAATTCTCTTTTCTCTCCCCAGAGAGGCACCCCAGTGGCATCAGTTACTTAAGATGTTTTCTTACAAAAAAAAGTGCATCTTTGTACCCTTCTGTACTTAGGCTTGTGTGTCCCAGAAAATCAACACAAATTTGCATCTACCCAGATCAGAGCTCTCAAAGACCATTGCACAGGATTCAGGACCAGATTTCAGTGAAGAGATGCAATAAGAGAAATGCAGAATATGCATGAATATGTTTGGAACCCTGACAACAAGGAAATGCTGAAATTATTAGTAGTTATTAATTTAGGGGGAAGATGACTGAAGTGAGACATAAAAATCCCCTTTAAATACAAAAAAAATTCTGCAAGTAGAAAGAGAACCTATTCTCTATGTCCACGGTGGAAGAGCATAAGTAGTAATGGGCTTATATTGAAGTAAGGGAGATGTACGTTAGGCATTGTGAAAAACTTTTGTTATGACACTGGCACTAAAATAGCACCTGAATTAAATGCTAAGACAACAAGGCGTTCCCACCATCGGAGGTTTTCAGGAACACACACAAAAGAAGTGTTAGGAATAGCACATGCACATCACTCTTGCCTCGGGGCAAGAGCTGGGTTGAATAATTTCACATCCCACCAGTTCTATTTTCCATCATTTTGCAATCATGCAATCTGCATAATTTCCCTGAAGATGAACACCAATGGTTAGTCTACATTGTGAATGGAGATGGTAAATAATCTATCATTTTTTCCTTAAAGTGACTGAGGCCTATGTTCAAGAAAAGCAGGCAAAGTTGCACCAGCATTAACTATTGCACAGCTCCAGTGAAGATTTTGTTGAGAGAAGACTTAGGTTCCTTCTGCAACATGGCACCCTTTCTTAAGCTCCGTTAATAATTTGAACTATGAAAGCCAACCCTGAATTTTCCCTCATCATACTATACACTCCATTGACCATGTAACGATGCTACTCCACAGTGATGCATGTGACATATTTAAAAAATGACACTCAAATGGCAATAGAAACAAGTTTGAGATGCCTCTCTGACACTCTTTTCCATTTCCTCGATGTTGTGGGATAACGGTTCATTGAAGTGCTGACATTTGCACTTGCTATAGCACCGGCAACTCCTACTGCTTTGGAAGACGCTGAAGACCTGCGCATAGTATCAATACATCTTAACCTTCGACAAGAAAACCTACAAACATTCAAGAATTTATTCCGGCTATCTGGGCACCATGGACAATATTTCTTTCATTTGACTGTGAGGAACTTCCCTTCCTGGCAGTTTAGAAAACGCCGGTAACATTACGCGCATTAGTAAAAAATGTTGCCAAAACCCCAAGTAATTCCCCAAAATTAGACTGTTAATATGGCAATACATTTACATGGTTGTAAACTGTAAGCTCTTTATTATAAAAGAACACACCTGCACACCAGATATTACATAAATAGAATACCAAAATGCATAAAAGCAAGCAATAACCTTTTTGAGGTTACGCACGGGGTGGTGTTTATATGCAAGGCTACCTGCTGGCTTTCTCTGAGCAAGAGTTTACAAGGCGGAGTTGGAAGAAGACAATTTTTATTGATTTAACTCTTCCACCACGACCAGGCAGACTGAACATCAGCAGTGACTAAGGTTCATAAGACTAGCTGAAAGAGTCATGTGCTGAGAAAGTTCAGTATGTTTTTGCTTATACAGAAGAACAACAAGGATGTGCATGGAGAACGTTTTCCCCTGTACCAGTCCTTCTCTACACTAGGGTCAGATCCCTGCTCAAACAATGAATTCTCCACCACCTTCTAGGAGGCAGCGAGCTGCAGTTACACTTAAAAAGCTACCTCGGCTTACCATACAGTAAAACAAACGCCCTGGAAGCAGAGAAGACAAATAAGAGGAACTAAATTATTGCTACATTATTTAGTAGGTGGCATGGCCAGTATCTGCGGGAGTAGAAAATAGCATAGAATAACTAACCCCGTAATGTTCTTCCTCCAACCAAATTCTCCCTTGACGTAGTAAAACATGGCCCAGAAGTATCCTCGGATAGGATTAAATAAACACCAAGGGGAGGGGTGTATGTGTCAGGATTTAGAAGTCTGGAAAATAGATGGCTCTCCTGAGACGGATTCATCCCCAGAGCTAAGCCTCACAATCTATTTAGGACTTTCTTTTGAACCTTAGTGAGTTTTTAAGCCTTATCTGATGAGCGTAATGATATTAAACTGTTTTTCATTACCCATAAAAAATGAACAAAAAGGATAAAGCTGCTAGCGTCTCAGGCTATTTGAAAGGAATCAATAGTCTGAATCCCTCAGTATATCCTGCTCATAAAAAAACCCATTTTCTTTAAACTAAAAGGAATTATTTGGACATGAGAAACTAGTTTCACACAAAGTACCTGTGCAAAAAAAAAAAAAAAAAAAAAAAAAAAAAAAAAAAAANAAATGCAAGAAACAAATGTAAAACATACTCTTACATATATAGTAAGATATAGATATATACAACTATATGTGTGGTTTTTACGTACACATATATGCATTCATACACATCCAGAATGTGTATGTGTCTTCTGGATCACACAGAAGAACCAAATCCACCTGCTGGGAGGAGTTTTTGAATCAAACACTAGTCTGGGTCACAGGCCAAGGAAATGTGATAGAGTTAAAGCGGGGCAGAACAGGATACAGTGAGCTTGAGGTATCAGGCCTAACAAAAAAAAAAAAAAAATCTCTATCTGAATACCTCAAAATCTCTAACATTGAGAAACTCCGTATTCACGGTGCTGCACTGTGCTAGGCAGACACACGATCCCACAACAAAGTACACCTTGGTTAGCAACTACGATCCAGAAGCAGAGCTAACTGTGAATCTTCAGTGCAAATTTTTGTGCCAAAATATTGATTTGTTGAAGCCGCCACTTCTCAGAGGAATGCACCCATTAGCAAGAAACAGTCGACATGAAAGTTTATTCACACCTGAAAATTTCTGGTCAAAATGTGTGAGAGAATTATCAGCAATAACCTACTTGTTCAGACCACTTGCTACATATAAAGGCTCAAAACTGTGCTCAACGTCTATTTTTTATATTACTTGCCTAACTTCAGGCTTCAAGCTTCAGCTTGGCCTCATTCATAGGAGGGGCTAGACATTCTTGGAACCTGCTGGGTAAAGCCCTGAGCTGGCTGGTGAGGGAATAGATAAAATAAAACTTTCTCCTTTTTTACTGCAGAACTTGGGAAAATTAATTTTATTTTGATTCAGAATGGGGAAGAAACACTTTACTGAAGAAAGCAAGCATCTCTTTCACAACAGTAATCAGTGATGTCAACTTTATTCTGACATGGGCCACGCTACGTGTTCAGCTGGTTTGTACGGAGAATGGGCGCAGTCCAAGACACAGTTGTGAAAAAAAAAAAAAGTTAAACCATTACAAACCTTTGTGAATTCGTAAATGGGTTACTGTTCTATCTATCACTTTAAAACTATTTAATATCTACTCTTTGAAACACACCCTATTATATATTCAATGATTAATATCAGTCTTTTAATAAAGAATTTGTACACGTTAATTTAAGATATTCAAATCTAAGACATCTTAAAATAGAGAGGCTTAATCCTCCCGTGGTGTAAATAAGGATGATTCCTTGAAAGTCAATGAAGCTAAGCCCATTTATAGCAACTAAGGATCAATCCTGCGTGCCTCCAAGGCTTAATTAACTCTGTGTACTTTTCTATCACATAATGCTCTCAGATGAATTAATGCTTAAGCTCTTATCACCTGTGAGATGTGGAGCATGCATTACGCAGAGCTCCACGAACAGGATATTAGTCTATCTATATTCTTGTGATGGCCTCCCAGGCGTTGGGTGAGGAGTAGCAACAATTACTGTATTTACGCATTCAGTTTAATAAACACAAAGAAAGCATTACCCATCCATAGTACGAGCAAGCCCATACATAGGTAGTCCTTAAAACGGAAGCACAACTTGCAAAAAGGATTCTATTCCCAAACACACAAAAATGTAGATAATGTACACCTAACTGCCTCCACTAAACTGAAGGGCATATGGTATTCATCAGCACAGCTCAAAAACAGAAAGGAAAAGAAGAGTCTTTACCCAAAAAGCCTTGACTATTGCAAACATCAAAGATGAAGAATTAGGGGGGTGGGGGGTGCAAAACCAACAGAACATGTGATTATATTGCAATTTGTACCCAATAGCCAGTATTAGGGGATGGGGTTGGGGAGGGAGGAATAATTGTTGAAATAGCTTACCGAGAAGTTCATCAAGGGATTCCAAACCTGGCTGTCATCGTTAGTATCTTAGTATCACTCCTTTCTTGTTATGGCTGTGAAAGTAACTCTGGAACATCTGTACTATTTTTAAATGTTTTTAATCTTTATTGCTTCCATCTTTGGTTTATTCCAGAATATTGCCTCACAGCAAAGTAAAAAAGCACCATGTCATTCTGAGGTTGGCATACTAAATTTTCATATGCAGCTATTGGAGACAGATTTATAAACTAATTAAGTATAACAATCTCATAAGCGCTGCTTATGTCTGAAGAGTCTCGTATCAACCAGCTGAGCTATTCCAACGGATAAAAAACACAACTTATTCAATAGAAACTTTTGTAGAATCAGGCCAAAATTATTCTCTGTTTAATGTAAACCAACCCATATGTGAACACCTTGGGCAAACTTGCCCCAAGTTATTAAATTACTTGATTTTTGAAAACAGCAAACTCAGAATCAATGATAAATTCTTACTCGTTTCCCTCCTCTACTCCTGTATGCACTCACCAGGTTTACTACTGCTTCTAATTCCACTAAAACTAAGTTGCCGAACACAGCAAGAATTGCCGTCTTTCCCCCTTCTATACCTCACTTGTGTTTAATCTGCTGTTTCTGTCTTCCCAGATCCAATTCAGACTTCCTGGCCAAGGATGATCTTTTTTGGTAATACTTACATCCTGTACTATAGAATGTTTATAAAGGCACTCCAAATAACAGGTGAATAATAAGCAGTATTTTGAAATCAGCTTTACTAGAACAAAACCCCGAACAACAAAAAAATACGGAAATGCAATATTCTGCTAGATTGGTGACAAGTTCTGTAAAGCAGCTAAAGCCATTTTTATTCCTGTCTACTTTTTTTTTTTCCAATGCAGGAACACATTAGATTCAGTTTGTTGCATGTTTGGTCCTATGTGTAGCACGTATTTGCTGCACTCTTTGTCACTTCAATCTGTTTGTTTCTTAAAAAAAATTCCATAGCAACTTACATTTAAGAACCTATTTCTCCTACAGCAATTTTATTATAAACAGGTATTGAAGCAGGTTTTAAACCATTAACAGAAGATCAAACATCTCAAACTCTTAAGTTTTTTCAGTTGTTCTTACACCATACCAGACTATCAAAGAATTGTCTTTTATGATTCCCTGTTATGGACTTGGATTGTTTACAATTGATTTTAAAAAGGGAAAAAATGCCTTCCCTAGAGAATTGAACTTTTGAATGTCACAGGTGTAGGTGTCCATATAGTCAAGAGACTCCTGAAACTCCCACATTTAAAATGGGTTTATCTTCTTCCTAAAGCCGTACTGACAGCACTCACTCCACTAAATAACGCAAGCAGCTGAGAGAACCCAGCCTGACTCCGGGATTCCCACTGGCTGCCGTGAGTACGTTTGGAATTGGTTCCAAAATTTCATTTTCCTCTGTGACTCCAGGCATATCGTTAGTATTGATTAACTGCAAGCGCAACGATATAGTATCTTGTCCTTCAATATTATTTCAGACTAATCCAAGAGCTGCTGGGTAGATATTTCTTTGAAATTCCCGGATCCGAAAAAGACAAAGAGATGTGCGAGAAATGAAACCCAAGCCATGGCTCGGTCCTCAACTGCAAGCACCCCAGAAGAGAGCAAACCACTTGCCTGTAGCACCCTTCCATGGTATTTTCCCTGCCAGGTGACCAAGGTGACCACTTCCATCTGGCTCAGTCACCAAACGGAGGCACCACCTCAGAACTCATCTCTGGACACAAGATGTATTTTCACGTTTGCCTGTGACACTTCGGATGTACAACACTGGCAATGTCTTTAGACTCCTTGTGACTCGATCAAAGTTTCTTTTCCTGCATACAGCTCTTGTAAACTTGAATATGTGTATGTACACATGCAAGAAACCCTGCTATAAATATAGGCTGGACTTGCAATTTCTCTTGAATGTGAAGAATTGAGAAGTTTTTTCCATTATAAAAGTCTCCTGAAAATCAAACTGGGCTGTAACAATCTAGTCAAGGCTGTTCATTAGAGAGTTTCACTGTTAATAAAATGCAAATTATGACCACAGCATGTGCTCTTGAGTAACAACCTGATTGAAGACGGAACCAGATGACATGCATGAACCTTTGGTATACAGGAATCAGTAAAATATTGGTAAGTAGAATGACACAGGAAGAAATCTACTACCGCCTGTCTCGCTTTTGAAAAATACCCCGGGTGAGAAGCTGACACTAAACAGCAAGTATTTTAGGGTAATGAGTACATGCGCACATGGCCTTGCTTAATGGAGCCTACATCACCACAGCGATAATTGAAAGACAGAACAATTTTCTTCAAGGGAAAGGCCTTTTCAGGTAAACCATTTACAACACAGACAGAACAAGGACAAAAGTGGTTCAGATTCTTCTCTCCCATCAGAAGGAAACAGATAGATTGACTCTGCTATATTTAGAGAAGTTTTCTAGATTTATATTGATAGAACAGAATTTGTACCAAAGTATCTCAGATACAAATAATTGAGATGATGATATAACATCTGTCCTCTTTTCCAAAATCCTCACTTTCTTATTTAAAACCAGAACAGTGGAATAAGGCATGATCATAATACTTAATTGCTGGGCACTTGCTTATTGTAAATCTGTTTCAATAATAAATTCCTATTCCTCCAGGTGACACGTTCCTTTTAGTGGAGCTTCTAAATTCAAATTCATTCCTAGGGTATATTGTTCTACTCTCTTGACCTCCATCAAGGTCATCTTCCATTTTTGTACAGGATGATGGAAATGTGGCCACAGATCAGTCATTCTGCAAAAAAACCTACTAATTTTTAAGAGGAGGTTGGCTATAAAGAGGTATTTGTATCTTCTGGTATCAGTACTCTCAAGAAACATGGGGATTTGATAGCAGATGGGCAACCAAATTTACTTTGAACTTCAAAAAGCCATTTTGAGCAAAGTTTAAGTATTTAAAGCAAAGCAATTTATGCACTTCTACATCATAATTTCATCTCACCCATTGCTAAAATAAGCCACATGCATTTTTAAGTAGTCTTATTAAGAAAGGGTCTTAAAGGCTTTTGGGTTTTGTGGGGTTTTTATTTTATTTTTTATTCTTTGGGGGGATATGGGGAGGAATTTTGAGTTTAATTCTTCTCCTACACCTTTTTTTCTAATTAACATCAAAAATATATTATATTAGAAGACATGGAAAATTGCTCACAGAGCACTCACTTCTTACAGTAGGAGAAAAAGCCTTTTTTTTTTCCCCTGCTAATCCTCAGTTTAAAAAAAAAAATCTTTTAATATTTCTGGGGTTTTTTTTTAACTGCAGAGTGAATCCATTAACAAAGATTGAGAACAGAGCTGAAAAATCCAGAATTTGCTCATCTGTGCGTTTTTCCTCCTGCTCGCCTACTGTCCATTTCTACTACTAATTTAATCAACTTCTAACACATCTGTAGTATTTATCATAAGCTCGTCTGCTTTAAGCTAAAGACTCTAAAAAAAGACATAAAATCATGGCATTACATTGATCAGAAATAAAGCTTATTTAAGCCAAAATACTTATGAACTGATTTAAATACTAATGAGGCTGACAGTTACAGAGTGTCAGAATGAGTACAGGAGCGCAGAAAATACCAGTGGCCTTGCTGTATTGTGAGCCCTTTAAGTGGACAGTAATTAGCAACTAAAGAGGATCTTTACTACTGTTTAACTATCAATATCCCTCAAAAATGGACTAAAATCAAAAATTCCACATACATACTTGCAGCTTGTTTCTGGTACAAATACAGAACTATGCTCGGGAAATGGCATGTAACTGCATGTGAATTATACTGTATCTTTTGGGCAGCTAAAAATCAACACCTGGAATTTTTAACTTGTTTCACTCTCTCATTTCCTTGCCTCAGTGAATTCTCAGACTATCTATCACCCCTCCAATGCTACCGGGAAATACTGTGAATATGCAACAAACGGCTGGAGGATCTATTACCTTGTCTGCTCGTAACACCTGACTATTGGAAAAACCAGAAGAATATTGCCTCATCGTAGACTCAAGACTTCAGCAGGAAATTGCAAGTTCAGTACTGAGTCTGATGCCTGGCTTTTGTTCTTTTTGGAGACTTGGGAGTGCACAATCACACAGCCTGGGCCACCACAGAAAGCCACCTACACCTCCTTTGTGTCAGGCTGGCAGAAAGAATAGGCAAAACACCGGAGACGCCCTGAAAATAATTCTAATTTCCAGGGGCTTTACACAAAACAAGAAACCCGGCTGCTACACTACTGGACAGATTCATACTACAAATTTACCCCATTATTAAGCACTATCAACCGGTAATTATGCCTTATTTTCTTTTCCACAGGCAAGATCTGATGCTCACTAACAGTGACGAGATGAATTCTAAAAACTAAAAGCTGTGGACGTTTTTAAGGCTATCTGGCATACCAAACACAGAAACTTCCTCAGGTCTTTACTGACCGTATAACTGGGTTTTTTATAATCTTGGGCTTGCTATTCTTTAAAGTAGTGCTTGTATTTTGAGAAACTCTAACGGTCCGACTACGAACTGGAAACCAAACTACACTGAGCGCTGTACGCAACAGAATAACAGACCATAGCCTAAAGCACTTACAATGCCAGTGTCACCTGGCATAAGAAATACATACAACAGGAGCAGAAATATTAAAGAACAACATTCGAAAAAGGAAGTTAAAAAAAAAAGGAATATTCTGCCAATTCTTTGCAAACAAAACCTCTCGTTTAGAATAAAAATACAGAATGGAAAGCGTGAGGGGAAAGTAATACTGTTTTTTCCTATTCTATCATTATTTCCATTTTGACTTCTAGAACACTCCCGCTTTATTTTACTCCCTGTTTTAAAAAGCGATGCTTGTATATTCCAGCTATCAAAAGCCAGTACGGTTTCGTTCATTTTTGTTTGACTCTCTTTAGTGAGCATGGCTGAAGTTGATGAGCGTTTTTATCCCTCTATAACTGTATTTTAGGGAATAATTTATTTAACAGAAAAATTAACTTCAACTACAGCTAAACAAAAACAAGCCTCAAAAGACAATGCAAGTACAGAGATTTTATAGACCGAAATTTTCAAAGGCTTGGAAAGCTGAAGCTTTCCAAATTCCAGCCATTTTTACAGCAGTGACTTATTTATGGTATACAGACATTGCTTTGCTGCTCTCAAAAGGCTCGGTCGCAGTGACCAGCACGCTGCAGGTACCAGAAGACTGGCAGTTATCGCTGCTGATAATCATTTGATCTGGTAAACAGGAAGTACAGGATCTGCAAGCTGTTGCTAACTTCAAAGACAAAAAAGTCTGCTATTGCCACTGTAAACATAAAAAGAGACACAACTATATCAATACATACTGGGTTCATTTTATGTACAGCGCTGAGGAAGAAAAAGCTGAGTTTGAAGTTCATCAAAACCTGAGCTGCCATATGCAGCATGCAGTTTAATTAGAAAAACCACAGCATTTGGGCTGCCATGACCATAGCAGGCGATAACAACTACATCAGATATTTAAAATTTGGAAAAAATATTTTAAACTTAAAAGCTGCATTCCTTTCATCTTCTGCCTGACCTTCTACTTCAATTTTCCAAAGCAGCTACCCTTTTGCTCACCTTTGCACTGTCCTTTTAACACTGCTATTAAATATTTATATTACAGCAGAGCCCAAGGCTTAAATCAAAAGCAAAGCTCTGTCATAGAAAGCACTGTGAATTCACATAAAAACATAGCTGTTGCACAGAATAGCCTTTCATACAAGTAATGATAACATTATAATATACTAAAACAAAAAGTAGTGGTATAATAGGCAAAGTATGTTTAACACAAAACTCATTATGGCAAAGCTACAGACAGATTCCAGCCCTGCACATCCAGAAGTCTCTGCCAAACCCCAGGTACGCCCTGAGCAGCGCTTTAGTCTTACAGCTACAAGTCTAAAATACATAACCAGACAGATGATTATTCAGCTTAACTGCCAATACATCAAAACTTCATTTCCACAGTAATCCTTTTAGACTACCAAAATACCAGACTGACAGAACATAACACATGTCAATTGGGATATGCAATAACTCCGAGTGAAACACACACATTTAAACATATACTGCTACTGACTGTTAGTCAAGTAACAAATTATTATCAGTAAAAGCTATAAGCTTATCTGAAAAAAACACAGCTTCAGCAATGAAATGTGAAAGCATCAAGAAAATGAAACTAAGCAGAATAGTCAGTAACATATGTATGGACACAATTACTAAAATTCGCATTACTGCATTCAGAAAAAAGTTAGTTCAAAGGTTTCCTATGTGCCCTGTAGTCACAATGAGTCAGGTCATTAATCTCCACGGCCAAAATAGAATAATCACTGCCTTACAAATGTGCAAACGTATTTTATTTAATCTTCTTCCTTGTGCTTTTTATTAAGTTCCTCCCTGTCCTGAGGAATTCATGATCTACCTCCTCAGTGCTGGTAAAGCTTCATAGGAGCAGAAATGGGTTACAGGGACTGTAATTTCAGTGCGATTTGCTCTTAGGTTAGGCACGGACTTTATCTTTCAAAGAAAAAGCAATGCTAGACATTAAGATTCAATTGCTCCTTAAGAAGTTATTGCTCTGCATTTAAGTATTCTCATCTTCTAGATCCCTTTTTTCTGTCCTTCCCATTCACATCTTCTATCTCATTATGTGTATGAAATTCAAATGATCCTAAAAATCAATACAGCAAGTTCTCTACTGCTTTCCATCTGTTTTCATTTGCACTGTCCCAATCCAATTTCTCTTAACTTGTCTTTCCCAGGTAACTTACCTTCATTTCCCTTGCTCAGATTCAGTTCAATAATAAAAAAAAATAACCGCCTGCAGTCAGTCCAGAAGCCGACCTAAATACACTTATGCTCCAACACTGCCTGAAAATAAAAGTCAGTCACTGTCGTCTTTAATCCTCATTCTTCCCTTTGTGTTAATTTCCTACATTTGGAAAAAAACAATTTTGAACACACTGGGGGGAGGCAAAAGCTTCTATTTCATGTTTTGTTAACATACTTCTAATTCACTAGAGTTCTACTGATTATGGGGTATGATAGTATGATAGGCTAATGAGATTTGTTATCTTCACGTGATCAGATATATGTATGAGAATTCAGCTACACCATAATTCTCATAAATAAGGTCCATCAATGTACGACAGGTGTGTTAGACTCAGCCTGAAGCTTTGTGGATGGTCAGCAACGACCTGGTAAGTCAGCAGAGAAGGCAGAGTCTGAGATCTCTCACTGTACTGAAAAAAGGGTGGAACCCAAGGTTTTTGCCAAAGAGACACTGAGTTGTGTTTGTGCAGCTGTAAAAGAATCAAGATTTCTCCCTGACCAAAGCAACAGTGTTATTTTAAAAGACTTCATGATGCTTTCTATAAGAATCAACTGCATCTCGGTTTAGCTAATTTACTCATAGTTTATGGCACAATCTGGGAAGCATCTGCCAAATTCTACATCAGAAACAAACAGATTTCACTGACAGATCAAACCTTCAGAAGCAAAATAGCCATATATTGTCCTGATATGCCACTTCTAGGAAGTCGTGCTTGGGAATCACCTATCCTATATCCCGTCTTCCCAAAGCGAGACCTAGAGCCCTCTGCACTCCCTGCTGGTTGGTAAGACATACTTTCCAGTTTGTCTGATGAAGAGCTCTGCGCTGCCAGCCTGCGTGGCTACATTTTGTATTTATAGCAAAACTCAGTATTGAGGTGATCATTAAAAGTCGCACTCACTTTTAGTAAATAGTTTATTTTCTAACCAGGTGACACAAGGATACTGAGACATTAACATAAACTATCTGCTTACCTGAATCAGAGAGAGACAGCTACAGCATCTCTAAGAAACCAATAATCCCCCATCAGAAGTGTTTAAAACTAATTGTTTGATTACAGATAAAACTTCAGAATTATATGAAAGTCCTGGAGTTTCAATCTAAACTTTATTCTCAGATAAAATGGATAAACTTGCCCTCCATCCCCACATTTAAGAAAGGAAATGCTGAACATAATTGTGTTTATTAAAGGAGCATCTCCTCGGTTAAGGAGCGGGTGAAGCCTCTTAAGACTGTTGCCTTGACTGCCCACAGAGGTGCAATCAATCTTAGAAAAAAGCCAAAATAGTCTTAAATATCAAGAGCAGAGTTTTCAGGTATTTACACAGTAAATGCTTTATTAAACTTCACATTGACAAAAAAAAAAGATTTTTTTTAAGAAAATGTTTACTTCAGTATCGGGCAAGTGTTAAAGCTAGATTTTGGGTGGCAAACGATGAGCAGCACTTCCTTCTCTGGAAACGGGCAAAATAATACTTGCCGACTCTGTGACAAGCGGGAGTTCACAGCACCGAGTACCAATTCCAGCACCAGCTCCCTCCTCATACAGAGTGTTTCTAAGACATACAGCAAGGCAAAGGAAAAAGTCCTTGAGCCCAAATGGTCTTTCTTACTGCAACTAAGTTCCCCTGATATAAAGGACAGTCCTTTAAGGATGCGCATAAAGATCTATATTGTTAGTAAATAACGTCACGATAAATAAAAGGACACCGTTGGTTGTCAGCAGGAGCAGCGTGGGGTTAGAGGAACAGCTGGACTTGGAGATCTGGCTTTTAGATACACTCCTGGCAATTAGAACCCAACATTTAATTGTCTGGAATAAAGCCCAAGTGACTATTGCGTCTTATGCTAAGGTCTGACATTTGAATGTATTTATTTGATTTCAAGGTTATATTCTGTTTGTATCTTTTTTCATTAGTTCTGCAGCACATCATCAGAATTGGACACTTTTATGATCACACTGATTCTTTTGGTTAATTTTTATAACAACTGGCGGGTACCTGTCTCTCCTCCCCCTTCTACTTACATCGTATTAATTCAAGGGTATTTTTTTTAAAGTCAAATAAGAACGGAATAGAACAGTGCTGTTTTCAAAGCGGCCACTACCAGGGAGCTTCGAAAAACGCAGTCTTTTTTCTCCCTACAAAACATTTCACAATGGTTATTTCAGCAGTAACCACCCTGTGAAACAGTGCCTCTGCTGGGAGAAGTCAACATTTCTATACTGGCTTCACACAACTACAGAGAACGACAGCAGCAGCATTATGGCCCTGAATGAAGTTACTAGACATCAGCCAGAGTACAACAGGCAAACTCCTTCGCAGTGTCTGCTGAAAAAATACCATTACATTCTTCTACATATAATGTACTGAATTCCAAGGAAACGTCTTGGGTCTGGAGCAAGCCTCAGGCTTTTGGAATAGCTGTATTTTAGGCTTAGAGAAACACTGTGGAAGCAAAGAAAGAGTTTCCAGGATAGCAGAAGCACCACACACGTCAACTCCTGCCCAAATGACACTATGAAGTGGCAGACTCACGCTGCACCAGCTTCCCAATGCTTGACAGGACAGGACAAGGGGTAATGGTCACAAACTCAAACATAAGAAGGTCCATCTCAAGACGAGGAGGAACTTCTTTGCTGTGAGGGTGGCAGAGCCCTGGCACAGGCTGCCCGGAGAGGTGGGGGAGTCTCCGTCTCTGGAGACATCCCAACCCCGCCTGGACGCGTTCCTGTGCCCCCTGCTCTGGGTGACCCTGCTCTGGCCGGGGGTGGGACGGGGTGATCTCCAGAGGTCCCTTCCCACCCCGGCCACTCTGGGATTCTGTGACACAGAAAGGTCATCCAGAATTTAACTTCCAGACCCCACAGACGGGGAACTCACACCTTCCTCTTCCAGCTACCACTGAACTACTCATCTGTACCCAAACCACAGAGTTTTAATGGCTCTTTTTCCCTCTCACACCCCCACAGAAAGTACCAAACAGCAAAGCAAGCCCACTTTCTCTAAATCATGTCAACGTCTCCCATTCACGGCATTCACCTTCCCAACATGTCCCCTTCTACCTACTCAAGTCAGGGGGATGCTAAAAAAATTACTTCTCTATTAACAGGAGCACTGGAAGTTCACTTCAAAATTTATGGCTCCTGTTTTAAAGCATTAGAAAAGATGTTCCCTCCTTCATCAACAAATGGGTTTGATGGAAAGTCTCCAGGAAGATTTTCCGTATACTGCTGATAAACTAAAGAGCTCAAAATGCTAAGCCACAAGTGAAAATAGTGATACAGCCTGAAGAGGTCTTCACACAAAAAGTACAGAAATTAGACAAGCTAGGCACCTTGTGAAATTGTGAAACTTTAAAGAACTAAACAATGAATAAGAATTAACTATTTTTTGCCCCAGAAGCATTAATGCTCCTGCAGCACGGCTAGAAGGTAAAAGAGAGCTTAACAACAAACAAGAATTTTTACTTATATAATATCTACTGCAGGTATTGAGACAGACCAGGCAAGAAAACTAATTTTGGGGGTTTTTTTTAGACGCTCCCTCACCCACAGAGACTAGCAAACAGTTCTACTTTAAGTCACATATACACATAAGAAATCAGATTCAGCTAGAATACATAAAAGATGCTGTTCTTAAGAAATATTTCCAGCAGAACTGCAGCTTCAAGAAAAATACTACCCAATCCTTTTGTCACAGATTGAGTAACAGGTTTTAAGGAGACAGTATTAAGGAGAAAGGTTTCTTTTGAATCACCCACATTTACGGGGTGATTGGGAACACCGGGGGAATATTGTCGCTATTTACAAATAATTCATAATTTTAGTAATGAAAATACATTTAAAATGTATTTGTAAAGGGATGGTCCATATTTAATTGAATACCCTTTTCTGTTAACCGTTCTGATAACACCATTGCTTTGAGGACTGTGAGTTAAGGGAGCTAATACTTTCTAATAGCATATAAAGATTATGCCGCTGAGACTGACAGAATCATTGGCTTTATGTCACAGAATACAAATGCCTCCTTTCTTCTGTATGATGGTGGCTGCCATAGAAATCACGCACAATCTTGGAAAAAACTACTGGGAAATTATACTTGTACTAAAGAGAAAGCTGAAGCAATGAACATGATCTTGATTTTTATTATTATTATTAAAACAAGCTTGAATCTAACAACATTATTCTACTCAATCTCAACAAAATGAGTTAGAGTACTTAACTGTCTGCAATTCTCCACAGCAGGGACTGTAATAGTGGGTATGGGTTTCCCCCAGGGGAAAGGAACAACAAAGCCTGTGTGGATGGACACAAAGACCGCGTGCAAGCTTGAAACAACAGAAGTGAATAGCAAGACAGCGATGAGAAACTTGATTACTGAAAAAAAATAACCAACCCACAACTATTCCCCTTGTGGGCATGACTCCTCCCAGATTATGGAGAACACCAAAACACAAGCACCATCCCAACTGCAGGAAACAGGCGAGTGTCCTGAAATCATCTATAGCTGCTCTGTCAGTAGGGCCAAGAAGGGTTGGTAAAACATACTTAGCACTCTGAAAACTCGGGTCTTAAATCTGGATAACAAAATCTCTTATTTAATGATTATTTACATTACCTATTGCATGAAGGATCGTCTTTTTGCTGCCGATCACTCTCTTATACATGTGTTTCATGTCCCTCAGAACTTCAGTGGAAAACATTCAAACAGACAAGGTTGCAAGACTCACAGTAGGTTCTTTCAGTGAACTAACTGGTCCTTCTTATTTCAACAGAAGGAAAAAGTCCCTTCTGTTGACATCAGACAGAGGTCCAGAACGTACAGTCTCAGGGATTCTTTGAAGAAAGCATGAAGTAGGATAGAGGAAAAAAAAAAGGCTCTATTAGTTCTGTTGATCCACATTTTGATGAAAGCTTAAAATGTAAATGAAAAGAGAGAGAATAGGGATGAAGCATCTTTAAACTTGCAACAAATCATTTTATATTGATAGAGTCCTGGGCTTAAATCCAGGCATAGCTATTGCCTTAATGCAGACTGATTTCAGGAGACTTAAAAATAGCCAAGATACTATGGTGACTGGCAGGCATTGTAGAGACAGCTGCCAAAGTCAAATTGATTTTTTTTTTCCCTTTTGAAGGACTCCAGATAATTTAAGCAACGCTACAAATTAAAGAGCACACGTATGACTTCTTGATGATTTAAAATACACAGCCCCCGGGAGGGGAGCTGTTCCTCCACCCTCACCTTTGAGAAGGACAGGGAAATCATGTGTAGACTGACCCCACAACGCTGGAAAGGGTCCAAGTGAGCGATTTGCTGTGATCTTGCTCTGTATGATCATGCCCAATTCAGCTGCTCTGCTCAGAGCTCTGAAAAGCATGAACTCTAGGGCTGCAACAAATGGCAGTTCCTAGTATTATGCACTATTAACAGATGGGACCATCTCGGGATTTCGCCAGGCAGAAAACTCAATTACACTCCACATCTACTTAAGGCAGGGCTGCAACAAGAGGTCACGCAGGCTACACAAACAGGTACAGGTCACTGGCAGTATCTGCAGGAACAACTCCAAATGGTGCTATGCTAGAGAAGGTCCAGAGGGTAGCAGAAGGCACAAGTTTGGGTATGGTGGGGTGTTTGTCTTTCCTCGTGTTAAAACCTTCCGTTTGTACCAAAAGGTTAGGCAGGTGAAGGCAGAGAGGAATTGGGAGAGGTGGGGGTGGTGTTTTAAAGCATTTTCTAATCCATTGAGAACACTGCCTGCTTACAGCATTCACACATCTAAGGCTCTTGAGATATTGCTTCCAACAGCAATATAAATTAATTCAAACATGCATTACAGGTCTGATTAATTTCCAGCTAGTGACATTTTAGAAATAAAATACATGTCATGTGGCATACAATACATCTCCAAGCGCTTGTACTTCCCATATGCGGAAGGTTTGCTGATTATAGTGAAGCTCAAGCCTTTGATTGTTGATGGTTGTTAACATTCTGGAGAAATTTTAAATAAATAGTACTGGACATTATTCGCTGCTTCAGCAGTAAAGGTTAACAAAAATGAACACCAATCCATTCAGCTTACAGTTTTTTATATGGTCGGGGTATACAGAGTACTACTTAGCATAGAGCTTTTACATATAACATTTGTAATGCGCTTGGCCTTCAGTTTCATACTACAGAGATGCGACAACCCTTAAGTAGATCCACGTGAAGCAGACTAGTCCTATAATCACCCTTCTGCACATAAAAAGCAGACAAACACAAGCAGATTTCACAAAGGCTAACGTTAGCCCTGTGAAGATCATCTCCTCGGTTTCCCCTTACAATCTAAGTGCTCAATGCAGGTAACATTCCCCACTGCCGATTAAAGGAGCCTGAGAAGGCCAGTCTCCAGTGACAAACATTAGCCATTAAAAATATCACTCACAGATGTTAAGCAGCTCGCTGAAAATCACATGAGTTACGACAGAAAGGACTGTATACATGAGGAAGGAATGGGGTTATTGCCGTCAGGTAACTGCACCACCCTCGTGCCACAGTCAAGTTCCTCCCTTTAAAGATAGCTGAGATATCCCTCACCTGAGATATTCACTTGCTGAGTCCAGTAATCAAGGGTGAATTCATTCACCTGATGAATTCGATATCAACATTAGTATTTATATACACACGTACATTCGTATGTTCCCTAAAGAACAAAATGCCCAACACAATAAAAATTCCAAAAAGAAAAGCTCGCTATACTGACTAAAATTGTGAATCCAGATTTCCAGATATAAAAAACATTAGGTTTGTTTTTCAAAAATGCATTATAACTTGTAATATATTCCTCTTGCAATGAACAGATAATCATAACTGTGTGTTTAACATTGACAACTTAAATATAGATACCAGCTCTGAAAGTATTATTGAAATAACAAACACACATAAACATAGCTTTTTTCAAACTACAAGTTTCTACAGGCAAGGACGAAGCAACAAAAATTTGATATGGTGAGGACTGATTCCTCACCCCCACAAATCTTTAAAATCAAAGGGCTTCCAACTACTTAAAATATAGGGGGTTTTGGTTGAAACCTCGGGTGCTCATTCTCATCGGCCTGGGTTTCCCTCTAAAACCACTCTGGCAAAACCCAGCAACCGTCACGCTATGTATTTCAGTACTCCTTTTTTATTACAAATCTTTATACAGGGGGAGAGGGGGCACTGGTTCCCCATTATGAATTTGCCTACAGAAATACCTCCTTGGTACAATCACTAAATAGGATCCCTATTTAAAGATCACCTTTACTCAGTCCTCCAAGACCATTAAAGCGTAAGTATCCATTACATGTTCTGCCCAGACTATTAGGAAGGTCAAATGTTGCAAGACAGCTACCTTTCAGCTCCAAATGTAATTACGCTTCCTGAAAATCATACTGCTTGCATTCTTTTTGAAATCCATAATGAGATTTTCATACAGAAGCAGCACTGTAGAAATGATAAACCCTTTCTATCATACCAAGGCTAGAAAATAAGATCTCTGTTTAGTTCAAATACGCGGCAAGAATGATAAAGTCACAGAGAAGTTCGTTCTGAACATTAGAGCCGGAGCTAGTACGGCTCATCAGGAATGGTTCCCATGTTGCTTTAGAAAAATAATTATAATTAAGATCAAGTTTAACGTATCTTTCATTATTATAGATAAGGCACAACAATATCCAGAACAGTCTAACACACAAATATACAAACTTAGAGGAAGACTTCTCTTGGTTTATTCCCACGATTGGTATATTCACAGACTAAAATTTGCCCTGTAAATGAAAGATATTGACCTACAGCCCTTGCCCGCAGAGATAAGAGGGTCACTACTATTGTCAGATGAAGTCCTCTCCCTCAAGAACAGCCAAAAGCCTAAATTGTTGGTCCTATACAATGAACAATCTTACATGTAACTGAAATCTGAAGGCTCCAGAAAGAACATCTGTTAGACAGGGGAGATTGTCATGGTTCATGTGCACAATATGAAACACCTATTTTAAACGCAGTTAGCAAAATATGAATGTTCTAGGAGTTCCTATATGAGGATGAAGGGGAAAAAAAAAAAAAAAATTCTTACTTTTCACCCTTTTCCCAAAAGCATTCTACCTAAACATCACGCTCATGACAATTACCCTTGCCCTAGTAGGTATAAGGCAGCCAGACAACTTCTTGCAACTGGATTGTTACAGAGCCAACAGACGTATGTTATTCAAACTATCCCATCCATCCCCTGTGCTGACAGCTCACAGATGAGAATAACTTGTAAGGTGCCTGGAGATGTCCAGCTGTTTGGAAGCCAGCTTAATTAATTAACCATGGGCCTAACTGAAAGACCGCTGAAGTCAACAGGAAAACTCCAGCTATTCTAACAGGCTTCATATCACTCCCTGCATGCAGTTCTGCTTCTCAGTTGAGAGACTAGCTTCACTGATTTCAAATATCTTCACATCTCTTAATTCGTTATTTAAAGCTCAGTTTGTAGTTGCCAGATAAAAGGGTTATTTGTAAATATGGCCCATATTGTGGTATCAGATGGAGACCCGTGCAGAAGTCAAGCTCTCAATGTGGCAGAAGCCGCACGTCCGAACATCAAAGAAACAGCTCTGGTTTTAATCCTGAAAGTGTTTTTGTATTTCCATTAACTTTCTCTCTTAAGCACATTTACATATTTGCAGGTTTTTTTCACTACTAAAGCCAAGAATCCTCGTGCTGGATCAGCTCAATAGTCCCAATTTAAATAAGTGGGAATTCTAATGCCAGCAAAACATCCCTCGATACTCCTGATAGCTTGAGACTGCTATTTGGGTATTTTAAAAGTTCCGAATAGGGACATCACTACCAATTACACTCAGAATGGAATGACTTGGAGAAACTTAGCTATAAAAATTAGCATTTAAAAACTGTTATTAAGCTAGCAGTAACCCTGACGTAGTACAGCATGTCCCTCTGCCATAAAAACTTCCCCATGTGAAAACAAACAGCGAATCGGGTCATGAACACGTTGGCACCATTTTGGCAACAACGCATTAGGCAAACAGAAGGGATAACCCAGGTTAAGTGATACCATACTAGCGTAATAATTTAGAGAGATAGAAAAACATCTGCATTAATACATGGCTCTCCAAGAAAACTTTCACCACCTAAGGCTGGGATTTCCTGAAATTAGCACTTCACCTTATGCAGGAGCTAAGGGAGGAAGAAATTTTGTTGAAATTTATTTATAATGGTTTCAGCATTAACTTTATGTACTCAACAGAACAACTTATTACTTTCAAAACACAGATTAAAGATGACTAATTGAAAAAGAACTTCTATTTAATGAAACATAACCCCATAATTTTGGGTAATGACCTCGCTGTTTAGTCACCTGAACTACAGTCTTTATCGGTCAGTGAATGCTGAATGTCAACCAGTTCCACACCACTCCTAGATGCTCACTGTAGTGGAGTTTAACAGTGTCTTTCCAAACTCAGGTAGAGCTTGAGTGATATCAATTTAATCTGTCTTGCCAGCCAGGTCATACTCTATTAGAATTTCGTCCACTGAAAAGTTACGTGGCTGGTCCTTAGAGCAATGTACCATCCACATACCCAGGTAAAGGACAAAAGCATATTTTGGGGCTTATCACTGCTAATGACCTTTCAGGATTCAGGTTTTTGACAGAAGTATGGACTAGCATTTAATTTATGAAATACCATTAGGTCTTTTATCAGATTTGAGAATTATCTACCAGAGGGACAGGTCTGGTTTTTTAAATAAACCAAAAACTCTATTTCACAAAGATTGAAATCTCTCATACTTGTCAAATGAGAAACGTGGGCAAGTGTTGTCATCCAAAAAAAAAACCAAAAAGCATTTTAAATTGCTAAAATGTTTCACTTACAAATTTCAAAATGAAAAAACCCACCTTTATCTTTGTAAGCATCTGTTCCAGGGGAAATTTAAATACAATGATTTTAAAAAGCCCTTTAAACATAGAAAAAAAAATTAAAAAAAAAAACAAAAAACCAGACCAGTTTGATTCATGCTGTCAAACTGCAATTGAACTACTGCATTTTTTCAGCTAGCATTCCCTTTCTTCTGTCCTCTAAGAAATCCAAACTTTTCTTTATCTAGCAAGCAAATATTCAGCCATTATTTGCTGTTCTGCTTTGCTCTGCCAGAGAATATTAGGTATTTTGTATCTTGTATTCATTCCCACATATTGAATTGTAGTATACTGCAATATTATTAATCAACAGATCTTTAGAGAAAGGCTTGCCCGGGATCATCCTGGAATTATGTCACAGTGTTAAAAACTACACCCCAGTCGCCCAGCCTTGTGCTGACACCCTGACAATCGGAATACATTTCTCCTGTCGGACTTGCATGTCTCCCTCTGTGTAGGGTGAGGAAAACCAAACAAAATGATCCTCAAGTATTACACCGGAGCAGGGGAAGAAAGGAATTTAACAGCTTCATACTTGCATGGTAACTATACAAATTAGTCCCCTGAAATGGTTATACTGATTATACTTTACCAGATGCAAGGAAATACGATGGAAGGATTAAAAGGATTAATTTTTCCGCTCAAGAATAAGTTAGAGTGCAGTTTTCATTTGTGGCTTATTTTAGGTCTTGAGAAAGTGACATTTTAATATGAGAAAGGTCAGTCTCGTCAACTTAAAAATAATTAGATAGTGTTGTACTATACAAATTGCAAGTTACTTCATAGAATCCTTTCACTTAAAAGGTCTCTAGAAAAGCATGTATATACATATATACACACACAGAGGTAGGTCTTTTTCTCCCTTCCTTCAGCAATGCATCATTTTTGAAAGTTTAAGAACATTAGAGGCTTTTCTTCCTGTATATACCAGGAAAAATCCTTCCCAGATAAAATGGCCCTGGCTGTCTAATTAATGCCTTACAACTATTTGATGGACAATATGCCCAAGACTGACAGACAGGAGACAAAGTTCAAGGTGTACCAGTGGGAAGGAGAGTCCATTATAATTTTTTTTAACATCCTAATAGCTCTTAAAATGCAGGATTCAACACCATAGCCCACTTCAGAACTATTCTGAAGCTCACTAATACAGTCTGTAGCAATGCTACAGTGGAAAACTGTGGAGCAATTTAAGAAGAAAAAAATAGTCTTCATAACAAACTTCCTATTTGGTTGACATCTGGCAAAACTTCTCATCTCTAGAAAGGTTCCACATGATCCAATGCATGCGACAACTTTGTGTTTATGTGTCTGTACCAGGTTCTTGACAGAGTCTGCCCACCTCCACAAGCGCATCTTCTCATTCGTGACTATCGTAACATGACTGAGCGCTGAGCTTCTCACCTAGAGATCTGAGGGCCTCATGAAGAAAGTAAACAACATTAGTGTAGATGTGGCACTTTGGGACATGGCTTAGTGGTGGACTTGCCAGTTTTAGGTTGGACCCGATGATCTTAAAGGTCTTTTCCAACCTAAATGATTCTATGATTATCATCG
Organism: Rynchops niger; assembly: GCA_013400035.1. Classification (NCBI taxonomy): domain Eukaryota; kingdom Metazoa; phylum Chordata; class Aves; order Charadriiformes; family Laridae; genus Rynchops; species Rynchops niger. The sequence continues at coordinate 1,334,486 of VXBH01009358.1, read as the reverse complement.
TTTTATCTACAGGACTGCTGTTCTGAGTGCTGTCACACAGCAGGACAACGGCTGAACCAGGAATAGAATTGAGGTGTCTTAAATCCTAATCATATAGTTATTAATACCATTGGAATAGTTAGGTACAGAACAGTCAGCATCGTGCATCCAAATATTATAGTCAAGCCCACATAAAAATACTAAAATATACCACCATAACTGGGAAAAAAAAGAGAAATTACTACTTTAGAAAGGCTTTCAGAATGTTTCATATTTTTAGGCTGTTACAGCATACAGGGCTTTCATCTCTATCCGGAAATGATGAAAACGGGGAGAAAAAGTAAAAGACCAGCCAAGGTCATACAGCACCTGGAGCTGCAAATTGGAAAGGGGCGGTGGGGGGTGAAGTGTAGGTGCAGTGCCAAGCACAAGGGAATTTTCTTTCCTAACTGGAGCTCCAAGGCATCTGAAGCAGTCATGTAAGGAAGAGGTGATGACAGTTATAATGCACCACAATACTCACTATACACTTTTTTCTAGACTTCTTTGTATTATGTTCTACTATCAGAACCCCCATAACTTTTTTATTAAAAAACAAACAAACAAAAAACAAACCTAAAAATTAATACGTTGCTATAGTAAATGCTTTGCCTTGAAAAATCCAGGTTTTAGACTGGGTGGCAGTATGGGGAAGCCTTTCACTACATGGAAATAAAACTGAGATCTGAAAATACACCACAGAATTTCATTAAGATATTCCTCAAATATGCAACATCTGCAAGGAGGAAAATGTAGTGGAACTGAGGTAATACTTTGTAGCCAAGAGGAACACAGACCAGAAATTGAGATTTCCAAAGGTACTCACTGATTTGCAAATGTGCCTTACTTGTTTTTAATTAAGAAGTTGTGAAAATTTTCTATTAATATTCGGTTAACATTCCCTCTCCTCTCCCCCTTTATTTTGTCAACTAAAACCATAACTTATTCAAGAACTTGCTTTCAGGGGTACTGTGCTGTCCTTTATACCTAAGAAACCAAACAAGAAACACACCCACATCCCCGCAAAGTCCAGCATATTAATGTAGCATTTTACATTTCCCATTAATGTCACCCGCTCCCCTGAGGAGTTCTCCTTCACATATTGTTTCATCACAGAAGACGTTTCCAATGTGACCTTTTCACACAGCTGTATTGCAGTAAGAAGGTACTACAAGAAGATAGTTGGAAATCATGGTCAAATATGATTTTCATTTACAGTCACATCAAAACAGATTTTCATCCTAATTAGGGCAAAATGTTGAAACTTGAAAAAATGCTGGAAAAAAAAATTGAAGTATTTCAACTCGCATAAAAAAATCTTGTGGAAACATATCAGTTTCTTTATACCGATAAATCCTATTACATTAAAATATGGTACAGTACATCATATTATATTTGAAGTATAAGGGTTTGCATTGAGAAAACAACACTGAGATATTCTGAAGTACTTCAGTATCAAAAATTTTTGCCCTGTAAAACTGTTCCATCAAAAAAGAAACGCAAAATACTGACCAGAATAAGAGCAGCCAGCACATTTTTAACTGTTTTCTTATATTAAACAAGTCATTTTCCATTTTAGCTGCTTTTCTATAACCTGTGCTTTTCAGAGATGCTCAGCTAACAGTAGCTGTCCTTATTCCCCTTAGCAACCCCCGGGTACAATGTTCTTCCCCAACTTCGCCCTGCTCAGTGTGGTGTTTTATGTTATGCTGTGACCTCAATCACATCCCTTACGAGACTCTTGTTTTTCTTCTTTTCACATGAAAGTTTTTCTACTAGGACTATTTTAAAAGACCCTTCCTGCTTAAAGTTGTCCCTCATTCCACTTATTTTTAGGTGAGCTTCTTTAGGAAGAGCTTCTGTCATTGTTTTTGGGTGATGAATATCAAATCCAGAAAAGATTAACGTAAACACCTCGTGTCCAAGAGCTTTCATCCTGCTGCTCCGCTATAAGCACCAGTGGCAAATCTCCCTGGGATCACAGTGGTCTACAATCATCCCTTAAAACATCTATAGTCATTTGCAGTGGAAATTTTATTTCAATCATCCATCTAATTGCATAATGATTATCAACTGGCATATTTAAACTTCCACCCCTTCTCCAGACTAGTGGATAGGAGGGAAGGGAAAAGGCAGCCTTTATCTGAATCTAAGGTCAGCATTTAATACTCTCTTTAATGCTAGACTATCAACGTTGGAGGCCTATTTAATTCCTTTTAAACTGTCAGTTAACAAGTATAATCCTCGTAAACAAATAAACCCTTATATGAATAGGCTCTTTTGCTACTTAAGAATAAGGCTAAACAAGCAATGAGAAACATCTGAAGTATTAATCAAAAGCATGTCTTCTGTGCTGCTTCTGAGCTAGCAGCTAACAGCAGCTTCAGTGCACCTCCCAAACGGCCTTTATTCTTGAATTCTTTATTAAAATACAGTATTTTATTTAAAATTAGGGAGATCAAGCTTTGTTGTGCATGTCTGAATTCTCTATCTACCACTCTTCACACAGGAATTCACAACTTTCCTCTGAGTTGTGGAGAGCTCCCCTTATTCTGCCTAATTTTCACTCAGATTAAAAGTACTAGAATCAACCTACTGAGGTTTAAGTATTATTTCACAGCACATCATCAATAAGCTGAGCCTTCGCCATCTAAAGACCAGGATTTTGGTAGTCTGATCTCATGGACTTAGTTATGTGCTTACTATGCTTTACAAGTCTTAACACTGGCTGCACGTTGTATTTAGGTTATGTGAACTTTCAGCAGGAGCTTTTATTCTTGACATGCATCATAACACATTTTCTATAAAACAAACAGAAAATAAACTATTCAACCCCATTTGCATACAAACTCTCATAGCTATCCCCACCCAAAACTCGCCCCCCAATCACTCTGATTCAAATTCACCATTTATTAACAAAAAACAGTTCTAGAATTAACTTAATGAAATCTGACTCATTTCCGACATATCTTTTTCTTGGTTTGGTCATTGTTATCATTAGGTTATAACTTAACAGGAATACAGTGAAATCACATTAATTGACTAACTGTTAAGAGATCAAGACAGTAGCCTTAAGCTTGTTGATATGGTCAAAATAAGTACAATATCCCAACTCCCCACCATAAAATCACAGACATTAAAAGTCTAAAATTTTCTGTATAAACGTACGCACGATTCTTACGGTGACTAAACGTACTACTCTTCAGGTATAAGGCTGCCCTAACGCTCCTAACACATGCAGCGTTTTGATGTTATTCAAGTGACAAATTTGGAGGAAAAAGATAGCTGTCCAGGTTTTAAGACGACATGGATGAGATGAAATATCTTATTAAACTTTTCAGATAAAGAGTAATACATTTTCATAAAACAGAAGCGAGCTGTGAAACATGCTGTCATGAAACTCTTCTGAGGACAAGAATTTAAGGTGAGATAAGAAACAGGTACAATTAGCGATGACAATAACTTGGAGAAAATATTGGACAATCATGTCCAAAATGGCACTTACGGGCAATTTTTCATTAGATAAATAATTCAGCTGAGACTGGACCTTCAGGGCAAATCCTCCTCAAAGGCGTTTAAAATCAAAATCAGGTATATATTACTACTTGGCTTTAGGAGTCCTGGGAACACCCATTTGTCTTCTTACAGTAGTCAAATCACTAGACCCGTGAAGGAACAATCACTTTCCTAAACACAAGCAAAAATTTGATCCTACCTGCTCCATTTCTCATAGTTTCAGGAAAAACTAAGTGGAAAGGTCACCATATGTCCATACGCGCCTTTGCAAACTGATGACAACACTGAATTCATTTGGGCTGCGAACAACAGCGAAGTGAGCGCCCACTGGTTTGAAACAAAGTCTGTGGCACGCACGCAGAGTTCTGAACTCCGCAAGACTGCGAGTCCTTCTGTGTCATGCCTGTGTTCAGAATCTAGTTTAGGTTCAAAGCCAAACTGAGATTTGACCAGAGATTGTGGGTTCTCCTCTAATGTTATTCAATTGGATCACGACCTGAACCAGCAGTAACACCTTATCTGGACTTTCACACCAACTGACTGATCCATACAGATTGTATGATGCTCAACAGAGGTACCTTTATGGGCATATAAAGAGCTAACAAACATCATGCCAGTAAAACTGTACTCAAAAATTATACGGCACAGTTCTTAGGTTTTGTACAATCACTAAAACCTGTGGACTTACATTGTAAACAGCTTCCCTTCAAAGACAGTTTTAACACATCCTATCCCATTCTCCTTAAACAGCATCTGCATTGGGATTCATAGCTTGTGGTCCAGCTACAATGTAGTGGTAGGAATATATTTCAAGTAAAACACCGAAATCACAACTGGTCCAGATTATCTTGGTTTACTTTCAATTTTGCTGCAGCAGGCTGTTAGGGTGTAAGTCAATACATACACTTTACAATGATGGGAGCCTTCTGCAAGACTCGGGAGGTGGAAATGTAAACTTAGCCCTCCAATCCAGCCATTAGTCTTTTTTATGCTTCTGGGCCACAAAATATGCTAAGATAGCATCTCATTCTGCCTCTGCTTCGGTCAGGGATGCTCAGCAAACTCCTGATTTCTTTGGCCTTTCATTAAGCTGAAGTCTGGATGGGTGTGAGAGCTAAAGGAAAAGGATTACAGGGGTTTATTCAGTGCTGTCAGAGCAAGAAAATCCCTGTCTCGCTGCCAGATGCATTAAACTACTGACAATTGCATAAAATTATCACTGGCATTAAATCTATGCTAATTCAACCCAGAGCAAGGAAAGATGATTGAACCCAGAACCCTTTTCCAATGTCATTCAAAAGCCCTAATTAGAAAAGTGTTCCTGTTCTCCCTCACATTCTATTATTATAGGTATTATTTAAAATGTATTATTTTTATTCATTAAGCAGAATGAGAATAATGAGGGAACACTCAGCATATAGTTGAGGAATGCTGTTCCTGGTCATGGCTTTCTTTTCTTACAGAAACATTAAACTTGTGTTACATAGGTTCTTGCTTAGCATTACTAATGGAAACAGCACAAAAGCATGTACTAAAATGAATGCTAGCTGCTACAGATATAATTTCAACCAACTGAAGAGAAAAATATTTTTCTGCTTTCCTTTGTACTCCTCCCTCCTAAACTTTCAGGAAATAAGAACTTCCACCAAAGAAAAATTCCCAAGAGCGTACACCAGTTGGCTGTGGAATATATTACGATATCATCAGACTAAGACAAAACTCAGAAACACACAAATGCATACAGTATCTGAATTGTGCTAAGAATGTAACTGTATCGTAAATCTAATAGCGTTACTAGAACTTCCATGGCATTTTCCACGTATACACCTCAAAACCTTTTTACAGAAAGATAATCCATATTATTTACCTAATTTTACAAAAGACACAACCAAGGCTCAGAAGGGTGAAATAATTTGCCCACAAGATGTCCTGAACAGTGCCAGAATAAAGGACAGATGCTGCTCCGTGTCCTGTTCCTTGCAGCCACCATGATCAGACATGGCGCAGAAGGGAACAAACTAACCCCTACTTTTTAGACAAAAGGTTATGAACTCAAATACTTTGGAGCTCAGAGTCATGTTGAATTAATGGTGATAGAACAGGCTTTTCCATTGGGAGATTTTTCTCTAACGATTGTTTCTGCAGAGGCCTATTGTAAGCCTTTACATTTCTCTTTAATACATTTGGCACACATTCCTGTTAAGACAGAGTATCTGGCAAGACAGATCACTAGTCTGATCTAATATGGCAATTTCTATGTTCTTAGGGGGGGAAAAATAAAAAGTAGTGCAATAACACACTCCAGGGAAAAATCTAGAAAAACCTAAAAATTAAAATAAAAACATAAAAATTGCAATAAATTCATTTTCCCCTCCCGTGTTGCAATATGATTTTATGTGCAGCATTAAAACTACAACATGAGTTATCCTTTCAAGCCTTACTTGAAAGTGACTATGACTAGAGGCAGGCAACTGAAATACACCAAAATCCTGGTGGATGAACCCAGTTTATATCCTTTCTGATTACATTCATAATACACTCATTTGAGCTACCACAGGTATTATTTAGATGTATGCTATACATTCTCTCTAAAATAAATTGAAATAAAAATATAATGCATAGCTGAAAAATATACTCTGTACGAAGTACTGTATCTCACTGACAAGTACTTAAAAAAAAAGGCTAAAAGTAATAAAAATTACTGCTAGAAAAATCGAAGTGTTCCATTCCTAGATTTTATGGGGGTAATAAAAAATGAAAAAGCAGCTCTAGTTAAGCTAGACTGATGAAGTGATATACTGCCAGAAAGGCATTCAAGGTTGTGTTGAAACAGATTTAAAATTGATATATATCAAATACAATAATTCTGGTGCATATAAAATAGAGTCTAGATAGAATGCTGGTGCAGACTTTCACCAGATGATTGTAAATTAACTAAAAAAAATAAAGTCTGAGACGGACAAAATTTGCCATGAGAACGAGCTTGGATGAAGCTGTTAATAGCAGTTTTAACCCACTAAAGATGCTGCATTTGAGCAATACGGAAAACTTTATCTTATTTGCAGGAGTTTCGGGAACAACCTACAACTTCTGCCATTTAAACTGGAATTTCTTCAATGGTTTCTACACGATGTGCAGAAGCACATCGAACAGCTTTGCCTTGCGTCAGACCAAGTGATAAAAGGCAGTCCTGTGTCACAAATCACCCCCGAGGCTGCCTTCCACAGGCACAGCCCAGAGAAACACCCCCTTCCCCGGGCAGCGCTGAGCCCCGACACCTCGCGATAACAAACAAAACAGAGGAGTTTATCCCCTTTCTCCACATCTCTGACTAAGTGGTGGGGAGAGCAGCAGGCCAGTGAAGAAGGTTAGCACTGGGAGTGAGACTTCAGAGTGTTAGATGTCATTTTTATCCAGGAGCCAGTAGAAGCAGAGAGCTAGTAAGTACTTTGTGTTCATACAACACAAGTGAAAAACAAGGCTGGATCATTAACATTCTGGCCAAGTTCTGCATGGGCTCAGGTTATGACACCTCATCTATTCTCTTAAGCAAGGTGTTTTAACATAAGTTCACTGGGAAGAATGAACTGATCTTTTCAATGCTACCCAATATTCATCTTCTGTCTACTGGAATTACATAAACTAAAGAACAGACTTCAAAAAAATTCCCAATGTGGCTGTCCAAAATCATCATGAAAAAGGTTTGAATTTCAGAGTGTTCCGACCCACGCATTTGCTTTGCAGTTACTCATTCTGAAATTCATCCTCAGCAAAGGACCAGCACAACAGTCACACACTACTCTGGTAACAAAGGAACTAGATTTTGATAAAACAAATACTGTTTGGAAGCAAACAGGCTTTGTAGTCTTCCTCCACAAAGGGAGTGATTTCAGTTTCATCACATTTTCGCGAGGCTTTAGCTAGTTACTCTGGTCAGGACTATGAAGAGCTGTCATCACTTGACTAACAGAGGCCCCCAGAGTAAACACAGCAATACTGAGAGCATCCCACTTCTTCGTACAGAAGTCTTGCTTGTGGGTGTATATATGTATTAAGCTTCTACACAAGCTTCGTTCCTATGTGTAGTACCTTGCCAACATAGTGATTCTAATACGTGAATAACTCACATGGAGAAGTCAAGAATACAACACTAAAACCTCAGTGACTGAAGAAGAACGCTTTCCCACAGTTACATCTGGTGATGCCCACTCCGGTGGGATTATCTAGATACATATCAGCACTATGGAATGGATGAATTGTTAACAGCAAGCTTTCCACTTGTATCCCAACCCAGTAAGATGAGGTACCCTGGAAAAACACAGTATCAAAAGGCACTAGAGACAACAGCATTCCATGCCTACAAAATTGCTCAAATCCATCCATATGAAGGAACGCAACTGATTTGTTGACAGCAGAAGCTGAAAAACACTGTCAAAGATAAAGCAGGCAAGTACCTGACACTCTGAGCGTGCTGTACCAATTAGCTAGGAAAAATTGTAACTACACTGTCAGCTTCTTACAGGGCACTTGTGTATGCCAACAAAGACAAAGCAGGAGTCTGCTTTTGAAACAGTCACACCTCTAAACGCTCTCCAGCCTAAGACATTCTGCAAAAACAAGTTGCTCTGTCAATTCAAAATGGAAAGCATCCAGGCTTCACACACACCAGGAAATGCTGAATTATTAGCAACAAAATATTATAAACTTGCCTGCTTGACTACTGATCTTAAAGAAACAACACCTTCCCCTCCTCCAGTGGACTGTTTTCCACGTAAAGTCATATGAAAAAAGTGTACGTGCATCATTTGTGTGCAGAATTACAGTATGATCCAGCCCGACTGGCATCTAGCTAGTCTTACAGAGACAGAGCTGCTTCTGACCTCGGCACTGAGCCTCCCTTCAGATAGTTCTGACCCAATACTTCTGGTCTGATTTCTTATAAGTGTGGAAAATGGACTATTGCCTCCCTTACCACAGAATGCTTTTAGTTTTTTGAAGACTGAAATGAGCTACCCCTAATCCCCCATGCCAAGCCACCAGGCTTCTCTTCCTCCAATAAAATAGTGGTTTACAATACAAATATTTACCATGGATACATAAGAGGGAGCACGAGATTGAGCTGTCACGAGGAGAGGCAGTCTACTAGTTGTTTTAAGAATATGGTAGGCATTTCTGGCACTGTGATTTACAACAGAATTATATAAAAGCGCTATAAAGGTACTCCTCTTTTTTTCCTTCTTCTTCTACTTCTCTAGTGTTACTGAATCTCTTGTGATTCCATTGCCACGTGACTTATATTATTAAAGCCCAAGCTCCAGAGTTCTTTGAATAGGAGGCAGAAGACACTTTCAGTCCTCATTAACTACAAAAAAAGGATTTGAATCACAAACCTCCAAAGACCATAAAGCAGATAATTTCCATGATTTCTGATGTAGCCTTGCAAATATTTGAGCCATGCAGAGAAATTACCAAACAGCAATTTTAAAATAAATGGAAGATGGTATGGGATTTAAAAAGAGATTGGACAAATTCCTTAAGGACAGTTTCACTCACAGCATCAACTGCAAGATAATAAAACTACTATTGTCTACATGCCACCCTTCACCTCCTGAAGTTTCTAAACTGCTATTTCAAAGAAATTTGGGAGAAGTTTCAGGAAAAGGATCACTCGCAATTCTCTATTTGCCCTAGCCTCATAATTTTTTCCTTAGCATCAAGTATTAGACAAAGACAGACCTGTATTTATGATCTCATCTGATCAGTCATGTTCTTAAAGGTGTAGATGCAAGGTACAGTAGTTAGATTTTCGTTTTAGATAAGATATTGCACAGAAAAATCCATTACTTAGGGACAAATTAATTGTGACCATTGTTTCTCTAAAATTGCTCTTCCTACCCTGGAATACTTTTTTTTAAAGCCAAAAAGGTACAAAGAAACCTTGCTCAGGTAAGGTGAAGTACTTAAGTGGAAGGTTCATATTATCAGTAAAAAAAACTTCTACAAATCAGTACCCATACATACATTTGCCCATTAAAAAGAAAATTATTAGTAAGACAGTTTGTCAGATTTGCTAGGCAGTGACAAAGAAAATTAGATCAAGAAAATTTACCCAGAGACAGATACCTTGTGCAAATGCTACAAGTCACTGGTTGTTCAAGCACTTTGGCATTATTAGATACTTGAGTACAACTTTGCTCTATGCTGTAAACTAAACGTACAACTGCAGTGTTCTACACTCAAGATGCAAGTACCTTCAAAAAAAATTAGACAAAGCATAAGAGACAAATGCAAACTGACACGCCTCTGGTCATGTAGCTACTCAGTGACTGGGTCAGACATAAATCCTGGATTCCAAACAAGTTCATACTGACTACCTACAACGAAACATTAACATGGCAATTATCAGAAAAAGTACCGGCAAAAACATCATCAGTACGCAAACGTCCCTGTATAGGTTTCTGGCCTAGACACTGCTTGTTAAATTTATGACTTTCTTTAAGATCACAGATGAAGGTGGTTTATCTCTAAGTATAAAATAAACATCACAATAAGGAAGATCCGGACAGAAAATACAAAGGCTTGAAAAATCACAATGGAATAAGGCACTGTGCGGATAAGAAATCAGTCTTTTAAAGTAAACCAAAGGGATTAAATCAAACTCTGAAAGAAGACAAGTAAATGATAAATGACACAAGACTGTAACTAAACTAAATCTTTGGTGTCTAAATGAAATATAGAGGGCTGAGGAGATTATGCAAATTGAAATGAATCAGACTGACTCAAGACTTAGAGCTGACCTGAAGTGTGAGGGAACATGCTGCATCCTGAAGCTAGAGCGATTACACAACCTGGGAAGACCAGAGGATAAAGGATCACTATTCACTATCACCATATCACTATAGTGATATCTATATCACTGTAGTGATTGCTATCACTATTGGAATTCAGATGCCAGGTTTCTCAGAAGAGTTTCAGATCTCAGCTTCTGGTTTATTTACCCTCTTTCAACCACTTGGCTGAATACATACTTACAGTCACACAATAGAACAGTAACACAGAAGTTAAGCAATGAGTTAAATGATCCAAAATGATGCTGTATTTATTTTATTCACTATTACTAGCAATTACAAATCATAATACAAGAGTCTTTTGACCTTTAGAATAACTGACGCAGTCTTTTGCAAGCTGAGCAAACCAGCCTCCCCAAGAACACAGGGGAAGGGAAGGACGAAAGTCAAGTGCTGTAATTAGCTGCATAATTATTTTCCAAAATAAAATGTGCAATCTTCACCTCTTCGGCACTGAATGGCGTCATTGGGGCTGCTATCATTAAGCTGCCATCGCTGCACTATCATTATGGGGCTGATAAGGAAAGACAAACACTTCGAGATCCACTAGAGGATGCGCTTATTTCCCAACTTCCCTCAACTAATGTATTTATGTACTTATTTTTGTGGATGATGGGATTTTGAGGACAGGAAGGAAGGTCACTGACATTAGAACCAGCAGGGATAAGAAGCGTTTTTCTCAACAGGAATCAACTCTGATGCTTTAATAATTATACATTAAATCCTATCCTTTTTTTTCAGCCAATGACAAAACTCTCATCAACTTGAACAGGGTAAGATTTTACTCCAAGCTCGCAGCCACTCAGATACCACAAGAACAGTCAATACAAGAACTAGAGCAGGAAGGAAGGGGAAAAAGAGAATCCAAGTCTTAAAGAAAAATTGATTAAGTTAAACTCTTTCCTGAATATACAGGAAACAACTATACATCAAGATGGTCCAAATTACCCAATACATCTGAAAAAAATAAGCTGGATATTACTGTTTGCATAATGAAACAAGAATAACTAAAGTTCTTTAATTATTGTTGGCCCAGAATTATGTCATTGTGCAGTGCCTATACATCCTTTTGGGTATTTCTGATTTCGGATGGCATTTGAACTAAGTCTCAGTAACACAGTATTTGTTGCATAGTTGACATGCATTGAATTATATTTGCACTTATGGGTTATTTTAACACTTTTCCTTCTTTCCCCTTTATTGCCCAGGATCCCGTTTCCTGCTAATAAATAAGGTTTTCTTTTTGTCATTTTGTTTGTTTGCTTTAAGTCTGGAAAAAAAGGGGCAGGGTCTCACCAAGGCAGAGTCTCTCATACAGAAAACACCCTGAAGAATTTCTGTCTCCCCAAACAACAACAGAAAAGAAACAAGGAAATTCCCTGCAACTGGACACTGGATGTAATTTCATACAGAGAATACTAAATACTACAGACACACATTATCTGTGTTTACAAAACACAAGACAAAGTGTTTAGCAGCCCACTGTGGTATAAATGGACAAATGGAGTCAAACAGTTCCAAGTCATCCCACGCATACATAAATGAGAAAATCCTTAATTACTTTTGAAGGGCTGTTTTAGTGTCATGACCTGTAGAGAGTAAGGTGCAGTGGATGTTTTTGCAGCCAGAATCTCTCATGGCTACCAGGCACAGAATTGAGACTAGAGGTTTATTTGCGGAGGAACCGAGTCACTAAATACTATGCTGCTATTATTTATTTACATCAAAACCAAGAATACTCTTTATATTACAGCAACAGAAGCTTTTTTCCCTGTACTATACAAAGCAAACATTGGACTGGAGAACAAGCACTGAAATCTAATTCAGGAACCCTAGCCTTTCTTCAGATGTGTCTGGAATAAGGGGACACAAAAAAAAAAAAAGGCCCTTACTTCATCATCCACAAAGCTGATCATACAAAATTGTACCTCTTGGCCAGCCCAAGGATTACCATGCTTCAGTTCGAGGTAGACTCAAATGAGATAATTTACTTCAAGTACTATTAAATCTTAAGTTTTATTGAAGTGCCCACAAGTTGCCTATTTTTTTTATTTTTTTTTTAAACATCATTTCTCTGAGAAAGCAAGACCGATCATTAAGTAGATGAAGGAAAACAAATGTACATGTTTAGACAAGCCAGAGTGATGTCACTGGTGTTAACTGTATGCCAGTGTGTCTCAAACAGCAGCCAAAGCTACAGCAAACCTGAATTCTGCATTAGCCGTTCAGCATTACTTCCACATGAACAAGAGGTGCAAAAGAGGATGCTCTTTCCCTACTCTCAACCCGGCGTGCCAGTGTGCCAGCGTCTGCAGTCTGTCTCCAGAACAACTGGCTGTGTTTGTCTCCACAACAAACTGCCATTGCCAAAACCCTTGACTCTTCTCCGAGCTTCCTCTCGTCGGTGTTACCATGGCTCCCATAGCTGCTGCATTTTCACTCCTTACAGCCCACATTCCTGGTTAGGTGTTCTTTAAATTTCACAGTACTCAGGGAAATAAGCATTGTTTTGTAGTAGTCTGTATCTAGCAATTATTTACAGAGCTGCACTTCCGATAGGATAATCAAAGATTATTTCCTACCTCAAAGCTGGGCCTTCTTTTAAAACTTCCTCTTCAAGGAGAATCACAGTGAGAAAGTGTTGCAGGTTGGTTGCTTCAACCTCGTCTCACAACTTCACTGAGACCAAGCACCCTGACAAGAAGCAAAAGCCTTCAACAAGTAGTAAGACAGCAATATTTAATTTCCTCTTAAACATCTGGAAACAGAGGGAAGATCCTGAACTGAGCTTACTGCGTCGGTCAACATGTCAGACTATCTCTAGGAACGTAATATGTGGTTAGTTATTTATTATCTCCTAGCATAGATTTTTTTATTCTTAAAGGACCGGAAACACAACTGCATTATTCAACAGTTGTACCAGAAAACATAAGACAAAACAAAAAGAGAAGGTCTCTGATAGAAAGTAGAAGGTCACTGCAACACTGGACTTGTTGCAAAATTTCACTTGTTTGCATCTCAAGCAGTAAGCTGCACACCGAGGCAGTCATTCTTTGAGCAGACGTGGGATCCTCAGTGAAATCAACAGGAATCCTCCAGAGGCACAAAGAATTATACTCACAGATCTGCTTGCAAGACCAGAGTTTTGTTTAGATTTTCTGAAACCCAAATCATTATACCAAGTAGATGAGCTTGATTCTCTGCCAACCCCCTGGCAGAGCATGCGGGATCCAGGACTTCAAATGTTACTGCTAATTATTCTCACAGAACAGTAGGTACTATGCAAAGACTGAAGCCTAACGCTGAAGTAAGAGCACTCCCATCTCCCTGGCTTGAAGTGTGAAATGCCTATAGGAGAAGGACCACTGGGGGACATGAGTTCTTGCAAGACCTAAAAACTTCAGGAACACAGTCAGTGAAATTTTTTCTTGAGGCTATAAGGGAGAGAGAAACTCTGAGAGCAGGCAACCGCCAAGGGACAGAACACAGTAAGAATATTCACAGGTTTTGAGGGGTTTGGGGTTTTTTTAGGAAGACAGAGATTTAATTATTCAAAACAAAAGAGAACTAAAAGAGCCTGTCAATTAAAGTGACTGATAAAAGTTTACTGTTGTTCTGAAATATTTAACAGAGAATGCTGAATTTTTTTATTGTGCTCCCAACAGAGCCTGATGTTCATATACAGAAATTAATACAAACATGAAACCTAAGCTTTCAATTTCCCATAGAGGTAGGTAAGTAAAGGGTCTGTCCTCTACCGATATTTCAAAATTAACACTAAGACCCACGTAACTAGACTTTCACGTCAGCATGTCTACCCACAGTGTTCCCAACAACACTGAGTACTAGCTGCTCGTTAAAATCTGTTTCCAAATGCGGACTCTGTGGCATTTCATATCTAGCCCTGACCACGATTACTTCACTGCTAAAGGCCAGAGAGAGAGGCAAAGATTAACTCCGGACTTCGGTTCTCTGTTTTTAATTGAACTTGGGCTAACAGACACTTTTAAAAATAACTGGGCTTTTAAATAATTATTGCACTATAGCACTTTTTTCTAAGAGAATACAAAGCAAACAAGAAGCTGACATGCACATAAGTTTGCAAATGGATCCAAATAGGCAGCAGCATTCCTTTGTATCACTTTTTTTTTTCCCCCAGTATTTTTCCATCTTTCTGTGCCATACTTCCAGTCTCTAGTTCATGAGCCCTGTCAAACTTAATCAACAACAATATTAATGCTGCTAATACTAATACCCGAAATCCTTGGGTAAATTTATACATCTATGGGAAAAGGAGGTTCTGGAACAGCTGATTAGGGACTTACTTAAGTAGCAAGGCGAATATGTTAATTATTTTCATTTGGATGCTACATCACTATGATTTTTGCATCATTATCAACACGTTTTCTAAGCCAGTAATTAGGCTTTCACTGTCTACAACCAACTTACAGCCAAGCCAGGCTATGTGATACAAACTCCAAAAAACAATTTTCAACACACCTGCAGTTTCAATTTTCAGCCCTTCAGGATTTCCTACCGCAGACCACTAGAGAGAATGCGGCTTCAACATTACGTAAGGCTGTTCTTTCAAGACTCACAAAGATTATTGCAGTACTGCTCTTTCTAGCAGAACACTGCAGTATTTGATTAAAAATGGAACAATTGAAAAGTAAGCCCCTTTCCAATATTAAAAAGAATAATAACAAAGACAATCTTTTGGGAAGATTTAACTTCTTTTTCCTTTTCTTGTACAACACACAATTGGCTAAAATTAGGTGCATTGGTTTGTATTTTGTATTCATTCTAATTCTAAGGAGAAGACAAGCAGAATCACTTGCAGTCATTACATGGTCCACTCAGTACTATCTCAATATTAGCCACAATTTCCAGACATGCAATGATAAAATACATCTCTGTTAAGTTGAAGCAAGAAGATAAGTAAAAGTTAGTACTGAAGAATTGCTCTTCCTATCAATCCAGACAAAGTCTGAAAGCCAAATCTTGCCAACACCCGTCAAAATGCACAACCCTTTTAGTAGGCCATTCTCAAGTTTGAACTGCTTCAGATACACTTCATTGTAATTAACAGCAGATCCATTCTTCAGACATCCCATAGAAATTCTCTGGCTGAGGTCATGTTCACAGATGTCTCAGAATAGCATTAACATGCAAAAATGATTTTATGTGTGCATAAATAAACCTCATAACTACAAAAGCTGGTATTTCATTCTTTCATAAGCTAGAATGACCTCTCTTAACTGCAGTCAAATAAATACTTCTCTTTGGGTATTGCAGATCACATCTATTTTTAAAAAGCAGTATGAAATGCCACCTAATTTCTAGGACTCCAGAAGGCATAAACTCATTTGTTTTCTTCTGCACAAAGAGGGTCTTACCTTATCAAGTAGCGTCATTCTACATCCTCTCTGGCTCAAAACCATCTTTCTTTTCCGCATTGCAAAGATGAGCTGAAAAAAATTTCCTATCAGTGAATTGCTACTTTTTGTAGGGTTTTTACTATTATCATCACATATCCCCAGTATAAGCTGGAACATTACCATAACCAAAGTAACATGAATTACTCAGTTTGTGCAAGCATCTCTAAATGGTCCGATCACTTTCTTTCCTAATTAGCCCTTATGAAAGATCAGAACAGGGTTTTTGTTCCCCTCCGAAATATTTACTAGTTTTTAGTACAGGGGATGATTCTCCCCATCCAGTGTTTCACTGCCACTTTATATATAAGACATGGAACGACTTCCTCCAAAATAGTTTGTGCTGGCAGTACCTTCTATCCACCTCATTCACCCACCAGTGTTAGCCCTGAACTTCTCATGAGTTTAATGCTAGTTTCTGTTCTGTTACTAACGTGAAGTGTTTGCTGTTGCTTTGCCTTCTTGTTCCAGGAAACAACTTCTACCTCAAGTATTTGAGGTTTCCTTGGCACCAGGACTAAGGACTTATTTCAAAATGAAAATAAATTTCCTCGCTAATGAACTGTAAAATATTTATGTCAAGAATTGTAAGAAACTAGTAACGCTGACCAGGATTTTCAGTTACACAAATAGAAACACTTAACAGAAGTCCAAGGCAGCAATAGGACAGAGAAGAGCCACTATTTTGCTGCACAGGGCCTGTATGAAAAACAGCCACTTTAATTACCTTTCACAGTGCTGGTATTTACTGTTTTCAGACAAATCCATGGTGAAGCAGTCTGACCCTGCTTCTCATTTAAAGACAATGCAATATTCCTCATGCTTTGCCCAAACTGAGCTCTGGTTGAGCTCTTGGCTGGTGTAAGGCTTCCAAACTCCAACGGGAGGATGAATTCAGGCAGCAAGGAAGCCTTGGGCCTTTCCTCCGTGCCGCCATTTTGTCCATCATTTCCAAAACACAAGCTTCCTCCACTGCATGAAGTTACCACTCAAAACCTTTCCCAACCCAAATCTCCACGCTCAGCCTCGTACTTTTCACTCCAAGAGGGTTCTCCTCCCTCTTTGCATCAGGTTTTTTTTCAGTAATTTACAGAAGTTTTCCTTTCTGTCACAAAATGAAACACACACATGCTCCTGCCTGTCGCCTCCCCCTCAGGGGGTTCACCGCCCCCCAGCAGCACACTCTCCTCTTCCAGAATGGCCCCCGCACAACGCCGAGCCCCAACCCCTCTCCTCTCCCCTCGGAGCCATGAGGAAACACCCACCGGTCAGGCTCCGCCGCTCTGGTACCCGGCTCCATTTTCTTTCTGAGGCTCAACCTGCGAATGGAGAGAAGAGGAACAGCAGCCCCAAGGTGCAGCTGAAGGCGGTGAAGGGAAGATGGCGCCTGTGCACTCGCGCAGCCCCTCTCCTGGCAGGCCCTGGCAATTATAAAACCACCTGGCAGCCTCCGACAGGTGAAGTAAATCAGAGCAGGCCGTGCCGGTCTCAAAATTTAGTTACCCAGTCAGCCCCAGAAAGAAAAATGACAACTAACTTTCTGTTTTGCAATACTTTTTCAAATGCAGGCAAGACTTCGAGCTTTTGCTTAAATGCACTTTACTGCAGAGTAATCATTTTAATAAAATTTAACCTAGAGGAGACTGAAAATCATTCAAATACAGACTGATCCATTTGCAGGATCGTATGTGAGACATTTTGCTAATCTAATCTGAGCAGCTTGCAATCTATATAAACTCCTGGAATAAACTTAAATATAGTGATTTATTAGCAGGAAATGAATACCCTTAAGCAGATCAAGGTGAATCTATTGCTGTCATTAGTGAAAAACAAATTATTAGATGCGCCTTTCTCTCTCTTGGTCTCCCTAGAGAACTAGTCATATCTACAGGGCACAAGTATAACAACAGCATTTATGTTAATATACCTAACCAGGGCTGGAAAATAAACATCTTTTATTTATAAACAGAACCCTCACCCCGAGGCAGGGAACTTGCTATACTTGACAATATGATTAGGCAAGTACAGTTCTCCCGGCTTGGAAAGAGTGACTTCGGATGTCCTTTCACCCTGAACACATTTGAAGGAACAAAGAGCAAACTTTTCTAAGCTCTGGAATAAGAGTACAATACTCCCAGTGAAGAGCTATACGTCATATTATACAAGATGATTGCATGTTGCCGTAGACTGCTTTATCAGGAGGATTGAGGGCATTGGATGAAAAGGGTCTGGAAGATGTGATTGAGTAGATGAAGCTCTGGAAGAGAAACACCTAAACCTGCGTTTGACTTCTCTTCGAGCACGTTGTCTTTGTAATCCTGGGCAAGTTCTGCGGGAACACCTCCCTGGGTTTTGTATGAAATGCAGCTACCCGCCTTTGCGAGGTGCTCTCAACAGAGAGGCTCCAGGTGGCTTTCTCAAGCACTGAAACTAAGTGGAAAACACCTTCCTCACTCAGGGCAGAAATACAACAGAAATTTCAGGATTGACTGAAGTAATGCTCTGTATTAAGCATTACACCTTAAGAATCACAATTGCGTATGAAGGAATTGAGGGAATGGCATGAGGGAGAGCATTCATGAAGAGCAAACCACACGAGAGCCATCGGTCACTTGGATTGCATCCGTGGCGACAGGTTGCTCCTGCACTGGAGCAGGGTCCTTGCTCCAGCTGTCCCATGGCAAGACCCATCTTTTCTGCCCTGCTATTTCACTGACACCCCTGGATGCACTGCCTGGGTTTGGTCTGTCAAGTATTATTAAGGGCGACCTGGTGAAGCGAAAAAAATAGAAGTCTGACAGCATGCAGATGATTATTAGGCAAAGAGCAGCTATCTAACAAATATTTTGGAGAGGATGAGGATTACATCCTGTTATTACGAAAGGATACAGAGGGTTTTTCTGCAGATGTCAGGTGGGCTGTTGAAATGAGTGCTGTTGGGGCACTGTCTTATAAATCATGTTGTGGCATCAAGAGATTGTCTGAATCACACAATGCTTTCATAAGCTAAACGAAAGAACGAGGGCTAATTAGCTCAAGTGCAAGTGAACTATTAACAGCTATCCTCTTTCTGGCACTCAAGCTAGCACCTTCGCATACACAGAACTCTGCTGTGAAGGCACACAAGCTCATTCATCACTATCTCAGGTATCTCTGGAGCCTTGAATAAAGGTCTTATTATTAAAATTCCAGTGCTTGATCTTGACTGAAAGGCCAGGCAGACAATTACAGTATTTACTGTTGCAGTCTCCTGTACAAAGTGAAACAAAGGTGATAATCACAAGGTACTTGCGCTAAGTCAGATTCCAGTCCTCCTCTTGTATTAAATCTTACCTTAAATTCAAAAATATAAATCCTTCTCCTGATTCTTCCATTTGCTATGGAAACATTGCTTCTCTGCACTCATTTTGCCCTGTCCTTCATGAACTTCTTCCCTCCACTCCCATTCCCCTCCCTTACACATTTAAATTAAATATCTTGAGAACACATCTTATGCATTGGCAATACATTAACACAACTTCATCCTGTTCTCAAAATCTGCTAAAGTGCTTCCCCTGTAACAAGAAATATTTCTCCTTTTCTGTGAATTTGTCTTTAAAAGTATGTCACTTAGAAAGAAGATAGAGTTGTTTTCTTCAGCATTTTTAAAGCATATATGCAATGATCCTGCTCACCTCAGTAAAATAAAAATGCATAATTGCCAGCCTTAAAGCCATAATTTGCATTAATATTGTGAAGTAAACCACTTATGCATGCAGTGCCATAGTGGTGGCCTCAGCAGTTGTGTCTCCTTCTAGGTGGGCAGGGAAAAATATTGCTGAACACATGCATCATTGCTGACCGTCCCCAAACAGAACTTCTCTGATTAGATTTGGGAACTGGCGAGGAATTGACTTTATCTATGAACTCCATTTCCTGGATAATGTTATTAATTTATTCATTAAAATGTTATCAAATTATTGAAAAGAAATCTCCGTCCTGAGCATTAGATAACAGCGGCTCTGCTTCCCATCTCAACGGTACATTCACTTTAACAGGACTTAACTAGCAATATCGTTTAGTGATTTTATTATTATCATTATTCAATTCAGCCAGGCTTTTTTTTTTTTTCCTCTTCTTCTTTGCACTCTGTTTACACTTTTTAATGAGGTTTTAATCTTCCCTGACTTATTTATTCAGGTTATTTGGGATAGGGCCTTAAGTATAACTGAGGAAATCAATGCATTTTTCAACCTGGGTCCAATCTCTTCCCAATTCTCTTTTTCAAATATTCCTCATCCTAGGGAAAACAAAACAAAAATGAAACCAAAAGAAAACACCCACACACACACAAAAAAAAGGTGTGTGTGTGTGGAGAATGTATGCAAGAAAGTTAGAGTTATTTTAGCTTAATTCAAGTAAAACTCAAATTCTTATGGAAGAGCTCAGAATTCTAAAAAGCCCCCTAAAGAATAATTGATTGCAAAACCGGAGCCTGCAGAGATTCACAGATATAAAAAAAAGCATTTTAAAATAAAAATGCATTAAGTAGCATGGGAAACCTTAAGCTGGCATTGGTCACAGCAAATCAGCATCCCCTTAAAATCAAGCAACATGTGGGGTTTTCTCCATTGTGTTCCTACAGTGTTTGCATATCTTGTTTGGGTTTGGTTTTAAAGGAATCAGCATGTTGGGTGTATGTTGGACGGACAGCCTGAAAAATCCAACTGCGAGAGCAACAAGCGCGAGCAGCTGGATTTTTTGTGATATAACCTAGCATCAGCTGTGGATTACTAGCTCAAAAATTTATCTCTTTTGCTGAAGTTTCTCAAATAAGAAAAAAATTTCCACATCCATGTAAAGCCATCAGAACCCTGAAAATGAGGCAGACGTATTGAAGCCTTGAACACTGAGGTTTCAAGTGAATTCTGTCCTTATAGAGTATAACAGGAAAAAGGCTGTGGACTATCTGGAGGACCGTCCACAGAATTTGCTGAATGAACTCCCCAGGGGTGAGTTCTTGCTTCTCCCCTTATTCTGTCAGCACTGTCCACGCTATTGAAATAGAGAAGGACCCAGGAAATTCCTTTCATTGGGGCTGAGAAAATAGGATGTAGTTAAGTACATTCAACTCTAACATGCAAAGACAATGCCTGCTACCTGGATCAAAAAGCCTTAGAGTGTTGCTGAAACACTTTGAAGGCTGGAAGGGCCATCATCACTGCCTTTCATTACCACTATAAGTTTAAATGCACTTATCACATCACATTCCTTGCTCCAGAGCTGCCGTAGTACCTTTGCAAGAAAAGGGTGCTGAAAGTTAAGAATTTAAGAATATACTTACACTGACATCTATGGAGGATTTCTGTCCTGTAATACTTGTCATGCTGAATATATACGTTGCCACCTCGCCTGTAAGATAGCTAATAAGATGTTTCCCATTTAATTTTCTGAGCAGCAGAAGTATTTAAAGAACATTAATGTAGTCAGACTTAATTTACTCTTTTTTTCTTGCCCATGACTTGCAATCATTTTTCACCATCCTCATGCTAGTTAGCTATTATTTTGTAAATGAATGACTTCATTTAATTTAGTTTCAGATTTAATTGTTCCTTATTGGAAATGTCAGCTTTCACAGTTCATTAATAAGGGCACTGGTGGAAAGAAAGCAAGGAAAGAAGTGGGGATAGGGAGAAATAAACTTATCTTGCAAGTAATGAAGAGCTTTAGTTAATGTTATGTCCACATATTTGTTTTAAGTCCCTCTTGAACCTCGGTCTCTGGATTAATATTACTGAGGATATTTGCTGGAATTGAACAGACTGGTTTCTCTGACAGACGCTGCTTGCTGACAAAGAGATACAATATCCTCCTCGAACTGTTAAGGCTCTCCTCCCTAGTTACTTGGCAGAAGAATTCTGAGGTGGCAATCAGCCATCTTCCTGCGACAGTGGTTTAAACATTCAGATGTAAAATTGGTTCTTCCAAAGAGGGAAAATCTGCCTGATCGTACAAAACTGGGATTTCCTGGGTGACGTGCATTTTGGAATACCTCTGGACAATCGGTGGAATATTGTAGTTCTCATCAAGGAACAGAATCCTACTGCATTAGACAATCCAAAATTGTCTACTGGAGAGCCGACTCCCTGGGCCAGTGGCTACATACTGCTGAGTAACCACCGCCTTTAATAAACAAATCCTGCCTTTAATCGCTGCTGTACCTCAGTTGCTCTCCTGAAAATATGAACAAAAACTACTCCCTGTTTCTCCAGATGTAGCAAAACAAGATCTATTAACCCAGTCCATTAAATACTACTGTGCTGAATGAATTCCTCTAGGTAGTCCAACATTATCAGTTTGGGGTTTTTAAAATATATTCACTCAATGTGCATGTGAAAATAAATAATGAAAACATTATTTCTTTCTTTGCCAAGTAGAATGTGACTGAAATGATTAATTGCTTTAACAGTTGTATCTTTAGTGGTGACATCAGAGTGTTTTCTGAGCTTTGCAGAGCCAAAATGTTGGGGTTTTTTTAAAGCAGCGGAGAATGACAAACTGAGACATAATAATGACATAACCATCCACTAAGTGGAATACATTAGAAGTTTAATTTTGATCAAAATTTGTCACTCAACCACCAGTTAATAAAGTAGATTACTGGCAGAGCAAAAAAACCACCAATAATAATCCATGAATTTTTAATGACATAATCAAGACTAGTAGTTAAAAGCGATGCACAAATCCAGCAACAAAAGACTGCAGTAATACATTACTACAGGAATGTATCCTGCAATCCGCCCTGTA
Organism: Rynchops niger; assembly: GCA_013400035.1. Classification (NCBI taxonomy): domain Eukaryota; kingdom Metazoa; phylum Chordata; class Aves; order Charadriiformes; family Laridae; genus Rynchops; species Rynchops niger. Next base: position 1,311,883 of record VXBH01009358.1, on the reverse strand, counting down.
TTTTGGATACTTTCTCTGTAAAATGCTTTCTAAGCTCGTTTAGATTAATTAGCATTTCTGAAACACTTTCTATGAAATGGCTTTGACTTTGTGTTATTGGTCTGCCTTATGCTGCTTGCACATGTTTAAGGGAAAGGTTCCCCACAGCTTTTTTGGGAAAGGAAAAAAGAAAAGCAAGCAATTTCATTTTTTAAACAAGTAAATAGTGCATAGAGAATTGCATAAGAAAAAAAAAGATAGAATTAGAAACAGGCTTCTGTATATTTATGTGGCGCCTCCAAAAAGACAATAACTGAAAGAAAACAGAGCTTCCGTATAGGGAATTTATTACATATCAAAAGAGCCAAAACTGACTCTATTTACCATGTATGAGAAGAAAAGAAAGATGTGCTGTGTTGCATATAGTAGAATATCTCAAGGGCTTGACTGAAATAATGGAAAAATTCTCCACTGATGATGCAGTGTGTTGGATCAGGCCCTAAGAATAAAAGGTGCCCAGTTCCATCCATCCGTCCCCAGTTTTGCCAGAGACTTGCCCTCCAACTCCACAAAGCGTTTGTCATACCCTCTGCATTCAACTCATCGCTGCCGCAGATGCTTCATTTTAAGCAGATGAGATGAGAAGTCCCTTTCCCAAGAAAAGATCTTATATTTGAGGATGCAGCTGAGCTGGACCACTAGATTTGCTCTCAGTAACGGCATCTGATTTCCAGAGCTGCAAACCACTTACTGCTTTGATTTACTTCAAATAGAAAAAAAAAAAAAAAAGAAGAAACAGAACAGACCCAGGAGGTTATTACCTCAGTTTCCCCAAGTGTACAGCAGTAGACCAATTTCACATAATAGGGGCATTGACAGGTTTAAACAAGAGTTTCAAAACCACATTCAGATTTTGAGAAAACTACAATATAAATGCAAAATATTTCTATAATAAACACTCAACTGCATAATTATAATAATCTTCATTTTTATCTTCCCAAAAAGCAAAGGAAAATATAATACACTTACTTACCAAGGTGAAATTACTCCGTCTTTGAGAGACTACGAATGGAACATTCTAACATGATATTTTCTTGGATGAAAGCTCCCATGCAAGTGTAAATTATTATCATTAAAATAATGAATTCTTTGCCTTGTTTAAGATTTGCAGCTCACTCTTGAATTGAAAAGTGCTCTCTGCTCAGTGAAACTCAGGGGTGTAATGTAAATTTTCCACAGCATTTGGTTTTCAACTAAATTCTGCAGACACATGATCAGGAGACAAATCCCCATTAAAAAAGGCTTGTGAGTAAGCACCCAAAGTAGTTGTCTTTCAGTTATAATTTCTAGATAATGCGGAGGTTGGTCACTATTACCGAGTGTTTTAAATACTAGCTCATCAGTTCAAATCTGGGTCAGGCAGAAAGTTAAAGGGAAGAGAGCTCTTACATGCCCTGTATCAGACACGGTACTTTCGGGAGATTTCCCAGTTGACATATATAAAAAAAGCCCCAGAACATCTCGTCACTTGAAGCAGCTCTTGTCATTCTCAGCCAAGGAACCCAGAATTAAACCAAGTGCTGAGGCGGAACTGACCTCTCAACGCCGAAACAGCTCCCTCAGATGTCCAAGGTTGAGACGCATTGTCCAGCACCGCACTCCCAAGCACGCTTGACCCTTGCCAGTATCATAAATGCTGAGGAAATATATATATGAGAATAGTATAAATCCATTTTCACAGGCTGCCTCTAGCCAGAGCAGCAGGAAAAGTTTTTAACTTGACTTTTCAATAGAAAGAACAATTCAATGGATCAAGTTGTTTCTGGACAATTCAAAACTTTCATCCTAATTATTATATTATTATAATATATGGTCTATCATTATTATAATAGAGAAATCAACATACTGCAAATCATTGTGTGTCATAGACAATCCTAATTATCTCCCCTAACTAAAATTTCAAAATCTCAGGATGAAAATTCTCTCTATTTTCCAGCTCTATTTCTAGATGTTCAGTTCACTCTGTAGTGGTTGTACAGCACAAAGCACCCTGTGTCTAGTCTTGGGAGGCTCTGCAGGTCATGAGTACTTACTGATTTCAGTTAGATTTGGGAGTAATGCTTTCAAAATAAGGCCTAGGCTATCTTAAACTGCACATAGAGTAATCCAAATTAAAGGCCACCTTCGACCATCTCTGAATTCGCTTTAAGAATAATTATTCATTAAAAAGAGGTTCTAGGACTAGTTTACCAATGATAAACAGATTTTATTAGCATACTGGCAGCATCGGTAGTAGTCCATCTCAAAAAGTTATTAGCTGTGACTATAAGCCATAGTTCTAAGCAATGTCTTCACTGATTCGATCCTTTAATTACAGCAATCAATTGACATTAATATGGCAATTCTGTGACCCACTTTGTAAAGGGGTCAGACAAAATGATTGAATAGTCTCTTCTAGTCTTCAAACCTATAAATAACAATTTATTAAGGTAGCTAATAAGCATGTATTAGCGAGATTGAGTGTAGAAGACAAGCAGCCTGAATCACGTTGAAGAAGGACTTCAGTTCAGCCTTCCGCTGCCAGAGGAGCGCCTGGATCAACAATATCTTTAGGGGATGGAAACTGGTCAAGCCTCCATGTGTAGGTCTCTGCCCTCCCACACACCCTCCAGCTTTACAAGAAATTTGAAAATTTGCTTTGTCTTCATGCGCAAACTTTCAGCAATTTCAAAAACATTCCTAGGATAGAAAATCAACAGCCTGTTCATTTTTGTATTAATCCTTTAAAACCTATTTATAAATGAAATCTAAATTCAAATTTTATTATGAAGTTTTAGCATTTAGACTGATTTCTTTGTACCTCTTGCACATCACATTTATCAAATCAATTCATTTACAAAACGCTGTTTAATGAGGGACTCTTCCTCCCAGTCATTTATCTCTTTTTGGTGGCTTATGCGCCATCAATCTTGCCCTACGCGCAATGTCGTGCTTTCATGTACAGTAGCGAGTGGGGCAAACCCTGCCTAAGACATGTTCCCTTGTTTATTCTTTATGGAGGATTGTATCTCTGTTCACTGATGTTCTCTAACGGCCATAATTTGATTGCTTTGTGTGCTGAAAACAATAAAAAAGTTAATTAAAAACAAACAAAGAAAGGCAAGAGAGGTTAGACTGCTGTACTATGGACATACAATTGTAAACTGAAAGCTTGGATGTAACAGAATCAGCTAAAGGTATTTCAGATGCTGTTTTGATGCTAAACAAGCATCTCCCACCAACAAAAGGTGAAGTCTACTTAACTCAAGTACCTAAATATTTTTGTGGACTAAAGGAGCTGCATAATGGAGGAGATACAAAACTATTCAAAAGATAATGATCATTATTTCCAATGTTTGTCTTGAGCAGTAGTTGTAGTTGTAGTAATTGCAGAAGATAATGTGCCAGACTGGCAGCATTCCTCCCCTTGACTCTAGTCAGTGTTGTACTTTTGACAAAGCTATTGCTAACTCAGGACTTTCTATTTCTACCATAGAATTATTGAACAATAGGGTTAGAAGGGACCTCTGGAGATCACCCAGTCCCACCCCCGGCCAGAGCAGGGTCACCCAGAGCAGGGGGCACAGGAACGCGTCNCCCTCTCTAGCAGTTCCCTGTCCTTCTGGAACTAGGCAGCCCAGAAAGAACTGGACCCAGTGCTCCAGATGTGGCCTCCCCAGGGCAGAGCAGAGGGGGAGGATGACCCCAAGGCCCCATTGCTGGCTCATGGTCATCCCGTTGTCCCCCAGGACTCCCAGCTCTCTTTCCACAGAGCTGCTCTCCAGCAGGTCAGCCCCAACCTGTCCCGGTGCAGGGGCTTATTCCTCCCCAGGGGCAGCACCCTGCACTTGCCCTTGTTGAATTTCATAAGGTTCCTCTCCTCCCAACTCTCCAGCCTGTCCAGGTCTCCATAGATGGCGGCACAGCCTTCTGGGGTGTCAGCCACCCCTCCCAGCTCTGTGTCATCAGTAAACTTGCTGAGGGTGCACTCTATCCCCTCATCCAGGTCATTGATGAATATATTGAAGAGGACTGGACCCTGGGGAACACCACTCATCACTGACCTCCAACTAGACTCTGTGCCCCTAATCACGACCCTAAATGCAACTAATCACGACCATGATGCTACTGAACATGCTTACCATAGAATGTGTTGGTTTGGAAGGGACCTTTAAAGGCCATCTAGTTCAACCCCCCTGCATTGAGCAGGGACATCTTTAACGAGGTGTGCACATTCACCTGAATATGTGCGAGTTTTCTGCCCTATCATTTCACCAGGCAGGTTTGCTAACTTTTCATCAATACTTGTCTGAGATTTTTCAGGCACAGTAGAAGTCATCCCACTCTCGCCAGTTCTAGTACACGCACAGCTTGTTCCTCCATTTGGGATTAGGATACACAAAGCTCGCTTCCTAGACAGGAAAAAAACGCACCGCGTACATACCCTTTTTGCACCCATGCTCAGAGCCCGGGAGAAAGGTTGTGCTGGGTAATCCTCCTGGGACTGCGGGGCTGCAAAGGCTGGACTCTGCAGGATGCTGGGGAAAGCCTGGGGACAGAGCGAGAAGGACACGGTCAGCCAGATGCTCTGGGGAGCAGGAAGAGCTGCAGATTTCCATGGGCTTCCAACCCCAACATAACTGACAAGAATCCTGGCGGCAGGTAGCCAGCGTGCTCAGAGCGACCTGACCCCACGTTTGGCTTTCTCAGCCACCAGACTTAGTCACACTTGTTCGTGCAGCAGCAGCTTTTCTGCTGCTCGAAAAAAAAAAAAAATATTCTGACTCAATGTGCCTGTATTCTGGAAACTTAATAAGAGAATATCCCTTGGCATCCAAAAAATGGCAGGCACAAACTAATATGAAAGCCAAGCAAAGGAACAGGACAGGTGAAAGTCATTGCAGAAAGTCTAAAATGTGTTTTCCAATGATTAGGAAAATAAAAAAATTGATTGCTAGCCTGCAGATGTTCCTGAGCAATTCAGAAATAGGAAGAGCAAGTCTTTTGTGGGTCCTATTTAAACTGCGGTATCTGGCATTCAGCAAGTTAGGTGCTTCCATCCACAATCACAGTTATTTTGCTTTCTAAATGTTGCCCAGATGGTCAGTTTTTGTGTGGCAGCAGCGCGTGTGTGAGGGGGTGGCGGGGAAAGATTGTAATTACGAGAATGTGTGAAACTCCACCGCTACCACTGCAATAAAATGACTGGAATAACATCAAATTTAGATTCTGTGCACATATATTTCATATGCATACAACATCATAACTGCCTGGAAGGAAAAGTCAGTTATTTTCTTCTTCTAAATCCTTTTTCCTTATCAGCTATAAAATGTTACAATAAAAAAAAACTAATAATCTCAAGGGGGGACCGAAGTCCCAGAAGGTGCTTGTCAAGGAGAAAAATAATTGTTAGCCCGAGCTGATTAAACAGCAGTATTTTCAGAGAATGAAATGATGGCTAAGAAATCATCCAGGAGATGTTGGCCTCAGTGTTCTTAACTTGTCATGAATGGCTGATTTGCTCAGAAATACATTCTAAAGAAGCTGATGCCACTTCTTCCCCCCCAGCCATACTAATTGTTTATTAGCATACAAAAGAACCAATGACCTTTCAAATCGCATGTTTATCGTCCCTGGTAGGCAAAAGAAATGAGCCTTGGCACAGCAAACATGCTTGGTTCCTTTTTATTTTTAAGAAAGTAACCTTTTAAAGCGATGAACTCTTCATCAATAGTATTTCACAGGCTGTATTTAATAATCAAGGAACTAAGCAGAAACGTGTTATTTTCCTACTTCATCTAGGATTCAAAATTTAACAAAAAAATTAAGGCTATTTTATAAGCGTTAAGTAATAGTTGTACAAATTGAAGTATTTGGGGGATTTAAAAGCATACTAAAAAAAAGTTTTGAAGTGTTTCACATCAAGCACCAGAACATTTATGTGTAAGTTTTTTGAAGGGTGCGCAGAACTAGAACACATTTTTTTTCAGGGTATTACATTACTCCTCCACTCAGCATTGCAACTGATTAACGAGCTCGAGTCTCATTTTTAAAAGCCATTTAAAAGCCTAGGCCGCTTATCTTCATTGCCTTTCAATATGGATTAGGTTCTTAAATCTCGGAACCACAGAACAGCTGTGGTTTGGAAGTGACCTCTGGAAATCTTCCAAGTCCAAACCCCTGCTGGAGGCAGGATGAGGTAGAGCAGAGTGCCCATGACTATGTCCAGGGAGGAACTGAGTATCTCCAAGGATGGAGACTCCACAGCCTCTCTGGGAAATACATTCCAGTGTTTGGCCACTCTCCCAATAAAGAGTTTTTTCTTACATTTACATGGAATTTNCTCTCTACACCCTCCTCTCAGGGAGCTGTAGAGGGCAATGAGGTCTCCCCTCAGCCTCCTCTTCTCCAAGCTGAACATGCCCAGCTCCCTCAGCCTCTCCTCACACGACCTGCTCTCCAGACCCCTCACCAGCCTGGTAGCCCTCCTCTGGACACGCTCCAGCACCTCAATGTCCCTCTTGTACAGCGGGGCCCAGAACTGAACACAGCACTCGAGGTGAGGCCTCACCAGTGCCCAGTACAGAGGCACCATCACTGCCCTGCTCCTGCTGGCCACGCTGTTCCTGAGACAAGCCAGAATGCTGTTGGCCTTCTTGGCCACCTGGGCACACTGCTGGCAGTTTCAGTTTTTACACAGTACCTCTTGTCTTGTGACTGAGCACCACTCAGAAGGGTCTGGGGTTTACCACATCCCATCAGGTAACGTGCTGATAAGAGCCCCCTAAGCTTTCTCTCCTCAAGGCTAAAGATTCCCAGCTGCCTTCAGAGAGATAGTCCTTGTCGATTCCCAAAGCAGAAAACACCAAAATCCAAAAGCAGATTTTTGAAAGAAGTTTAGCTGTCCACGGGCATCACACATCGTGGGAACAGAGAAACCCACTGAGAAATTTATTCCATCCAAATTATCCTAGAAATACTGTGAAGTTCAGTGTCAGTGCACTAACAGTGGACAAGCCTCATTTTTTGGATGACCCAACATCATGCAGGATATAATTTTCATACTAGTTTGAAATCTGAGCCTCTTTGCAAACCAAACCATTCATTTTGCTCCACCAAATCAAGCTGAATAAATATGGTTAACCATGACAAGAGAAACAGCATACTTAAAACATGAAAATGTCATCTTTGCTCAACTTTAGGTTACTTCACAGCACCAGCAGAGCTGCTACAACATAAACCAGTACCGGTAGGGCCCAACTATGTATTCATCCGCATGAATATACACTCTTTTCCTCCTATCTGTTTTTACTTTAGATAAGCCTTCACAATAGATGATGTTCTTAAGGCTATAAGCTCCTCCTTACTACGTCCTGAGTAGTGTTATGGTCAATCTCGCTGTGCGCTCATCGCCATTCTGGTCAAAACAGTATTAGCAAACTCTGATAGACAGAGAGCAGGATACATAGCGCACACACACCCTTAATGAATGTTAATGTAATGGTCTGAAATTCCTAGCAGCCTTGGGACCAAGGAACATAAAAAGAGAAGTATTTCAAATAACAGACATGGTACTGAAATCCAAAAGAATCAGCTTGGGGTTGGACTAGATGACCTTTAAAGGTCCCTTCCAACCTAACAGATTCTAAGACCAGAATGGTCCAGAAGGTTTTGCAAGGGTCCCAGATGAGATGGTTTGTAGAATAATAATGTCTAATATATAATAAAATAAATACTGGGCTCCAATTTGCATGCTTGGCTTATCAAGCATCACTGGAAAGTTGTCCAAAAGTAAGGACCTCTGAAAGACCTCTTGCCCCGGCCATAAACATGACAGGATCAAACTTTACACAGAAGCTACTTACTGCAGCTATTAGCCAAGTGAACATAACGAAAATGATAATGTGACTTTATTCCGTTTATTCCATAACAAGAGTATATTGGGGTTGGTTAAAGGTACCCCCAAGAGAGACAATTTTCAAGACCTGGTAGGGACCAGGCAATCTGTTAGATGCGAGAGTCTTAGTCCATTAAGTTGCTGAGCCAATTCATGATAATGTTATTTAGTGTAAATTTCCATTTGGATGAATAGTAAAGAGCTTGATCTATAACATTTGTAATTGAATTAGCAACCTCTTTGTTTCCCTATTCTCTTTATGGCCAGGCCATGTATGCATTTTGTGGGCATTCTGAATTACAGCATTCAAGCCATTAGTCGGGAAAAGTGCCACATAATGCCCTTTTGGAAGTGGATTTTTATTCCATTTAACTTTTTTCCTTCCTGGAGAAGCGATGTTTTGCCTTTCACTGCTGTTATCCAGCAGCCTCTATTTAAATCTGCTTTGTTTCACTTAAATTTGATTAGATTCCATAGGTCTACTCGGCATGGCTGATATAGTTTGACCCCTGCAAGCCCAAAGCTAGGGTTTCAGGATTCATTTGTTTTCCCATTATTTTTCTGGACAGGAATAGTAATGGTAGATTAGGAAAGAAAAATATAAGAGACTAATTTAACAAGGGATTTAAACACCTGCTTAATTACATCTCTGCTGAGGGCAGCACTGATTCAAGTGCTTAATTGGGTGTTGTTATTTGAAAATATGGAAGAACTGCATGAAAAGAGACTTGTAAAAGTACCTGAATGTATAATAAAATTCACCATTTATTATGAGTCTCAGAAAACAGGCCTACATGTTGAATCTATCTAGTGGATCCTCATGCGGGGCTAAGACTCGCTGAAGAAAATGCATGACGGTAACAGGATCGAGCATTTTCTGCTTTTGGCTACGTACAGATGTTTGTCTAGAGCCACGGTTGAATTTTCAAACACAACTTGAGCAGTGAAACCGAATTCTCCTGAGGCTCCAGGAAACTGTAATCCATTTGTACCGAGGATCCACATGTCTCTCCACCAGGATCCGCAACGGCTGCGCAGGGCAGGGACGCGGTTACTATGGTCTAACAGTAGTAAAATAATTCCTATCATTTTACAAACAGGGAAACTGAGTTCTAGAGCAGCGGAGTTTAAGGGCAAGGAGCAGAATGCAAATGTTACCACACCTTTAATCATTTAGCCCAAAGTAGTCAAGTACCGTCCATCGCCCCTGAAAGCGGCAGGTATCTCTTCAGATGTTCACAACTACTTTGACTTCCGCATGGACCATCCAACCCCTCTGGTCTCCTGAGCGTCACCATCACTGTCGTAAATTAGACGTATACTCCTAAATTAGTAGTTAGAAAGATTTCCTTGTACTCCAGCTAGATTTTAATCAGCAACACCCTAGTAAACCAAAAAAACCCGCCAAACCCAATGCATACTGCTTACGTAGATATAGTATTACACCAGTATGTGTGTAATGCTAGTACAGCGGAACAGCTTGTCTAAAAGGCTAATAATAGTGACATGTAGCCAACGCTGGATAGGATGAATGATAAAAACCTGTCAGTGAATTTACCTTCCTAAGAGTAAAACGAATTTTACTAAAATGTTTGGAATTTTTTCCCTTGCGGGTATCTCCATTGACTGGGGCTCTGGATCACGTTAACTTGACGCCTCAACTTGGAGCATCCTTCAGTCCTTCGGGCTCCTGCCAAAACGCATCGCTGGGAGGCAGCTCTAAGAAACGGAGCCAACATACACACGCTCCAGCCCCGAGAACAACGCAACAGCCAACTCCTTCAGGGCCCAATTATCTGCCACAAAATTGAAGGACAGGGATGCGTTTCTGCCTTCAGACATCTCCTAGACCACTTTCTGTTTTCAACCGCACTTCACATAGTAAGAAATGAAGAAAAAGAAAAAAAAAAAAAAACAGTTTACCAATAATGCAATGGAAGATCCTTTGCTGAATCTGAGGCTATTTAATATTCAAATAGAAAACACTGGATATTCATGTAATCATCCTGATTATTCTGAACATGATGTTGCTAAAATCCAACCTGTGTTGCCCAGGATCGTTTAAAGTAACAGTAATGTCTTTCCAAACCATAATTATTTTTTAAAAACTAGTAAACATTTGAGTGACTGAAGTTGGGATCAGTGTCAAAAGGCGATTTAAAAGGAGCCTGAGTTTTGGGTTTATTTAGGAGGGCATGTGACTTCTGAATTCTTTCAAACAACAAAAGTGGCTGGATTTGATGTTCAGAAAATGCTGAACTCAAGGACCATCTTTTTCCTGAAGTCCCGAGCTGGACACTCAATGGATACTTATGAAATAATTCTTACCAATCAGTAGAAAATAAACCTGTATCTTAAAGCATCTTTGGATACATCAGTTGCCGCAGTTTGCTTATACGCTAGATAATAACTGAAGTGACTTCCAGCATTTTTTCCAGCATGTGTTCAATTTATTTTCTGCTTCATATTAAAAATAGAAATCCATAAAGGAGATTGGCATGACCTCGAAGGAAAAAGCGCATTTGCATACTGTGACAGGATAAAATCAATATATAGGGAATCTCAGTCACTCTAAAGTAGCAATTCGTACAGCAGTAGAAGAAAAGGAAAAAGTTAAATGTTGATATGCATTATTTAAGATACATTAGGAAAAAAGTTCCTTGAATCACAAACTTGATAAATAAAAAGAAAAAAAAAGCTGACGTGTTAGCTAACGTAAGAATAAAAAAGATTGAGCAAATCAGTAGCAAAGTGAGGAGGTTTTGAGTGCATCTATGGAAGGGTAACTGTGGGTCCAGGGAAACGGTTGTAGCCGGACTGTTGAGGCCATGGGAAGAGCAGAAAGGCGTTCAGAAGACCAGCAGGGTAAGTCAGAGAAGGAGTGGGATGGAAGCCGTTTCTCTAATGCATCTAATACAGATGAAGCACCGTGTTTCTGCCTATGCGAAGATCATGATTCCCTTGAGGCCTCCCCACTGACTGTTGGCTTTCCCTCCAGACACGCTACTTGACTTTCGGCAGAACACTCGGTCTCTCCATGCTGCGCTCTTTACATCTCAATCACAGCAGGCAGAAAAGGGTATTGCAAAACCAAGCAAAAAGTGACACTGTTATCTTCAAATAAGAGGTGCCACATATTTGCAATTTCATCAACCGGCATATGTTTGCCTAAATTAAAATTCAAAGACACGCATGCCAAAGTCAACTAAACAGCAAAATAGCAAAGGAATCTGCAATATGAGTTAAAATTATCAGAACTAATCAGCATTCACTTTTAATTTCCTTATTAAGTTTCTTATTTTTAGGTACTAAAAGGCAGAAAGAACGGGGTCGGTTTCTACCAGAACAGCTGAAGGAAAAGAATTCTCTAGCTAGCGTGATATTTACTTGCGGGGAAGAAAAAAAGAAATATCAAAGATCTCAAGACGTTATCAGCAGGAATTAGAACCTACAAAAACAAGAACCTAACCAAGTAATTGGACTACTTGCTGCCAAACCTTAACATAGCAAAAAAGGAATAAATAATATGAAAAGAAACACTATACGTATTGTTGCATATGCAAAGAGGAGATGAAATCAGGCTGTGGAAATAGATAACCCACAACAGTGCATTGTATCAAAGCTGGTCTTCAGAAAAATATTGGAAGTTATACTGAGCAAAGAAATCCACAAGCTTGCCAGTGGTGTCTTGGGTGAAACGCTGGCCGCTACCGTAATTACAGGTTCAATACCTTGCCACACCACTTTAGTGACTTCATTTCCAATCTGTTTGTGGTGAAATGCCTCAGCAGAGGGCTTGCCCTGTCTCATTAAATAAATGGCCTAACACATCAACACGCAAATTATTTCACCACAGAAAACACTGTATGGAAGAATTTATGCTTCGTGGTGTGAAGCTCTGTCGTTAAGAGCTGGGCAGAAGGACTGAAACAAGAAATTTCCGAAGCACAGGAATGGGTGTTAAGCTGTAGGACACTTTACCCCAGCTTCCAGAGAACCTGACGGCGGGAGCGACGGGCAGCGGAGGAGAGGGGGGCTGCATTCTCCACACCTCAGAGTGAGCTGCCGGCCGCAGTCACGATGAACAAGAACAATCCTTGAGCAATAAGAACAGGAGAGATATAAACATGTCCTCTAAAAAATAAATACTTCCCAAATATACAAAGCAGTGCTTTTTCAGTTGTTTGTGCCACGTTGCAGCATCTACCGCTCCTTCACTAGAATTGGTGTTATTTGAACCAAAGGAGATAGTGTCCCTACCTTCAGCCTCTTCCAAATATGACCCATGCAAACGTTTTTTGGTGTCGCTCTATCACGTTCTAAGAAGCTCATTGAGCTTATTCAGCACAGAATCAGGGTCAGGACATGCAGAGAGATGGAGCTCAATGATATATGGACAGGTGAACGTACTGAGGCGAATGCTGGATTTTGCACAATCACACTAGAAAAACACATGAGAATGGGCCAACGGGATAAGTAATCAGCCCTAAAAAAAGATAAAAAGGCATATTACTAACTATGTATTTCAAGCTGATATAGATACTGTTGGAAAGAGAAGAGGTATGAAGGTTAAAAGTAATTGTTTATCCGTTGTTAGATCTTCACTCTAGATCCAGGTTGCCTTAATTAAACAGTACAATTCAAGGTTGGCTCCTCCAAAATGCCAAACATGCTAAACCAAAAAGGATTTGTGCATAGGGAAGCAAAAGTTGCCAGGATGAAAGACTAAAATAGTTCTCAATGAGGTTGCTGAATTCTTAGCTGTTTTGTATAACCCTGGAGAACAGGTCTCTGAGAAATTCAGGAAGAATACTGTATTTACTTGGAAAATAAATTACATACGTCCCTTCCTTCCCCCTTCCCTTTTTCTTTCACACACCCATGCAAACCCTATGTAAGAACATGTTGGTGTTTGTATTCAGTTACACATTTCAACTTGTTCCAACAACAAATAAAGCTTCTTCTCCAGAAATTTCAGCATTTTCCACGGAGTGAAAATCTCCATTATGACCAATGGCAATTACAGCGGTACCGATTGCTCTTTGGTACAGGTACTATGCAAAACTATGCAAAACATGCATCTTAGCAGCAGTCCCTCTTCCAAAAACCTTGCATAAATCATCAACACGCTTTTCTTAATAATCCAAACCAATTCAATGGTCCAAGAAAATACACATTCCTTACCATACTTCTTCTGAGGAAAACTGCCCTAAGGCTTCCTCATTTATTTTTCTACATAACAGATTTTTATTATGATCTACTGAGGTTATGGCAGCTTTTCAGCTTGTAATGTACATACAAAAAAATTATATTGTGTCATTGCGTTTTGATGATAGAAGGAAGAGAGGACTGAAAGAAATAATAAGACTGTGCAACTATGAAGGAGTTTTCTTTCTACTAGTTAGATCATCTGTTTATATGAAAAGGGCACTAGAGCTTGATATCTACTTATATGAAAAAGGCACTATGGATTTCACTCTCTTATGTTTGGGCTCTTAAAGATATATATATATGCTTATAGTTTAGTGATGGTTTTTGTCAGAGTTAGGTCGATGGTTGGACTAGATGATCTCAAAGGTCCCTTCCAACTTAAGCAATCCTACGATTCTATTATTCTTTTACACTCCTGTGCAAAAAAAAAGGAGGTGACAACAGCTGAAATACCATAGTTAAATATCTAGAATACTCAACACGGACCGGGGACCCTGTAGCCTACCTTTCCTCTGATACACTGAAAGGCACTGGCGGAGTCATCCGGTCTCTGTGCTTTCATTTCTCTTCTTTTTCTTGTCCATCTTGTCCATTCTTCTGTTCCATCCAGAAGGAGCAATGCCCCCGTGTGAGTACACGCACCAGGTAACGGTGGTGAAAGCCCTGCAGATGGAATAAGTCTCTCTTGGGGCACATGGGCCAACGTGACTGTGGGAATGGTGCCCCATCTGCACCTTTTATGTAAGTCCCTGAAAAGTACCCAAAAAGTTATGTATCGGCTTATGTCACATCTGAATATGACCTGTAGGAGATGATTTTTTAAAAAAAAGACAACCTCAACTGGAAAAAGCAAATTAATGCTGCAGGTTACTTTTGGCTAAAACGCCGTTGTTCTGAGGACTTGGGAGACAGTTTAATTTACAATGGAAATGACTGAAGAGCATATCAGCAGATTCATCTGTCACATCTATCAGACCACCAGCCGGACACACTGCCCAGGGCTATGTCGGCATTACGGGTTTAGTTTGTTGTTGTTGATTGCTTGCTTCATGTTAATTCATTCCACTGTACTAGAACGTTTCAGGGGCTCATCTGTTATTATTAATATTAATAATCCAAAGCGCTTTCATCCAAAGAACTCAAGGCACTTTACAAACATTAATTAAGCTTCACAACACCCCTAGGGGTAAGTAAACTTTTGATATCTGTTGAAAAGGTCAGAGAGGGCTTGGCTTAAAGCAGCAGCTTTGGTTAAATTCAAAGGACTAAGGAATGGGAGACCTGAGTTCAAGTGCCATTTGTATCACGGATGCTCTTCTCAGAGAAGCAACTCGGTATCTCTGTGCCTTAGTCTCCTCCCAACTGAAAAGGATGGATGATAGGACAGGTTTGGCCTACAGGACCTGCTGAAAGGACAAGCTCACAAATTATCAGAAGAAATACGTGGATACTGGAAACGTTGGGCTCACAAGGAAAAAGATTGATAGGTGAATTCAAAGCGGTATTTGGCACTTCTCTTTTAAACCGTGGGTTTGAAGTGCTCCGCAAATTCCACAGGAGCCTGTAGTTCCTCAGGTATAAGAGAACGTGGTCCAAAGGCAACGAAAACAGAGGTCTTTAAAACCTCAAAGTCATCACACAGATACTCCAAGTGTAACCATCACTCCCAGTAACCTAGAGAATGGCCATCTGCTGCTGCAGGTGGGGCCCCTCCAGAAGCCTGGTTTCTTACAGAAAAGTAAATGAGAAGGAGGTTGTGTTAGCTACAGAGGAACTTCTGCAGGACCTGCACCACTCCAACGGTAATTCCCACCATAACCAATTTGACTGGAAGAAATCCCAGCAGCTGTGTTACATCACCAAATGGAAAAACAGGCTCTCCCCTTTAAAATCTGTGACACTAGAAAATGAATGAATTAAAAAGTCCTTATCTCCTGCAGATCTAAAATCCGAACCCCATCTTTTCAACATGGTTTGTGAGCACTAATTCTCCTAAATGCAACTGCCTTCTCCTCATTAAGCTTTGCCTTTTTGGATTTCTCTTTATTGCTTTTCAAAAGCAGACAACTTGTCCATTCTCATCATCAGTATTTCAGGGAAAGAGATTTTACTTTTGATGGGAAGAACTCAGATACTAGGGCGATGGGCAGTGAGATAAAAACTGAGGTAAGTGCACGCTAAGTGCCATAGAATCCATTACGGGAGGAAACGCTGAGTGGCTGCAAATAACTTTTTAATATTTCCTTATTCCAGGAAAAATCTCTGATGTCTAGAATGTGAGAGATCACGCAGGCAAGTTAATTAAAAGACAAATCTGGGAAAGTTGCAGCAATGAACTACAGATTCCTGAAACCAACATTAACTGAAGAAATAAAAACCCTAAATGAAACTATTTTTCAATGATTCAGCAGGAACCTGCCTTGGAAAACAGGGCTTCACTGCCTTCAGTGAAATTCCTATTCAACCTATTTGAAAATCTTGTTCCTGACCCCCTGTAAATTTTATATTCATAGCATTGTTTTCTGCACAGTCTGAGGGCTGGGCACTTACTGCTATGCTAGTCAGGACTTTTGAAGAGTTTTACGAGCTTGCAAAACATTTTTCCTGATGTTTAAGAAGGAAAATTTCTCATAATATTCAAATGAAGAACACAACCCTCCTCTTCTTAGAGGTGAGTAAACCAGAATACCCAGTTCATGAACCTAAAGTGTTCTGTAGGCACCCAAGGTGGGAATCGAACGCCTCTCCTATTGCCACAAATGTATGGTTGCAATGTGCAACTATGTGAAAATCAGGTTTCTTTAAATATATTGCAAAACCAGTCAGGCAGGAGTGGTTAGTCGCTCTTGAGATAGCGACTTGTGTTCTGTTTTGGAACTCCAGTACTTATCTTTAATACAAGCACAGTAACACTCCAGCTATTCACTGGAAAAAACACCAAACAAAACCAAACAAACAAGGCAAAACCCGCTGCTGAATTAACATGCAAACTATCCGCCACAGTTTGAGACCCGCCTTGGAAGCTCTATGGTGGCAGAATGCTCACCGAAACCAGCAGCAGCCCCATAAATCAAAGGCTTTTAAAGGATCAAACCTTTATAGCAAGATCCAAGGAAAGTATTTCCACTGACTTTAAATGGGAGACCTGGGTTCAGGCCTTAAACAATTAATTACCAGTGAGCAGGTAGACGCTGCAAAGACAAAAGCCTCACAGTAGAAGCGCAGAGACCAGCCAACTGCTTAATAACTGTAATTACTCTCTTCCCAAGTGCTTTTTATTTTTTCACTGCACAACTACTCTGGCTCAAGCTCCAAATAAACTTCAACACAATGAAGACCAAAAAACCAAAACCACTTCCCGCTCTCTATAATTTCATTAAAATGACCACTTTTTGGTCTTTTTTGCGTCAAATCCACTAAACATTTGATAAGCAATAGCCAATGCATACCTCCGTTGTTCTAATGGTTTTCAATATTATATCAATTAACAATTTTTAAAAAATTTCCAAACAGTCAGACTTGAGACAGCAATTTAAAGAACCATGTATCTCTTCATCACGTATGTAAAATGCATTTAAAAAAAAAATCCTCTAAAATGACTAAACGTCCCCATGTTCACATTGCTGCTAGTAGATTCAGTTAAGGAACCTAGACCCACCCCGTCATTACCTGCAGATGTGCACAGAACAAACTGATGATTCCTACTCACTTTGCAAAAGGCTTGGTCAACGCTGCCAACTGTGAGGCGATAAACATCTCAAATCTCAGCAGAATTCCTCCTCTACAGGCTTAGGGACCACTGGCTGCATACTCAGCCCAGGGTCTAGGATTGCTGTGCCGCCATACAGAGAGACTGGGACAGGCTGGAGAGTTGGGCGGAGAGAAACCTTATGGAATTCAACAAGGGCAAGTGCAGGGTGCTGCCCCTGGGGAGGAATAACCCCCTGCACCAGGACAGGTTGGGGCTGACCTGCTGGAGAGCAGCTCTGTGGAAAGAGAGCTGGGAGTCCTGGGGGACAACGGGATGACGACGAGCCAGCGATGGGCCCTGGTGGCCAAGAAGGCCAATGGCATCCTGGGGGGCATCAAGAAGAGCGTGGCCAGCAGGTGGAGGGAGGTCATCCTCCCCCTCTGCTCTGCCCTGGGGAGGCC